>JAWRVZ010000023.1:2992500-3360000 GCA_037043235.1 Rhodeus uyekii | reverse complement strand
CTGTCAATGGATACAATATAATATTTGTGTCCCAAAGATGAACAAAAGTCTTAAGGGCTTGGAAGAGGTTGAGGGTGAGTAACATACTTTTCATTTTTGGGTGAACTATCCCTTTAAAAAAATTAAAAAAAAATACAAATATCAACAGATGTTATTTTACCTTTAAATTAATATGTGCTGAATTACTGCAGGACCGACCAAGAAGGATTCTATCAGTCCTGGTTTATTGCGTTGGAACTTAAAACAAAAGACCCGCGATGCATCCTCTCATAACTTGGTAGTAGCAGTTCATTTACTTTCACTTACTTATTAATATTTTGAATGAGCTTTTAATTTTATATTTTGTTTTCATTGTTTTTTTAAAGATTCTGGTTTAGCTTTATATTTACTTCAGTGATTTGCACCAAGTTTTAGTTAAGTTTAGTTACAATTTTTCATCTAATTTTTAAGTTTTTCATTTTGTTTCTGCTTTATTTCAGTAAACGAAAATTTTTTTTTAAATGAACATTGACAACATATTCTGAAATCATATTCCTGTCTCTACAGAATGAAACTACAACCCACGATCCCACCGAAATCCTTCTCAGCCCAAAATAACTATTTGCCACCATTGATAAACAAGTTCCTTTACTGAACAAAGCTGAAGTTTAGACCAAGTGCTTCTTGTGGAAGAACTACCGTGGCTGTGCATAAAGAAATGTTGAAAGACACAGCTTTCTACATTCTCGCATATAAAATATGTCAGAGCCATGGTGATTTGGTTATCTTCCTTTTTGATTGGCATTACTAAATACCAGACCCTCACCACCTGATTCAAAAGATGATTCTTTGATCTGTAAAACAATAGTGTCATACATAGTGTTTCTTTCATAGTACAAAAATCACGCACAAAAACGTTTCTGTTCATCACACACCGCACCTGCATCGCACCTGTTTTCAGTTCGCTTTCATTCCTAGCCAAGACAAGAAGAGAAGAGAACCTAAGCACTTGCACTAAAGTTTAAATCTGTTTAATTAACAGAGTGCTTTTAATGGAGATACTATATCACTATGATCCAACAACTCTTTGAAAGTATATATGATTATTAATGTGAATAAATTAAAAGAATATATATAGCCTAAATTGTTACACTAAAATAATAGATTTTAGATTTTAACTACACCATATTACCATCAATAAGAATAATGAACTTAATTTGTTTTTTGGCAGACAGGAATATTATTTCTGTCTAAACCTATAAAACAAGGCTCATTAACGGGACATCAATATAAGCTCTGGGTGCCAATGCCAAGAAAAAACATCTGAATGTGCCAGAAGCCGTAAAAGTCCCCAGAATCAAGATGAAGCTGTTTCAGTGTTTATGCATTGATTAATGTTGGCTGTATAATTCATGCATATGTTGTGTATGTGTATTATTTGTTAGAAGTGTCCTAGAGATTCACATAGAGATCACATTCACAATAAACTGAAATGTCAACACTACTATCAGGTGCACAAACTTTCTGATTAAAATAGTATAAATGAAAGTTTCAGATGCCACTGGGTTGTGTTAGGCCAAAAGGAAGAAAACCTACTCAGTTTTTGACTGCAGGCGGAAATAACAAACCCGCCGCTCACTAGCAGAAAAAGAGGAAACCACAGTTTCAGTCTGCCCACGTAAAGAAAGCAACTACTCCATCAGCTCCAGCAAACGCCTTCCTCCTCTTTCTCTCTTTCATGCTTATAAAAACACAATTCTTGCAATTCATAATATGCAGGAGTGGACCTGGTGCCAGTTTATGGCCTGGTCATAGGTCTAGAAACCGAGATATCATATGAGACTGACTATTAAAGAAACCCCAAGTGGTGTCTATCTTGCTCAAGCAGTCTGAAATGAGGTGCTTTTGCGGTTTTTCTCTTGCCGGAAACGAGTCTCATTTGATCCCTCCCACCAGAAGCTCACATTAGCAAAGAGTTATATTTACGCAGCTCATCACATCAACATCAATGTTTCTTCTTAAATAAGGTAATACCTCTTAGTTGTCTTTATTATAATTGTAAAAATGAAAAACACATTTGTAACTGAACCAAAGAATATGCTTATGAATACTTATGAAATATACATTTTGTGAGGCTGCGTTGTGTGTTTCGTTTTTGCTTGTTTGTGTTATTGTTATTGTGTTATTGAATAGATTGTAAGGGAAGGTTCCACTATCATTTTTACAGCAAATGACATTATCAAACTTAATTTGTGTAACCTAAACTTGACTTAAAAATCTTTAATATATATCAAATCCACTTGGGATTTAACTTAGTGTTTTAATACTGTAATGCTCTTGGAAAGCACCCATGAATTAGTTTGTTACGGAAAGTACAGATCGTCAACGTGAGAGCGATGAGCTCACTTCTATCATGGGTCTGACCACCATGGTTCCAAGAACTGGTGTTAACAATAATCCACTGCTTTACTTTACAATGCCAACGTCTTTTGTAACGTTTATTACTTACAGTTGGCCTCAAGTTCTCTTAAGATGGAGATACTTTGTTGTATTTATGTTTGGGGTCTTGATGACGATTTGTGTCTAAACGTAATAATAATCACAAAACTAGCCTTTCAAATTCACCTTTTAACATTTTCCTTTGACTTAATTAAAGCTCATTTGAAAGATATTATTGAAATTTAGCACTCTGTTAAATGCCAAATGGTTAGACCTATATACTTGTATAGAATGTAATTGTTGTTTCTGTTTGGGGTAAAAAAATAAATAAAAATAGAGCTGGGGCCTAAGAGAATTTTTTTCATTTTCATTTTTAATTTTGTTTATAACCAGTTTTCATAAGATTAGCAAAAATCAACCTTAAAGTGCTCCTATTATCCTTTATACAAAATATTTACATTCATTGAAAGTAAAAAAAACTTTTAGTTTCCTCCTAATTTATGTTGCACATCGCTTTTTTCTGTCTGATCATGATCATGATCAGTCTGTTATGATTGGTCTACTCTGCTTTTATTGGTCAGATTTGTTGTGATTTTTATTATTACACGTAATAATATTTAAATATATTTCTTACGTCCCTAAGGACATAAGGTTTTTTGGGGGGGTATTTTCGTTCGGTTTTTCTTTCTTACGAGGGTTGTTGTCTCTGCCGCTTGTACTATCACTCTGACAGCTGGCGCTGATAGGCTGTCTGACCTGTCAATCATGCAAGAAGACGTGATTGGCTGTGCGGGCTCTTCTCATCTCATCCGATGATCAACACCTGTAGAATACGTTTCTTAAGGGACGTGCTGCTGCTTTTTCTTTTTGTTCTGATTCTGACTTGTGTTTGTTTTCTAATATTTTGAATATTCTCACACAAGCACTGTGTACCGAGTCTGAACAGTTATGGATAATTGACGTCATGCGAGAAACATTTGAAATTCAAAATGTGATCTTACACAAAATAGTTCATCAATCAATGGGTGTGGATTACATAAGGGTGCGGGTTATAACAACGATTTTTTACACGAAACCCCAAAACCCGCAAGCTATATGAGGGTGCAGGTTATATGCGGTACTCTTCTCTTATTGGTCAAATGGCCGAGTCTGATGTGATTGGTCTACTTTGCTGTGACTGGTCAGATGAACCAGTCTGTTGTGATTGGTTTACCGCTTACAGCCTGTTTCAGAAACAAAACGTCTATTACTATATCTGAATCTCAGTTCCAGAAGCTGATTCAGGACTAGATGCACAGTGATGCAAAAAACAGCATCTTCATAACATGAACCAAACTCTTTGAGGCCTCAGCTACCACTAGAGTTAAAAGTTAAAAGAGCTTCAAAGAGCCCAAACAGAACATAAGGGTATATAAGAACACATTTTCTGTCAGAAATAACCATTAGTCTTATTTAATAACATCGTAAGTAGTATATGCAGGAATCAGAGTATCAAAATGATTGATAGTGACCTTTGACCTCGATGACCCCGCCTTGATGACCCACAATGTTGACCACTCACGCTGATGTCACCTTTGCCTGTTATATAATCTCCGGGAATGAATATGACCAATAAACGTCTCATATTTGGAATACCCATGTTGTCCTGTAACTTCTGGTATCCTTCTGGTATCCGGGTTTAATCTATGCTTGAAGTTTGAGAATGCAAATTTGAGTTTCCCAGGATTTTTTTTTTTTACCTCTGATATCAGGTCTCATCTGCAGAGCATGTGTTGGCATCCGCATTAAGGGACAGGGGTGTTTTATGGCTGGTCGGCATCTCTGTGAGCAAGCAACAAAAAGAAGATTCTAATGAGGAAACAGCAACATCAAATTAACAAAAAGAATAAGCAATTTTATTCTTAATAGTCCATATTATAAGGGTGGAATTCAACACACACACACACACACACACACACACACACACTTAAGATGGTTGAGTAAAAAAGAATTGTGTCTAAAAATACTAAATAAAAAAATATAAAACCATTTAACATCTTCCAAAAGCTGTAGTGGTTCTTAATGCAACATTGTCCAAACCGTGAATGAATGGCTTGCAAAATTGCAATAAGTTTAAGTTGAAAAGTAACATCTCTTGACTGCCTCTCAAAGAGAGGCGATATGTGAGATTCAGTCAAAATGGTGTGACAGTCACCGCGGTGGAAGGGGAGATGGAGTTCAACAAACAGTCAAATCTTAAAATCTTAAAGACACGTCAATCTTAAAACTTTAAATATGATCTATTAAGATTAAAAAGATTGTTTAAAAAGTCATCTCATTATATTGTGAGAGGCTCAGTAATTGAATATGAATGTCAATTTTACTTGTGATGGTGCCTCAATATGTATTATATATTAGTTTTTACCTTAGTATGATGGTTTTTAGTCATTTACAAAGGTGTCAGGCAAGATATCCAATATACATAATACAGTAATACCTCGGTTTACGAGTTTAATTCGTTCCAAGAGCTAGCTCATAAACCAAAACAAATGTTCCCATAGGAATGCACTAAAAATCTATTTATTCGTTCCACATGACCACAAATGCCCATTTTAAATATATTTTTTGGTTTTACCCTATTAATTGCAGTTAAAATTATAACCATTAAGATCTCATATAAATACTAATTAATAATTGACAATTAAACTCTACAAATACTTGACAATTTACTGTAATGCACTTCAGCTGAGGAGATGAGAGGAGGGAGGAGGGGGAGCGGAGAAAGCAATGATTCAAGTGCAAATGAGTGAATTTATTAAAATGGTGCAGAAAACAAACGAAAGTCCTGGAACATGGGAGACAGGGAGCCGCGAACGAACGCACGGGAGCCGTGAACGAACGAACACAGGGGAGCCGCAAACGAACAAACTCAAGGCAGCCGCGAACGCAAGAGCCGCGAACGAACGCACGCACGCATGGGAGCCACGAATGAAAGCGGGGAGATGATATGAGAATCAGGTGTGTCAGTGCTCAGTGACCACAAACACACAGGCAGAACTAGGAGACAATGAATTCATGAACCGTGACAGTTACTGCTAAGAGGTACTGTAGTGTATATTTCACTACGTGAACAAAAGCGATCACAATTAATTAATGTTAACAACAGGAAAAACCGCTGTAAATCACTCATAAAAGTATCACTGTGGTGAATTATGCAGCCAAACCAAGCTAAGCTGAGAGAATGAATGAGTTAAGGGGTGATAAAGGGGTTGGAACCGCGTGACTGTGTTATAAGAGGCTGTGTTTAGGATATTTCCAGTAAAAATGCACACGACGATGCTGAGCGTTAGGACTTTTCCCGTACACCGATACAATGCTCGTACACTGATTCGACCCTCCATGCTTGTACACCGATTTGCTCGAATACCAAGTCGCTCGTAAACCGAGGTATTACTGTATAAATATTTGATAATGTTATAGGTTGTCTGTAGTGAAGAACAGTAAATGAGAGAGACGATATTAGCTTGTCACACAAACGCTCTTCTTTGTTGTCTTTTCATTGAACATTGTTTTAAAACAAACTCAGTAAAAGTAGTCATGAATATGCTGAAATTAAATATAAACATACAAATCTTTATAACGGCAATATATAAACAAAACAAAGCCTATCAATTTACACACAAATGTTTGTTCTAACTCTTTCGCACACCAGATTGATTCAGTAAGTATACATCAAACAGATATCTTGACTTTATCCACGTTTAACGGCGCTACTGTTCATATCCTCATGCGCATGCGCACACACTCACACTCACACACACAGGAAATTTTTTCTTTGTGTGAAACAATGTGTCAAACATAGATCAAAGTTCAAATGAACCCCCAGAAGTTGAAGGACAACACGGGTATTCCAAATATGAGAAGTGTATAGGTCATATTCATTCCCGGATTATACAAAGGTCAAAGGTGACTTTGACGTGGATGTTCATCAACGTGGATGGGCGTGGTCAAGGGTGAGGAGTCGTCAAGGTCAAACATCAATATCAATCATTTTGACACTCTGTGGCCTCTAACGACTACTATTCTAGTTTGAGTTACATACACTGTTTTGTAAAGAAAAAAACAGTCAATGCCAGTCAAACACCTCACTTTTTTCCCATCCAATCAGGAGATTGCTTTGGTGAGAAGACCATGAGTGAAGAGGAAGAGGTGCCCTTGATGAAGAGCGAAAGGGCCGGCAGTCAGAAGTCCAGCTGTGACTCTGGCCTGCAGGTGCACCTGTACTACAGCCCCTGCTTAAATACAGAGACCACGTTCGTTATTGCCACTGGACACATCACAGCGGAAAGTGTGTGTATGCTTGCTGCAAAAGCCAGCGGTGAGATACTGACATATTTAAGATGATTAATAACAATGTCTGTTGCTTTAAGATTATAAGCTTCTGCTTTTAAGCACATAATCAGGTATATGATCTTTTCACCTTTTTATCTGCTTCCAATATCATAAGTAGGCCCATTATAATTAAATTAATTTTAAATAGTTGTGCACCAACAATATTACAAAAACTTGAATTAAATATTTATATTTTTAGGAATTCTTCCTGTGTTCCACAACCTGTTCGCTTTGGCATCGGAAGATCTTTCATACTGGTTTCCACCAACTCATGTATTTAAGAGTGAGGAGGCCATCAAAGTTCACTACAGAGTGAGGTATAAAAACTGCTGTAATAATCACATTTTATTTATAAATAGCTTACTTTGTGGTTGTTTCTTTAACTAGCCTACTCATGCCATTCATTTTTATTTAATTTGCAAATGCCTGTTTTGTAAAGATTTTATTGTTGTTATTTTATTGTCTTAAACGAGACATTTTCATAAAAATACAACTATGTTTAACAATAAATGAAAAGTGTAATAATCATAAGCAAAAATCATAAAAAGCAATTCTTGGTTAATGAATTTAGCTTAGGGTGTCACTAAGCAAGACGATGATGATGAAGAAGAGTTAAAAACATACCTTAATGAAAAACAAACAAAGGTAATCTACATAGATGCAGGAAATTAATTAATACAAATTGAACAGTTTAGTCAACATTTTCTAAAGATTGCTTTATATGAGGAACATTTAATGTAGGCTTTCATTCACATATAAACATTCATCGACTCAGACATCAGATGCGGTAAATGGAAGCTCAAACATGTTTGCTTGATGTGTGAGAAGCAGTGAGGTTCATTCTTGTGTTATGCAGCGTGTTTGACCTTCCTCAAGAGCCAGTGATGTTAATTCTCGTCAAGAGCCAATGAGGTTAATTCTTGTGTTACGCAACACGTTTGACATTCCTCAAGAACCAGTGAGGTTCATTCTTGTGTTATGCAGTGCGTTTGACCTTCCTCAAGAGCCAGTGAGGTTAATTCTCGTCAAGAGCCAATGAGGTTCATTCTTGTGCTATGCAACACGTTTGACCTTCCTCAAGAGCCAGTGAGGTTAATTCTCGTCAAGAGCCAATGAGGTTAATTCTTGTGCTACGCAACACGTTTGACCTTCCTCAAGAGCCAGTGAGGTTAATTCTCGTCAAGAGCCAATGAGGTTAATTCTTGTGTTACGCAACACGTTTGACCTTCCTCAAGAGCCAGTGAGGTTAATTCTCGTCAAGAGCCAATGAGGTTCATTCTTGTGCTATGCAACACGTTTGACCTTCCTCAAGAGCCAATGAGGTTAATTCTTGTGCTACGCAACACGTTTGACCTTCCTCAAGAACCAGTGAGGTTCATTCTTGTGTTACGCAACACGTTTGACCTTCCTCAAGAACCAGTGAGGTTAATTCTCGTCAAGAACCAATGAGGTTCATTCTTGCGTTACGCAACACTGTCAGGGTTCGGGAAGGATGCGAGGACCCAATGGCAAGGGGAAGACATGAAAACATGAACCGCATGCTTACAACACTGCACACAGACACGACTCACAACTCGAGACATTGCGTTAGTGTCAGAGCTCTGCCACAACAACAAGAGATTACAAGATTACAAGAGCCAATGAGGTTCATTCTTGTGTTACGCAACACGTTTGAGCTTCCACAAGAACCAATGAGGTTTTCTGATACGCAGCGCGTTTGAGCTTTTGAGCAACTTGACTTGGTAAGACAAACTAGTATTGGTAAAACAAAAGAGGCCGATATGATTTCCATCACCATCATTTGCACCACAGAATGTCTTCAAACTCAATATAAAATTTGATCTGTAATGAAATAACATGAAAATGTTCATTACTTTCAGAATAAAATTACAAACATTACAAAATTCTTCTGTGATGCACTGATATGCATGGTTGGCCATTGCTAGCGGTGTTGTTATTTATAACTAAATCTAAAACTATTTATTAAAAATAACTTAAATAAAATATAAACAAACACAATAAGTTTAAGAACTACTTAAATGGCAAAACTAAAATGAACAAAAAAAACTTAGAAAATTCTTAAAACTTAAAATAAAATGAAAGTAAAAAGGGAAAATGAGTAAATTATACTAAACACTGATTTCTAGTGGGCAAATTAAACAGTGAGCAAGTGAAAAGTGTGTTTTAAGTTTGATTATAAAGCGTTTCTCTGCGTGTGAAAGGTTTTTCTTCTCAAGCTGGTTCGGTCAAGGGTCCCAAGCATCGTACCGCTTTTGTCTCACCAGAGGACGAATCTGTGCCGTGCTGGACTACTGCGTCATTGATTATCTTTTTGCTCAGGTATACACAGTATATCACAATAACCAGCCATTGCCTTCTCAAAAGGCAGTTGAATGTCATTTTAAAAGCTATATGCCAATGCGAAATGTATAACCAGAATTATGTGGCTCTACCCTGGCATTAAACTGACAAGATTATCTGACTGTACTGTCCTCCTGTTTCAGTCCCGCAGTGATTTTGTGTCTGGGCGTGGGGGTATTTCTCCTGCTTTGAGTTTGCAGCAGGAATGTTTGGGTATGGCAGTGATAGATCTGTGGCGAATGGCCAAAGAGAGAAACCAAAGCCTTGGCGAGATTTGCAATACAACAAGGTATGGTCTCGTGTAAGTTGTTGGATGGAGCTATACAGAGATTTTCTTTGTTCAAGCTGCATTTACCACTGCAAAAATCTTATTTCAGCTACAAGTCCTGCCTCCCAGAGACTCACAGACAAGATATACAGCGTATGAGTCGCCTAGCGCGGTATCAGATCCGCAAAACACTGAAGCGCTTCCTAAAGAAGCTAGGCAGATGCTCAGCTGGAGAACGCAACCTGAAGCTCAAGTACCTGATGGAGCTGAGTATGGTGGAGCCGGCTTATGGTTCAGAGAGCTTTACTCTGCATCACTCTGGATGGTTAAAGCAGAGCGAGGAGCAGAGGGTCAGAGCCCTTCGAGTGTCTGGAGAGGAAGGGATTCAGATACAGACCAAAGAGAGTCAGGTAAGCTAGAAGAGTAGCTGTGGTGATGATATTCAGACAGTACTTCTGCCGGTGTAACAAGAGGTTAAGTAACATACATTTTAGATACAATATTTCCAGTTACTTTGTCTATTTTTGCTCCATCAAAGAAAATAGTTCCTAACAGCTACAGTGGAATGAATAGATGTGAGTTGCATATCAACACATAGTAGTTTCGAAGCGGCGTTCTAGAATGAAACAAAAAAATGAAACGAACTGCTGAAGGGTTCACTGAGACATTCATACAAACAATCACTCGATTTGTTCATAAATTAATGTTCATTCAATGACTCCCCCATAAAGACAGCCAATTGTTCAATTCCTGAATGTATCAGTAAATACTCTCACTCATCATGAATGCAAAAGTGTTTAATTGCAAAAATTAAGTTAATTAAAAAGAAATGAGAAGCTCAATTTAGTAAACAAGCAATCTTGCTTAAGTAACTGATTGTCATGCTTTTAGAATTTACAATCTGCTAGTTAGTGAAGTTCAAGATACTCTTCATAAATCTGTATCTATAAAACTATATAAACTGTTTGGGGCCAGTACCATATCTCTTTTGTCTCATTAATTTTACTACATTTTATATTTTTATTCAACATGGATGTATTAAATTGATCAAACGTGGCATTTTAGACATGAATTATAATGTTACGAAGGACTTCTATTTCAAAATATTAAAACTTTCTATTAAACAATAAAACATATCATGGTTGCCACAAAAATATTAAGCAGAACAACTGTTTTTAACAACATTAATAATAAGAAGAAAGGTTTCCTGAGCAGCAAATCAGCACATTAGAATGATTTTAGAAGGACCGTGTGACACTTAAATAGAAATAAAAAACATTTACAATATTTTTTTACTGTATCAAATAAATGCATCCTTGGTGAGAATAGGACACTTAAAATATTACTAGATTGTACAGTGCATTAGACATTCAGCATAATTTGTTCTGTTCTACACAGGAATGGCAGACGTTCTGTGATTTCCCCCAGATCACAGACATTAGTATTAAACGTCTTTGTCAAGAGCAGATGCCCCTGGAAGGAAGGGTGGTCACCCTCACACGCCAGGATGACCAGTACATGGTAGGGGCATTGCATTAATTTTTTTTTTGTATTACAGCCAAAGTTTATGGAAGTAATAAAGTGGAACATGTGATTGTTACTAAATAATTTTTGTTGAATTCCACCAATAGGAGGCTGAGTTCCACACCCTAACTGAGGCTCTTTCCTTTGTATCTCTGGTCGATGGATATTTTAGACTGACGACAGATTCGACTCACTATTTCTGCGCAGAGGTGGCCCCGCCAAGCTTACTGGAGGACATACAGAATTACTGCCACGGCCCAATCACGTACTACACAGTTTCATATTTACCCATATGGTAAAATTAGAAAGGAAATGACTAAATGCTAAGCAGAATGTTGTTGTGTTTTCTAAAGGTCCGAATTTGCAATGCACAAGCTTAAGAAAGCTGGAGCCAAAAATGGGATGTTCCTGTTACGTCACAGTCCCAAGGACTTTGACAAGTACTTCCTCACTGTTTGCATACAGGTACCAGTTTTGCTGGACTCACACAAACATTATAAAGCACCAAGCATTGGGTTTTCACTAACAGTAAGTAACTAAATAACTCACATGATTCACAGGCAAAAAGTGCAAAATTAACAAAACACATTACTTTCAACTTTAAAAAAAAGTTGTACTGTAGGGAATGAGAAGATATAGGGGTCAGGAAATATTTTAAGTGGTCAGAATATAATAATACACTAAATGTGTTTTTGAAAGAAAATGAAGGTGTATGTTATATAGGCTGTACTGAATTCATTACAGTGTTAAACACTTGCAAAAAAGTACAAATAAGAAGAAAGAAGAAAAAAAACTGCATACAAGACCTGGGAGAAAAGCAAAGCAGTGCATTACTTTATGTAATTTCCCAACACTGCTGCTTATGATAATGTGAATTCTGAAACAACTCCAGCGTGACCTTTTTTTATTTAAACAGATTGGCTGCACTGCTAATGACTAAACTCCACTGTTATATTTCTTAACCTCTGGATGTTCCAACAGACTCCTCTGGGAATAGATTACAAGGACTGCCTGATAGAGAAAAATGAGAAGTTCAGCCTGGCTGGGATCCACAACTCATTCTGTAGTCTAAGGCAGCTCACAGACTTCTATCAGCACAGTACGCTTCTTATGTCAGACATTCCCGTCACCCTGGGAAAGTGCTGCCCACCCAGACCAAAAGGTAACTTGTACATTTCTGTGAAATATTTGTTTAATATTTTATGTGCATCTTTTTTTAAAGTTAGAAAGCAGGAGTTCTTTGGAATGTAAACGAAATTGTTTACCCTTAATAAACATTTTTTTATACATATAATATTCAATCAAATAAATAACTTAATTATTTAGAATCTAATAATTATTAAAAAATAAGTATATATATGTATGTGTATATGTATGTATGTCACGGATCAATTAGGGAGGACTCTGGGAAAAAGGATGAGTTATTTACAATAAAAAATAAAACAAACATACAAACAAAAACTGCCCCGATGGGGAACACATAACTAAACTAATAAACTGAAAACAGAACACTAACCAGGAAAACCGCATGGACCGGTACAAACCAAAACAGGGACAACTAGGACATAGACACATGAATGACAGCGACACAACACCGGACAACAAACACAAAGGGATTAAATAGGAAACACATGAAGAAGGTAACGAGCTATGAGAACAGCTGAGAACAATCAAGGCAAACAAGGGAACAAGGTGGGCGGGGTTACACAAGAACAAGACACGACAAAGGGGCAGTGTCAGAGCTCTGTCAACCAAAACATTAGAAACCCAAACCGAAGTGACTGAACCCTGATATATCAATGCTCTGTTGAAGTTACCTTTTATGGCATTTTATTTTTTATGATTTTTATTTTTTATGTTCTATTTCTTGTCTTCACTGCAGAACTTACCAACATGATCATTGTCCGTAAGAGCAGTATGGCTGAGATGCCCATTTCCCCCATGTTACAGAGACAAAACCCAAGCCACATGCAGTTCCACATGATTAAACACGAGGACCTCACCTGGGTAGATATATACATATTTATAAAGAATTTAAATATTTTCATGATTTTTCAAAGACATCACCATTAGTTTGAGGGCATAAAAAATTTTTTTTTAAAGTGCCCCTATTATGCTATTTAAAAGGTTCATAATTTTGTTTTGAAGGTCTCCTTCAATAGGTTTACATGCATCGAAGGTTGAAAAACATTTTAACATTTTTGAGTGAACATTTTTGTTTACACAAAAATCCAGTCTCTCTTTTGCCTGAGGCTGCTTCATTTTCAAACTATAGCCATTGACTTAAAGCAACTGAAAATGTTTTATTTTAAGGAGGTCAAATGATGCATTTTACAACAATATGTCTAATCTCAAACCAATTCAAGCTCCTTCATATCTTTTAACAGAGGGAAAGCTTAGGCCAAGGTTCCTTCACACATATCTTTAGAGGAGGTAAGATAGACCAGCGGGACGGAGTGACACACTCCACGGAGGTCCTTCTGAAGGTTCTGGATGCAAATCACAAAAACTGCTGGGAGGTGTGTTTTCATTCCTGGAACATTTGCTGAATGTGGTTGTTTGCAGTGAAAACTCTGTTTTGAGCAACCCTGATAATGATTTCACAATGTTTCTACGTAGTTTCTACGCAAAACAGTTTTTCTTTACCGTAAGCAGATATCTTTTGATATTCACTCAAACCTTGCTGTTTGATAATTTTACAAAATCAAACCACATTTAGAGTATCAAACTCATATCAGAGCTGAATAAATGCAGGTTATAAAGTGTTTTAGGTTTTTTCACATGATATATAAACACATGCTGACACTTTGAGAAAACCAATGAAGAAAATAATAATATGGGGATATTCATGGAGTCATTTACAAATGACTATGCAATATACCAAATATAATGCTGTAAGAACCATTTATGTTAAGTGTAGTTTGAAAAATCCACAGAGGTTTGGAGATTTGAGTCTGAACAAGTATGGCATTTAGAAATGGAAAATGTGTAGGAACCGTGGTTACAACAGTCTTGTATTTTCAGCTGTGTAATTATGGCTTTAATCTTCCTGTGCTTCTAAGTCATTTTTTGAGGCGGCGAGTTTGATGAGTCAAGTTTCCCACAAGCACCTTCTTCTGGTTTATGGCATCAGTGTGCACAAATCCAAAAGTAAGTGTGCATCTTTAAAAGTCATGCAATTAAAAGTCTGTGTAATGACCTCAGCTCTTTAAATCTGCTTGAACTCTGAGTGAGTCTGGAGTGTCATTGGTGATGCTGGTTGCCTGTCAAAGTACCTGTGAATGCAACCATGTCCCTAAAGTGTGTCCTTCTCGTCCCCCATAGACATCATGGTGCAAGAGTTTGTGAAGCACGGCGCACTGGACCTGTACCTGAAGAGGAGCACGTCTGTCTCAGTCAGCTGGAAACTAGATGTGGCCAAACAACTGGCCTGTGCTCTCAACTTCCTGGTGAGAAATGTCCATCCAAGCATGATAAATTGGCTACTAATGATGAAAAACACAACTACAGTTATCAGTTTAAATATATTTGAATTAGTGATTATTTACATGTCAATATTGAATATTAAATAGACACTATTAAATTTGAGTCTTGTTTCCTCCTGTATGTTGATTTTAAGTTACTTTTGTAATCATCTAGGGCTAATTAAAAACAAAACAGCACTAGATTATAACACTTCTGAATTACAACATTGATTTAAAATTGACAAACTATTTTTTTATTTTTTTAGATACATTTTGAATAGTTTTCATTTATCGGCCATAACATGAAAATAATTATTGTTTGAAGCTAGATATTTAATATACGGTAGGTGCAATCTAAAATCATCTAAGATACAATATACACTACAACATCTTTTAAGCACCATCCAAAGCTGCATTTACTGGATCAAAAATAAAGTAAAAACACATATGTTGTGAAATATTATTACAATTTAAGAAAATTGTTTTCTATTATAATATATTGTAAAATATAATTGATTCCTGTGATGCAAAGCTGAATTTGCAGCATCATTACTCACTTACTCAGCATTATGATCCTTCAGAAATAATTTTAATATGATGATTTGGTGGTCAAGAATCATTTATCATTATTATCAATGTTGAAAACTTTTTTTTCTTTGAACAGTTTAATGCACCATTGCTGAATATACATTAATTTCTTACTGACCCCAAACCTTTGAATGGCAGTGTAGAAAGGTATATTAATGGTATGTATATTCTGAAAAAGATGTAACCAAATATTCAGAATTGAGAAGAACCAAATGTAAAAGTTGCAGATTGACTTCTATACTCAATAATTGAGGGGATGGAGTGGTTTTAAAAAAAATCTCTTTTTGTCATCTGCAGGAGGAGAAGAATATTGCACATGGTAATATCTGTGCAAAGAATTTGCTGTTAGCCAGAGAAGGTGACCCTTCCTCTGATATCTCCCCCTTCATCAAACTGAGTGACCCTGGAATCAGCATGGCAATGCTGGGAAAAGAGGGTAATTATACTGAAAGAATATCAAAATAATGAAGATGAAAACAAAATCAATAATTCTACAATAATTTGTATTTTACAAGAATACTAGATTCATATTAGACTCATATTAGATTCTTTATTTAGCTCTCATTGGGAATGGGAATTAGTTAAACCACAGATGATTCGAAAATTCCCTTTTGGTGAGAACATGCAATAAGTAATATGCGTAATGAATGTTATAATGCATTACATCTTTTCAAAAATATGTTTAACCAAAGTTAAAATGCATTGTAGCATTAGAAGATTTCTTAATACAGTAGATCTGATATTGGTTGTGAGACAATTTTGTGCTTTAATGCATATTCTTTCTAAAGGAGTAGCAATGAATAGATAAGTAGTATAATATATTATGACACACATTTATGAATGCATTATACATGACGGCTTAACCTATACGTTTTCTATGGAGCGGTGTTGACCCAACGTCTTTTACTTTTTGTGTTTTTGTAACTCCCTCATAGAGCTTTTTTTGCCCACTGGATGTATGCATTTTTTGTCTAATTATTGCTGAATATTATGACACCATAACATGATTGCGTGTAAAATAATAAAACGCACCTTTCTTTGAATCCAGTGGTGTTGGACAGAATCCCCTGGGTGGCTCCGGAGGTTCTGGATACACTTGAGATTGAACTGGAGTGTGACAAGTGGAGTTTTGGAACAACGCTGTGGGAGATTTTCAACGGTGGAGAACCTCCATTGCAGGGCATGGACCTCATACAAGTACAGACACCTCACATGCAAATAGAATATGCCATCATATATGAAATGCACATTTTCTTTTTTACGATGTTACACATTCTAGATAAAGACCTTTGAGAATTTTAGTCATGCATATACTCAGGCAATGTGACTGCAGCTGAACAGCTGTTGTCCTTCTTTGTATCCAGAAGCAGCAGTTTTATGAGCACTTCTCAAACCTGCCTGCGCTGGAGTGGACTGAGCTGGCTGACCTCATCGCTCAGTGTATGCAGTACGAGCCTGAGCTCAGACCGTCCTGCCGGAGCATCATCCGACAACTCAACAGCCTCATCACTTCAGGTAACATGCATACATACACCAACGGCCTTCTCACAATGACAGTGATGTTTGTGATCTGCTCAGTTTAAGTTTGAAAGAAGGAAAGTCTTGGCTAGCAAATGGTCTTGGCTCTTAATGTCGGTTAGTGCCCCTCAAAGAGGCTCATTTTCCCTTTTATTAAATAAATGTAAGTTATAAATCTCTAATACAAAAAATATGAAATGTAATTAATGAAAGTATTCAATAAAGTGTATAATTTATAGGCTCTTATGAAAGAAATATGAAATTTTTAACGAATACAAAAGAAATAACAGCATTGATTAAAATGTAAATATATAATATCTAATACATAATAATGGTTTTATCATATCATATAATGTTTTTTATTACTGTTTGACATTTAATGGATATACTGTATTAAATATGTAATTAATTTGCTTTAATAAATAAATGCATTAACCTAGTATTATCATTATTGTGTAATTATTATTACATATTATAAATACAGTTTTGTTGATGGCCAAATGACTGAATGACATTGAGGATTACAATAATTGTGGGATAGATTTGTATTATAACATCTGGGAACATTATCATCAGCAATCATGACAGTTCTATTCGTCATATTGTAGATTATGAGATCCTTCATGCGACTGGCACACTGCCCAAGAACGACTGGAGAAGACCGAACGTGCTAAAAAAGCAACAGCAGGATGTTTTTGAGGAGAGATACCTGCGATTCATCTCTACTCTGGGGAAGGTGCAGTGTAAAATGCATAGTGCATAAATATTCCAACCCACAGAGGGTGATGTTGCAGTCTAATAAGAAAGCCTAACAGTTGAGATTACCCCTTTGTGAATCCCAATGTTTTTAATGTACATTATGGACAGTTACAGCTTAACGTTAAACATAAGACCAGTCAGAATAGTTCTTAAGGCACAGTCTTATTATCATAGTACATATACTTATGCAACCTATGTTTTTCCTACACGACATTTACATTAATGCATTTGACAGACGCTTTCATCCAAAGCGACTTACATTGGCTTACATTCAAGGAACACATTGACATTCAAATCAGTTCTAGCTTTCCCTGGGACATTACATCTTGCTTTTGTAAATACACGTGATGAAAGCGACTATCTATTGTCAATCAGGAATTCAGAGCCAAAAACTGACCTATGGGTTTAATGTGTGTCTTTAGGGTAATTTTGGCAGTGTCGAGCTTTGTCGATACGACCCGTTGGGTGATAACACTGGAGATCTGGTTGCTGTCAAGGAACTTCAGCCAAAAAAACAAGCCTCCATGGCAGACTTCCAGAGAGAAATCCAGACCATCGGCTCCCTGCACTCTGAATATATTGTCAAATACAAGGGGATCTGCTACAGCACAGGTCAGAAATTACCAATCCATATTCAATCTGAACACCCTGCCCATTCCAACGTACAGTAATACCTCGGTTTACGAGTGACTTGGTGTACGAGCATGGACAGTCAAATCGGTGTACGAGCATTGTATCGGTGTACGAGAAAAAATATTCCCTCAATCAGGTGCATTTTTGTGTCGAAAAGATCCCTTTATCACCCCTTAACTCGTTCATTCTCTCAGCGTTGCTCAGTTTGGGTACATCACTCACCACAGTGCATTATTTTACAAGTTGTTGTGAATATGATTACATGTGAATATGATGAAACTTTATTAATGGCGCATGTGTTACCAACAGGACACATTGCATACTAATGAGGCTCACGTGTGTTCTCAGTACAACGCACCCGATGACGTTCTTAAAGGGCCATACACTTTTAGAGAACAGCATACTATAATAGTTATAACTCTGTACAGATTATATACATAAGTGATTTACATCGGTTTTACCTCGTGTTGTTGCATTAATTGTGATCGCTATTCTTCACGTTGTAATATCGTTACAAATGTTGAAGGAACTAGTTAATATGATGAGTTCAATAAGTGTTAAGTTATCAGTCTTGCTACTTTAAGAGGGCGGGGTTTCAGGGGTGCTAGAGAGAGAGTTGAGTTCTGAGGGATTAGAGCAGGGGTGCCCAAACTTTTTCCTATGAAGGGCCAAAACTCAAACTTGATTGAGAGCCGCGGGCCAAAAGTAAATTTTGCATCATAAATCAAACTGTATTACATTAAAGTTGCTATGGGTTTATTTATTTCATAATATTTAACATAAATATAAAACAACTTTAATCTGATTAACTAATGCAGTTTTTTTTCTAAAGCTTTGCATTTTAATGAACAATTTAAATGGGCAACAATCCCCAAGTGTAAAATTCAATGCCTATGTGGTTGCAATGTCAGTGACCTAATGAGAGATATGAAGCTGGTCCTTACTTTTCAGAAGTTTTTCAAGATTGGGCTCTAGCTGACTTACAGACAAAGACAAGATATTGTGTCAGGGTTCATAGCACATCAGTTAAAAAAAATTCAATGACTTTTCCATGACTTTTCAATGACAAAGTTATAATTCTCAATGACATTTTAATGATTTTTGGTACTTTATTTTGTACAGTCAAAAAATATGATACACGTACCTGTATCAAAACCAGAAGAAACGCATTTAAAAACAAAAGCCGTCTACAGCAATGGGCAAAACAGTCTGCCAAGTCCCATAAAAATGTGTATAGAATTACACTGCAATTCAATTAAGTGGCAAAAACCAGAACAGGAACAAACACATTCAAAACAACAGACTGATAGTCCCTTGAAAAATAGTGTACACTACAATACAAATAATTAGTAACACATATAAAACAGTCAGAAGTCCCATCCATGGATTTCAATAGCTTTTGAAAACCAGGGGTCATCTAACCCTTGTTGACAATTTTCAAGGGGTCATAATCAGATTGTCCTATCTTTTATTCAGAGAACTTTAGTACTTATAAAATAAATACTTATTTGACACTTGAAAATAAACTAAAATGAAGTTAAAGCCAATTTATATTTAAAATACAATTGACAATATTTATCTTTGTTCCTGCAAAATTTGACCATTTTTAGTAAATTCTCCTGCATCAAAATGATCCCAAGCTGCATATCTGGTGGGGTCAAAAGTGGAAAAAATCAAATGTGCTTGCATCAAAATGCACATTCCCATTTGGGAAGTCCTCCCCTTCACGTCATTTCTGAAACCTTATAGAGGGTGTGCTTTGGGTACATTCAGAAGGCTTAGACAAAGTGTTCATTAAACGGTATGGTTTTTATTCAGAAATATTATTTTCTCCACAGTCTTTGGTGAAAGGCGATTTCTTAAAAAAAAAAATCAGCAGCTTTAGAGAATATCCTCTCGCATGGAACAGATGATGCAGGAGTACACAAAAACAGTTTAGGAAGCAGATATAAATGAGGATACATTGCTTTGAATCAGTGGCGTAGCCACGGGGGGGCCTGGGCCCCCTCATTTACATGTCCGGCCCCCTCAGATTTTCAATTGTTTAAAATCGCGACTCTGAAAACTAAAGTGAAAACACATATCGCCGCACAAGACGATCGCAACGCACCCCCAAAGTCAAGAATAGCGCGCTGCGCGTCACACCATGACCAGTCTTGGCTGAGAGGTTAAGGCGATGTACTAGATATCCATTGGCGTGTCCCCGCGCAGGTTCGAATCCGCCGACTACGTTAAGCTCGGCCCCCTCAAAAATAATTTTCTGGCTACGCCCCTGCTTTGAATATACAACACTAAAATAAACTCAATTGACTCTCCTCAACAATAACGCCAATGCAAACACCGTCTACTACAACCCATGGTTTGGTTTCACTTTTATAAGAAATACAGCCGTCCAGTTTCAAACCTGGCTGTCAGAGCAGTCAGGTGGTTCACTGCCGGAGTGAAGCAGTGTGTTTGCTTCAAACGTCATTTTCACGTGACTAGTGACGTGATGATACAAGCTCCGAAGCAGTGGTTCATTGCAAGAACCGTTCGAGTTTGAAGCAAGCTTCGGAGCGTCGGTGTCAGACGTAACATCACTAGACACGACTATTCAGAGAGCATTTAAGCAAAACTAATGTGAGAGAATAGCGTCAACGGCAAAGCGGCGACAGTGAGCACATAAGCACAAACTACTGTACAGAAACCCCAGCGTCAACAGCAAAAGCGGTAACAACTGTATCATGGGAAAAGTAGCAACATCCCAGGAATAATTTATTCAATTACCCGCCGAAAGCACTTGAGAAGCCAAAGATGGAACATCCAGCTTAAAAAACCTGGCGAAGGTGTTGACGTACCTCTAGCAATGTAGGATCGCCATCCACAGCCTGAAGCCGATCTTTGTGTAACACTGACACCCCGGCATAGCGTGTAAAGTCCTTATATTTGAATGACAATAGTCGAACGGAACGGTCAAATGCGCCATTTGCAACTGCTGAATGAGGTTCCCCGCGCTTCTCACAGGCGGCGCTGACTGTCATTCGTCAATTAACAAACGCGGAAGTGCCGACCGTTGAGAAATAAAAAGGTTTCGGATGGATTTAAGTAAAGAAAAAACGACGAAGTGAAAAATAAATAGAAACGAAAGACAAATTTAATGACATTTCAATGACTTTCTTGACAAATTACAAATTTCCATGACATTTCAATGATTTTTCAAGACACTAAAAAATTCCCTGACTTTTCCAGTTTTCAATGACAGCTACGAACTCTGTGTGTAGATGAGAGTCAGTTATTTGGCTTCTTAGTTTACTCTTGTTCAAGTTCATCAGACTGAAAGTCTGCTCACAGAAGTAGGGACAGTAATCCCTCGCCACTTCGCGGCCTCAGCGCATCGCGGGTTTTTCAAAAATATTCATCAAAAAATAAAATTTCAAAAATACCGCCATGTACAGCCGTATTGCGTAAAGCAGCGTTGCTTAATCGTGATGCGAGAGAAACGGTTTCCCAGGATGACAGACAGAGAGAGAAACTATCTCAGAGGCTTTGAACACGCCCACAGCACTCAGGCAAGAAACGTGATTGGTTCCCGGCGCGAGCTCGACCAATGAGAGCACGAGGGGAGGTATCCCGTGAGCTGATTGGCTGATCCTACTTTCACCTATCGCGATAGTTCCGGTCCACATTAACCGCAATAAACGAGGGATCAACTGCCAAACAGAGACAGTATCACTGATGAAGAAGGACGATGCAGCGCGCTCTGCTCAGATCGAAGTCCAGCAAGCAGCTCGTGAGCCTCCTGTTTTCGCGTCTCGCCGCTGTACTTTGAGAAAGCTGCACAATGTTTTGTTTCATAATGACGACAGATATTGTACTCTTTTAAAACAGCAACAGACTGTTTGCAAACTAGACATACTGCCTTTGATTTGACTTCTGTGAATAAAAACTCATCTTCCCCAGCTTTAAAAAAAATATCTCTTGTCTGTGTGCCACTGCCTTTATTTCTCCATTATTGCGTTTAATTTGTTGACGTTTATTGACGTCATGTGTCGCAAAGCACGCAGTGCTGCGCCGCGCCTTGAATTGCGCATTTACAATAAAAAAAAATTATATATACCTTTTTTACATTTAATTTCAATTTACTCTGTTGTAGTTCAACTATAAAACAAACAAAATTGTTATGTCAAATTAGAAATGACAATCTGTGTCGAAGGTATCGCGCGCGCTCTCTTTCTCTCTCTCTCTCTCTCCTCGGACGGTACGGCGGGCCAAATCAAAGGTTACCGCGGGCCAACTTTGGCCCGCGGGCCCTAGTTTGGGCACCTCTGGATTAGAGAGAGAGCTCCGAAGCAGAGAGAGTTTTGATTCTTCTGTTATGTACGGCGTAGGTTGAAGCCAGAACAGCAATCCGATAGTTCTCAATAAAATCTCTGAATGAGAAGGAACCTGTCTGGTTATTAAAAAAGCAACGCTACAATATAGTGAAATATATAAACAGTAACCCCGCCCCCTCTCCCCTCTCCTCTCGTCTCCATCATGCTAGCAGTGAAGAGGTAAAGTGCATGTTACAGTAAATTGTTAATAATTGACAGTTAAACTCTAAAAATACTTAATTATTATTTATATGAGATCTTAATTGCTATAAATTTAAATGTAATTAATAGGTTAAAACCCAAAAAAATATTTAAAATGGGCATTTATGGTCCTGTGGAACGAATCAAGTGATTTTTAGTGCATTCCTATGGGGAAAATTGTTTTGGTGTACAAGCATTTTGGGTTATGAGCTCACTCTTGGAACGAATTAAACTCGTAAACCGAGGTATTACTGTACCTTATTTTTTAACTCTTCACAGGTCGACTCAGCACAAAACTGGTGATGGAATATCTTCCATATGGAAGTCTGATCAGCTATATGGAGAAATACAGACAGAACGTGTGCACCCGCAAACTGTTGCTCTTTGCCTCGCAAATCTGTAAGGTACAAAGAACAAACCTTTTTTTAATCATAAAACTGGTCAGATTAGCTCAATTGAACTGGTTTCTGGAACTTCACACATCTAACCAGCAATGTAACATTCTTTTGTAGGGAATGGAGTACTTGCAAAGCATGCGTTATGTTCACCGGGATCTAGCTGCTCGCAATGTCCTGGTCGCCACAGACACGCTGGTGAAAATCGCTGACTTTGGGCTTACGAAGATCATCCCAGTGGATAAAGAGTACTACCGTGTCACGCAGCCAGGAGAAAGCCCCATTTTTTGGTGAAAATTACATCATGCTCTTTGGAGTTCAGTCAGTCAACATGATAACTGATCAGGGCAACACTACAATACGGCTAGTGTTAAATCCAATGGATATTAGACTACTGTATAAATAATCTTGAGTTAAAGTTTGACTCCTATAATTCTTGTCCACAGATATTTGTTTACAGCTCAACCTACCTATCCTTCAAACATTCTCTGGCACTACATTAGTGTGGATGTCAAAACCTACAACGATAATGACACATGACTTAATAATGAGTAAATGTTAACAAGTAAAGTCATAATGATTCATTGAAACAGATGACTGGAAGTTGAAAAACATTACTTTGACCTATTGTGGTAATTAACACATACATTTACACTAATTCCTGCTAGATGTTTATAAGGAATTCATCCACGATGACACATTTCATTAATATCCATACATTAACTCATTATCTGGGTATTAGTTATGCATGAATTCATGGTGTCATATTGTAAAGTGTTGCCTTGATTAGTGTGAATTTTACCCAATAGTGAACATAGCACTAAATGTTAATGTTCTAATTGTGCAAATGCAGTATATATATTTTTCAACCAACAAGTACGCATAAAGGCCTATTCACTCAGTGTTGACAGATGGCAAATTATACTGTCGGGTTTGTTGGATCACTGTGTTAAGTGATTGAATCTGTTGACTAGGCCTTAAGAGTAATAATACCACATGTGATCTGTGAAAACAGATGGAAAGACATGCTTTTGTTTTTTTTTGTCTGATTCAGAGTTGACAGATTATTTTCCTTTACTTGTTTTGCGTGCCTCACTTAATTCCTTTTTCTTTCTTTGTGTTCTGTCCTGTCCTGTTCAGGTATGCACCTGAATCCATTTCAGAACTGAAGTTCTCTCACATGTCTGATGTATGGAGTTTCGGTGTTGTTCTACATGAACTCTTCTCTTACTGTGACATCAGTCGGAACCCCAAACGGGTGAGTAAATGAAACTCCATGAAGTGGTGCCACTACTGTAAGAGTGCAGTCACGAGGGAGACATTGAAGGAATCATTGTCACCTTGAGCTTCAATGGCCTATTTTTGACGATAACTTTCAAACGCTCACAAAATTATGTTTTATTAACATAGTTCGGGAGGAGTCTGTTCAAATGATTCATGCCATCAACTCATCATCAATTACCACGTCTCATATATATATATATTGAATATTCAGTCATTATTGATTTACTGGATGATCTTTTAATGTATTAACTTTATAAAACTGCTTTATTGCAAATCATTTCATGCAGTTGTGCATCCAGAAGATTGGAAGTTATGGCCAGAGTCCATCCATGGCCATCCATCTTCTTAATCTTTTGAAGGATAACTGGAGGTTACCGGTGCCACCTCAGTGTCCACCAAAGGTAAAAAATAAAAACAGTTTGAAGGCATTAGTATGGGTCACATTAACCAAGTAAATTTTTGTTCCATTTTATATAATCAGCAAGTATGTATATATGTATACACACACACACACAGACAAGTAATTTAGCTCCCCACTTTGAGGAGCAGATTATTTTGTTCATGTTAATTAACGAAAATACAACTGTTCCTTGTTAGATCACGGTAGCTTAGGTTCTTAAATAATATGAACCGATACAACTTTTTATTTCAATAATACATGTTGAAATGAACATTAAATTAAGTCCTTCAGAAGTGCTTCAATTTAACTAATTGTAATGCTGTGGTGTGATCCAAACTCAAATTCCTCAGAATGACAACATAAATAGTTTTTAATCCACAAACCAAAATTCTAAGGAGAATTCAAATGCAATCTACACATTAAACAATCGCGATAACCAGCAGGGAACAAAACACACCAAGGATATTCATTCTGTCACCTGCTGGAGTTTAGGTTTCTTGCCACTGTGTGACACTTCACACTTAATATTCATCAATATTATTGATTGGCCTGCTCTTCTAGAGCTGCGGTACAGGCAAAACAAACTTTGTCACGTTATCTCTGTAAAGCTGCTTTGAAAGAATCTTTATTGTAAAAAGTGCAATATACTGCAAAAAAAGGTGACTTGACTTGTATATGGTGTGCATAACAAGACACAGGTAGGACTAATGAGTAACCAAGAAAACTAACCAGGGAGGAATCAGTAAGAAAGAAGACAGGAACTAAACCGAAAGAAGACACAGGAAACAGGCACATGAATGAAAACACAATAAGACTAAACATGAACCTTACACTAATGTTAATTAATGTTAACAAATGAAACCTTATTGTAAAGTGTTACCTTTTTTTTCAGGTGCACAGTATTATGATGCAGTGCTGGGAGTTCAACAGCAAGGACAGACCGAGTTTCTCCAATCTACAGGACCTGATTGAGAATAGCCTGTTAGATGAGAGAGAGGGATGTAAGGGGTAAAGTCAGAGTTACCCTAAACAGATCACTGTATTTTCAATATGTATATTTGAAATATAATTGAGTAATTTTAGGCCATATTCTTACAGTAGCCTTTTACTGTTTAGTTACTGTTTTAAAATGTGTGTTGACCTCAAGACGATTGAAGAGCTACAATTTATCAGCTGCTGCGTGTATATTAGCAGTTTTTTCCAGTTCATTAGCTTGCACTATTTTAGTCATAGTCCTTCATAAAATGCTTTGGATTTCATCTGTCATCACAAAGATCTAGTCAGAGTTAAAGCATCCCTTTGTTGTTGTAGTTGTTTTATTTTGCTATTGTATGCAGTGACGCAAATTTCTTTTCACTGCATTTGCAAAAGAAGTCAAAATATATAAACTGATATAAACTGTCAGCACACATTAAATAAACATTAGATGTTTCTGGAGTGAATGTATAAAGCAAACATTTCTAAAGTCAGAGGGACTTATATTTTTTAACCTCAGTTTTCACAATCAGCCAATGTATCATATTTTAATAGAGCGCGCCCGATCGTGACGTAGTTTTACGACAGCCGCCATTTTGGGGGACAACTTCTAATCAATGTCATGGGGGAAGCGACGTTAAAGCCAGTGTTATCGCAGAAAAAAAAAACTGCTGTAAATCTAGGGAGAAAATTGAGCGTAAGAGTCAAACTAAATATAGAGATGGACTTGAGAATTTTGAAAGAGACGGGTACGATGCAAAAATAGCGTTAATAAAGGGACAGGATCCGTATGAAATTGTGACCTGGTCTACGGACGTCAATCTTCTACCGAACACAACATACATTAATGTTCTCAACTATCTGGTTTTCACTCCAAGTCCTTATACAGCTGAAGATCTTCAGTGTTACAAAGGACTTGACGCTTACAATCAGCTAGTGTGTGGCTGGGTGCGAGAAGTGGCATCCTGTGTCATCAATGACAGATGTGTAACAACTGCCAAGGTAGATGAAATGGTTTTCATTAGCAATAAAGTTTATAAAAAAATAGAGGCATTCCTACTTTCTAATCCAACAGTTTGGACCAAAAATGTATGAAAAGCTAAGATTAAAGTATGATTTTTTCTACAGAAAATACACTCAAAAACCCCAAACAGAGGTTAGGTATTGATCTACATTTGTTCACCTTTAATTTTATTACGTTATTGATGGGCAAGAAGCAAATAGTGTATGTCCAGATCTGGATGATAGCATTAAATATTTCTGACGGACTAAGCCAATCACTCTCTCAACATGAATTCGACTGTTTGCATTTCTCACGTCTGGCCTTTGACAGCTGTTGTGTACGATCACCTTGGTGTGTTATTACCTTAAGCAGCCTAAAATATGACTGTTTCACAATATGATTAACATTCGGTGCGCGCTGTATCCAGCTCTTGTCCCCCATTATGGCGGCGACGGGCACGCTCTATAATTGACCAGCTCCTATTGGTTTATATACATTTTACCTTGTGTTATCGATGAAATTATAATATTAAGTTGTATTTTGATTTTGTTCTGTATTCCTCTGGTGTAGAACTCACATTGTACACTTTTGGTCGTTGTTGTAGTAGTTAAAGTTTGTTGTGTGTGTGTGTGTGTGTGTGTGTGTGTGTGTGTGTGTGTGTGTGTGTGTGTGTGTGTGTGTGTGTGTGTGATCAAACTGTAAAAAACCAAAAAAAATCTACAATTGGTATTTAGTATTGTTTATTCTCTGCATCACAAACGCATACTAAACTTTGTTTATCAACTAAATGTAATATATATTGCATTAACATTTCAATAAGCGACGTAAACACAGTAAATAGCTACAGAAACATAAAAAAAAACAAGCGGATAATATACAGTATCACATCAGAAACTATCAATTTACTTAAAAAACATATTAATTACTCACCACGATGGGAATATAAAGTTCAAATTGTAATTCCGAACTGTAATTGTATTAAAAGTTTAGCAAGGTTTTAACTTGAGAACATTGTTTTTTTATTTGTCTTACGTTGATCACCATGGCAACAGATTAGCGTCCTTAAAGGGGCAGCACCCAACACCTTGGGTATTGTGGGTTTGAATTCTCTTCTGTTCACCAAGACTGCATTTATTTGATCAAAAATACAGTAAACACCATCACTATTGTGAAATAATATTACAACTTCACATAAAGCTTTCTTTTTGAATATATTTTAAAATAAAGGGGAATGTACAGTTAAGACCCGAGGACCAGATATGATGAATAAAAGACACAATCAATTGAGAAAGATAGTTTGCCGTTTCATCAGTAGAGTCTTCAAGTCTCAAGTATGGTGACAAGGCTTCTGGTTTCAGCGCTAAGTGACCTTGTAGCAGAACTGCATTTCTAGGTATCAGCTTGTCAAAAAAACAAGTTCTTCCATCTCTCCAAGATACCAGTTGATCTCACCCATACTGTAACAAAACACACACACACACACACCCACACACAGATTCTTCAAGGTTGAAGTTGGTCAAGCTCTGACTCTAAACAAGAAACTTTCCCCAAAACACATCGATATCATGTTCTTTCTCTTTAGACAATATTCATCATTATTCTCTAGTGTTTGAATATAGAAAAGTAAAGTAAATGTTTTATACGGAATTGGTCACATGAATTGTATATACATTTTAAGAAGTCGTTCAAAAAATAATAAATCACTCAAAATGATATATATTGAAGGTGCAGTGAATTCTGGTATCAAATCCTTCAACAAACATTAGAAATGTTGAGCAGGAAACTAAATTGTTTCTTGAGCAGAAACTCAGCATATTAGAATGATTTCTGAAGGATTATGTGACAATGAAGACTGGAGTAATGATGCTGAAAAAATTAATATTTAATCATATAAATGACATTTTAAAATATCTCACAATATCTCTGCAATTCTGATGCAGACTTGGGTAGCATAAGAGATGTGCAGCATGCATGCATTGGGAAAAGACGCCGGCCTCTCGAGGATAGGCATGCTCCTCATTTAACAGTGGCGGTGTCGAGGCTTCATTATCTCACTTGCTCATTTCTCCTCACGATCACGCTCCACCAGTCCTTGTCGTTACAGCGCCCCTCCTCTCTCTCTCACACCCACTACTGTTAAAGGGCAGCAATTTAAGGGTCGGGTGCTGCTGGTAATCATGGGGGAGGCAGCCATTCTGTCACAACACACACACACACACACACACACACACACACACGCACGCACACACACACACACACACACACACACACACACACACACACACACACACACACACACACACACACACACACACACACACAGTACATACGTAATGATATTTGCTCTTTAATGACTGGACAGGTTCTCATAACTTCAGGAAGCCACACCTAATGATGTCTGCTGGTCATACGCCTAGCATCACTGAAAGTGCAGCATGGATGGACGCCAGGCAACTTGAGTCAAGCTAATTCCAACACTTGAAATTAGTTTTATTTTCCCCAGAATTATGTATTACAGAGTTTATATGTTATATACAAGCTGTGATGATTTGTTCACAAATAGGGCTTATTTGGTCATATCGGAATCTTACAGTTTCATAAAACAACAAGAATTCTGGTCTATTTCAGAGGATATAAAACACTATTGTAAAAAAATAAAACACTGTTGTAAGGACTTTTATGAGAATTTATGAGAAGCTTGAAAACTCCATTTATTTAAATTGCTGGAAAAGTGTAACCTGAATAAATCATAACGCTTTATCACTATAATAGTCTCTTGAGCAAGTGTGTAACATATAAACTCTGTTACAAATCATTATGGGAAAACTACAACTTAAAAGAACAATTCATTTGCAAATCCCAAGTTCGCAGCTTCTCTAAAGTAGTGTTGCTGTAATGTTAATTTGTCAAAAGTACACATTTTACAGCCTACTCTTATACAATACCTTCTATAGCTTTAAATAAGAGCTTAGAACTTAGGGATGAGTATGATCATTAGAAGTGTTATTGTATTGGAACAATAAACCTGTTTTCAATAGAAAACCCCACCTCCTTTGAATTCATTATGTTCAAGTAGTTTAATGCTTGACTGCATTTTAAAGCCTATTGATGTATTAACAAAAAGGCTGCAAAAATTTACATTTTAAATAAAAATCTATACTTAGGTTGTACACTGTAGCCCCTATTGGAATTTATTTTTAATTTTTGTGACTGCCAAGAGCTGCCAAGTATTAATTTATTTTTGCTCTCTGTTGAAACTGTTGCTTAAAAGTAACAAATCCTATGACTAAACATGTTCATTCGCACCTTGAATCTTTCTTCCATATAAAAACAAAATTCTGTCATCTCTGTGACACATTATGCTTATGCTTTATTACAGAATTTCCAAACAAAAGTGTTTAAAAATTTTTAAAACCATTTTTGCCTAAACCATTTTACCCATGTTCTGTCAAAACATACTTTTCAACTTCTTAGGAAGGGCAAGTAATGAGCATCCTGAATTAAAAAAAAATGGAAAGAGTTTTGTTCCCCACATGGTTGAAGTCACATGATAAGGCAAGGCTCTATGTGCAGCATTCTTTAATTTGAACTAAGATTACAAACAAATACTTAAAACTATAAAACAAGCAGAACAACCATGGTGCACACAACATCAGTACACAACTAGACACGAATAAACACAGGGCTTATATACCAACTGAGGAACAAACTAAACCAAAATACAAGCATGAGTAAGTAAGCATGAAAAGAAAATATTTGCTTTACTGTGATTTACTGGCTAATATTAAATGCCATGGGTGTAAGGAAAGAAATAAAGCTAGTGAAAAATAAATTATTGCAAAATTGAAAACTGAAATTAACAGTATAATAAAAAGTATTGACTATAGATTAAATCACTAACAACACAAAGAAACACTGATAAACAAGGATTAAGGAAAAAGAGGAAACCAAATATTTTCAAACGTTTGACATATTGGGAATCTGCAACACATCCTAACAAATATCCCCATATTTTACAATTTTTTATGGTTTTTCAGTGTTGTGTAATGTATCCAGTATTATAGATAAATATAAATATACCTTTATAAAGTCTGACTCTGAAGTTTGGCTCATTTGTATTAACTAATTGATAATAAATCTTTAAAAAATTGCAGGTAATTTTAGAATTAACATCATTAATTAAAATGAGGTGAGGTTGACGTAAGAGTAAATTCAAGAGAACTGCTCTGCTCACGGAAGTGCTGATTCCTACTTCAGTGGACCATAAAAAACACATCAAACAAAGAGAATAAAGCCATCTCATGTCATGTCATATGACATCTTGCAGTAAATATTAATGGTACTCCATTTTATTCAATTGAACCTTTGAAGATGGTATTTGCTATTCCCAGAAAAGGCAGGAGATTTGTCACAATAACAAACAAACTCCATGACATGTCAAAACATAGCCCATCAAAAAAAATTATGTAACTTCAAAACACACATTAAAGACAAACATTAAATACATTTTTCTTTAACAATCACCTACATGTGTCTGGTGAAACCTGTGATTCAAATTCATTATTCAAGGAATGATTAATAAATGAATTTGTAAATCACATTTATTCAAAAGAACTAAAACTATAAAAAGATTAAACTCAAAACATTCAGATACTGCTATCCCCCATACAGCTCACACTAATTTCTTGGTTGATTGCAATCACAAATGTAACAAAATCACCTAGAGAAAAGTATCAGTATAAAAAAAAGTAACAGTAGTAAATTTATCCTCAAAATGAGTCAAGTAAAATATAATATCCTGAAAACATAAATAAATGAAAGAAAGCAGAAACATCCCAAAACTCATAATTAGCCAACAAGTATTAGGCCTATTTGTACATTGTTACAGTACAATACTGTACTTAAAACATTCAAAGGTGTAAAAAACATAATTTGCTTTTACAGTAATAACTGAATGCATAGACTGTGTGTGCAAGTAAATGGCAATTAATTATCCTGACAAAATTAGATTTGAAAGGGAAAGATATTGATGTCTATCTCTATATAAGCGCTCTCTAGTTATTTAAATACAAGCGTAAAAACCATAAAGACTAGGTCTGCTGGGAAAGCAATCCACTTCACATTTTACGTTAAAATGCAGTTAAAATACAATACACCACATAATTTCCTTGAAAGTGAAAAGGTAAAACATGTTATAGAATTTATTCATTTAAAAACAAAAACAATTCCAGTGCAGTATTATGTTTCCCTTTAAAACGAATCACACGCCCTGTTCTTTTTGGTTTCCTTGAAGAGAGGAATTTGTCGTTCCACATTTCAAATCTGGGTTTTGTATTTCATCCCACATCACAAAAATCATGTGCGGCAGAAATCTGTGAACTAAAAGGATTTCTCTGAAATAGCAAGGGTGAAAATTGTCAACGTTCTCAGCTGGGACATGAAGACCAGCAGTTCTTACGCCAAAATGGGACGTAGGTGTGAGACCAGCCTTTTCCAAACACATTCCCATGTAAACATCATCAATGGGCAATAGTATTATGGAGTGAGACATTTTGTAGATTGTTCTGGCTGTAAAGCTGGAGAGAAGAAAGCCTCCTCCACCACAGTACGGAGGATAGCGCTCAGACTCCTGAACCTGCACAGGGACAAAGTATTTACTTGAAGGGTGTCTAATAGGCCCTACGTTCTGGATGATGTGCCCGGTGAAGAGATGTTTACTTCCATCATTGTCCTCTTGTCCTTGAAGATACTCGACCATGTTAAATGTATTGGCAAAGATGTCATCGTCACCGTTTAAGAGAAATCTAGCATTTGGGCACCATCTTTCCATCCACTGTAAAAAAAGGATCTGCTTCAGTGTGAGGTTAAAGAATGAATCGTTGAAGTCCCACTGTAAAATGTCATTGTACTCGTTGTTCTCCAGCTTCAGAAGATTATTCAACCTGCGCTTCTCAAAGCCAGTTCTAGAAGTTCCAACTATGAAGATTCTACGGATCCACACTCCTTTGTAGAGTCTTTCTTTAGCCCATGTTTTCCGCAGGACTTCACGTCGATCGTAGTTTTCTGGAGAACTCTTGATGACCAGCAGAAGGAAGACATCTGCAGAGTTCAGGGGTCCACCACACTTATCAGGCACATCGAGTAGCATGGAAAAATTCCTACAGTGTCGGTAAAGCAGGAAATCTTGTACGTGACCTGGCAGAGTTGGAAATCCATTTACTTTGGAAGCAGACATATTCTGCTGACAAGGTGAAAACAAAGGCTGGAGAGTATGGGATCTAGGCAAATTGATGCGATGACGGAGCGTCTCATATGTGTCTTTTATGTTTAATGTCACATCTTCTTCTTCAGTGTAATTTTGGTTCATGATAATGAAGATACACACAACACCTGCGAAGACCAACGCTAATTTCTCAGTGCTCCTCGATCTCATCTTTGCACCTGTTTAAGAACAGAGACTCAATTAACAGTATGAACACAAAACTTCATTCAAGAAAGATTTTTCAGGCCCAGTCACAAAATTCTCTTTTTTTTATACACCCTGTATGAAAGTATGGAGAATTTCATCTTCAGTGAACTCCTTGTCAACTGATTGAACTTTAACTTTGACTCCAAGGGACTGGAATTTAGGAGAAACTAATGGGCATGTTAGTCCTAATTTTAGGACTTCTTCATTTTTGCTCTAAGACATTTTCGCTCAATACATTTTAGCACTAAAACCAGCTCCTAAATCTGTGAAAAGTCACCAAATCACAAACAATCCTAAAATGGCTTTTGCTGACGAAAGAGACGATTCGGAAATCCATTGCCGCTTGTATTTTTTGTATGTATTTTTTTTTTCTTACACTTCAGTCTATAACCTATGTAACCAATTATTAGTTAAAGCCTTTCTTTACTTTTTTGTATTTTTCCATAGAGTAAGGATGAATATTGTCAGCACTTCTCACCAGATAGAACATGTTATCAGAATGCTTTGGGTAGTGTCTCTGTTGATAGTTGGAGTCTGAGCCGAGTTCAGCCTTGGAGAAGCTGTGTATCTGTGTGTGTGTGTTAATATGCTCTGTATTGGTGAGGTGATTAGCTGGCACCATAAGGAGACGGAATGACTTGTTCTCGACAAGCCACGTCACGAACCCGTCAACCATGTGATCAACAAAGATATGCTTCAGACTGTCTGCTCTTGTGTGGAAAAGTACTAGTTTTGTTTATCTTTTATTTATCGTGTTTATCGTTTATCTCAGAATCATTTAACCGTCATCATTGACGTAGTCAAGAGGGTTTTCAGATCTTAATTAGATACACTGACACATCAAGGTGTGCCAAATTCTTAGCAACAAAATGTGGAAGGATCTCTGGAGTTGAGTATCTGTCTTGTTGCTCATTTGGAAACAGACAGTTGGTTTAAGGGATGTTGACATATAAAAAAATTCAAAAAATTGATTCCATTCATAAGGTTCGAAACCTCTAGGTCAGGGGTGGGCAAACTATTTGTCTCGCGGGCCACATTGGTTTCTTAAAATTGACAGAGGGGCCGGGATTGTTGACGGGGGAGGGGGGGGGGGGGGGTTGGTTTGGGGCAAATCCATGACTTTAATATACGAGCACAAAACTGATGTTTGTGTGCGCGTAAATTACATCCGCGAGCGGAAAACAGAAAAAACTAAAATGAAAAACAATAAAAATAACTCACTGCTTTTGACTTTTGTAACTTTAATAAATTCAGATATTTTTAATATATAGTGAAGACAATTCAAAGCTATTTTACATTTGATTATTTTAATCAAATTAGCTGAGAGTAATTGCTGGTTCTACCTGAAAAACACTACTGTGATTGTTCTTCTGAGCCCTGATGAAGGAACACTAAATACATAGTTTTATTGAATGAAAGATAAAATATGACAACAGAAGCATGAAAATAACTGAGGGAAATATATATAGGGACATGACCAGAGCAAAGGCAGGATATACTTCCCTCAATTTAAAATATTTATTGACTTCAAAACTGGTGTTTGAGCTCTAAGTGTCATGTACATTTTATTCTAACGTACATTATATTCCCTCTTGTATTTGCAGGTCATGTTCTTGAATGCAGCAAATAACAACATAACGTTGACAGCATACAACTTCTTTTCAGAAGGTCGTACCTGTGCATTTACTTATAAAAAATCCTAGAAAACTTGTATAAAGTATAGTTTGGTCTTAAATCACTCGACTGGGACACGTGAAATTACAACAAAACAATATTAATACAATTTAATCGACAGAAAAACCATAATGTAATGCAGGGGTGTCAAACTCAATTGCACAGGGGGCCAAAATCCCAAAAAAACTTTAGGTCGCGGGCCGAACAAGATAAACATTTATTGAAAACACTAAAACTAAACTTTTAAAACTTACCTTTTTTTAAATTAGATGTGAATAAAAACAGACAGAAATATTATTCTGGAATAAATCAACTTATACCTTAAATAACTTAAAAATATAAAAATATTTTTAAAAAAAAACTTTAAAACAAATTAAAATATATCCTGTCTAAATTATACAAGTTAGAAATAAAGTAAACAAGTAAAGTAAAAGTAAGTAAAAGTTAAAAGAACAAACATTCAAATTTCTTTACTCTTATGTCATTTTATATAAAACTTAAAAAGATTTATATATAAAAGATTTTGCTCTCCATAAAAATATATCCTGTCAAAATTATACAAATTCAAAACATGCTGCATAACAAAACCTGGAAATCTAAATAAAATGTTTGCTTTTCAGCAATAACAAATCAAATCATTCAGTCGAATTTGCTCTTATGTCATTTGTCTTATAGTGCCGTCTTATTAAATTATTTAATTACTGCCACATTAGCTCCGCAAATGAGACACACGGGTATACCGCCAGTATGTCAGTAAACATATACCGTATTTTCCCGCATATTACCCATGGGTTATAGCAGATTTTACAAACTATATCACAATTTTTTTTTACACTTAATAATATTTCAATATATTTGTTACGTCCCTAAGGACGTAATGATTTTTTTTTTTTTGCGCTGTATTTTCTTTCTGGCGCTTGCACTATTACTCTGACAGCTGGCGCTGATATGCTGTCTGACCTGTCAATCATGCAAGAAGACGTTCTGCCATGAGGGCGGGCTCTTCTCATCCGATGATCAACACCTGAATTTCGCGCACAAGCACTGTGTACCGAGCCTGAACAGTTATGGATAATTGACAATAACAATCGCGCAGTACTAGCGCGTGCGCGAAGCATCATTAGCCACTTCCTGTTTAATACAGGAAGTGTTCGGCGAGTCAGCTGGAGCGCGGGACATCTCGCGGGCCATTAATAAAATGCTCTCGCGGGCCGGACATAATTACACGCCGGGCCGGATGTGGCCCGCGGGCCATTGACCTATGATGTAATGTGACTGAATCATATGAGCCTCAGCTCTAGATTGACAATCACAGGCGTCCAATCACAACTGACCTCTGGAAAAAAGGGAACTAACCAATGACATTTGATGTTACAAGAGCAAGCTCCGCCCACGACTGACAAAAAAAAATGCTCGCGCGAGCGGGCGAATGTTCGCGCGTGCGCAGATTAGATGTCACGCGCGCGCGAGTGATTATAATGAGCTCGCGGGTACCCGTATTTACGCGTGTAGCTCTTGCGCTCGTTCCTTTTTAGCACGGAATTAACGCTATAAAGGGGGGTGTAGAGGGGTTTCCGACACACGCCTACTCTCCACCACACTTTCAGCGCCACTGCCGCTTGCAGCCGCGACAAAGTGACATTACAGGGAAATGTAAAATGAAGGTTTAATATAGGTTCGGCAAGTTCGGCGGGCCGGATTAAAAAGCCCAACGGGCCGGATATGGCCCGCGGGCCGTAGTTTGCCCACCCCTGCTCTAGGTTGTCCATTTCCTCAATGGTGTACAATGACAGCAAACTGTCAACAACACTCATTTTTAGGACTGTTTGTTATTTGACTACCCATGACTCTTCACATACTTAGGAGCTGCTGAATTGTTTCGTGAAAAACTCTTTCAGCAAAAATGTGAAGTCCTACAATTAAAACTGACACTGCCGTTATTTTAAAGAGTTTCTCACAAATCTGCAAGTTAGGAGCTACTTTTAGCCAGAAAATGGCTCCAGATTTCCAATCACAGTTTTCATTAGTATCGGCATATGTCACTCCTGGCACAAAAATTAAAGCAGCTTGACTTTGATGATTTGATGGCCGTATCTTGTATCTCATGGAGGAGCATAAGCATGAAAGGAGGCAGGATGACAGTGAAGGACAAGAGAGAACCAGACCTGGACTATACGTTATGTTTTGTGTTTGTGCAGGCTGCAGTTGTCCATGAGGGACTGCCACCATTACATTAATTTTTCGTTTAGTTATTTGGTTAAGTTTGTTGAAAGTTCGCCAGTTCCCACCTCTGTCTTCCCTGAACGAACTTTGCTACATTGGTGCCAAAACCAATCTGAAAATTGGTGCCGAAAGGAAGGAGCGACACGCTGTCTGAGAGCTCTCGCAGTTGGGAGGGATCATGGCATCTTTTTCATTCCTTTTCCTTTCTCCTCTCTCTCTGTCGCTCCTCACGCTTCTGTCTTCTTTTATGCTTCCGTTCCACCGTGAGATACGCATGGAGATGATGCTCATTCGGCATCGTCCTGCTCGCCATAATCACATTTCAGAGGTTTTCAGTGGGGTTCAGGTCGGCCCTGGCCTGTCTGCATAGCATAGAACATGGCCTGGTGTGGGGGTGGACAATCCTTTGAGTTTGGGAAAATTTTCAGAGCAGAAGGAAGTAATTTTTCTTCCTGTATAACCCTTCATGTGGTTTGAGTCACGTGTCTTTCACAAAGACGGATCTGTCTGATTGCAGGCATTACTGGATCACAGATCACCGAAAAAGAGGTTCCCAAAAAAAATATAACAGGAAACCTGAATAACAAAATCGGTAAAAATAACATTCAAAAACTGTAACTGAAATGCATAAGGATCCATAAATAAATACTGATACAAAAAAGTAACTTAACTGGAACTTATGACAGATTTTATTTGAGATACTTAACTAGGACCGATGCACAGTTGGTGTTGCAGAGCTGCTAAAATAATTTTTCACATAACATTCTCTCTTTAAATGTAATCAAGTTTAAATGTCAGCTTTTTCATATATGCCAAGACAATAACTTATAGATGTTAATTGAGTGAGTCTGCTATTTCATTCCAACCATTATTCTACTCCTGATCAGAGTCTTCCATAAATACTTAGTTTATACAAAGAGTCACACTTCACCTGAGTTTAATGGTGCAACACAAAACCATTTAATCATGCGTAAGTTGTAACTTAGTGCCCATTTATATCAAAACAAGGCTAAGTTGTAACGCAAGCATAGCTAGTGCAACTGGCCCCAGGTCCCAGTAAACACAAAACGTTCCCATATGGTTACCCTTTGGCTATTTTTTGGGAGAACCAAATAAGAACGTTCTGGGTTACATTCTCTTTGTCTGGGTTACGTTCTCTTTCTAAAGAAAGCATTCCCAGAACATTCCTTGCAGGATATTTTTGGTTATAACAGAGTTGACGAAGGAAATCAGTATAAAGAATCTGTTAGAATAAATCTCAATCTCAGGTAGAAGATTTGTAGTCTCAGTCATTAATTTAGAAACAGGCGCCTCACACCATGGTGAGATCGATCCCAGGAGAATGACCAAGCGGAAATAGAGCAAGTGTAGTACAAAGCATTCTCAGATTTATTCAGGAAGAACAGTTGTATTTATAGACATAAGTCAAACAACAATCAATCAAACTTTACCGTAAATGGCATTTCAAGATACGTAATTAAGAAATGTATGTGCTTAAATGTGAGAGTATATCTTGAACTTCTGGTTGCGTGCAAGAGCGTCGCTGTGTCTAAGGACTACTCGTTTTGTCTAGGTGTGTCGTATGCATAATGAAAAGGAAAAAGACACTTTAAAAAAGCACATTAAAAATGTGACCGTTCACAGTAGCTCCAAATAATTGATGTGCAAAAACATCCTTAGATCAAATGTTTGCACAATTTTGGGCAAAACTGAACACTGGGCTCATCAGAGAAGATCAGAATCAAGCAGATCTGTCTTTTGTGAAAGACGCAATCGTGCAAGGGCGGTCTGTCCGTCTGGAGCACAGGGGCATTTTGCTGGCTTGACGGTTGTTCTGACCTGCCATGCAGTCAGCTTGAAGTGTGATCCACTTTGTGCAAAGCTAATGATGTTCCCAAAATATTTGGCCTACATTATTGTTTAAGTGTATGTGATTCAAATAATGAATCAGGTTATACAGGAAAGAAACAAGTTGATTGTGTTCCTCTTCTCAAATAATTGGTTGTTCCAGTTGGACAATGCTGAAGACTTCAAAAAACAAAAGAATAAAAAAAAAAAATAGCATTTTGTGCTAGACGTGACAAAGTGACTCAACAGAAATGTTTGAGAGCATGCCAACACTAATGAAAGTTGTGATTGGAAATTTGGGTTATTCCACCAAATATCGATTTCGATAAACTCTTTCGAAGTTTAAACAGTAGTATCGTGTATGAATGTAAACTTGTTCTCTAACATTGCATTTTTTTTTGTTATTTTGACAATCGCTTTCACAAGAATTTTCTTTCTACTAAAACGCATAGAAATAATAAATCCAGAGAAACAGCATATTTTTTTCTAGAGTGGTACATTTTTCTAGCACTATTGCCCATATATTATAATAATTATTATAATTAATAATATCTTTTGTCACCATTGTAACATATTCTTCAGAATTCTCAATGCCTCATTCTGATTTTCAATCAAAATGCTATTTTAAACCCAGTTAAACTTCCACCTTGGTCTTGGCAATACAGCAAATGCCTGTAAGTCATTAAATCAGTCTGAAACGCCTTAGGCCAGTGTTACAAGTTATCAAGTCATTGAACTTCTTTCATTATGTAGATTGGTCTAATTTGAATCTGAAAAGTAGCCCCATCTGCTAACTCCCAGTTGCAAATGATCATTTTATCATTAGACAAACAAGGAAATTAACTGGGCATTCCCATTCTCCAACTGGAAACGTTGTTGTACATATAATAACCTGTTTGAATAATGTACTTTTCTTGCGCACATAGGCTACATCTGCAAAATAGACTGTTAAAGAGCGCTTCACCTGGAAAGCATCTTCTGTTTACAGACATCCGAGAAACGTCTTTAATACGGCAGTTTTAAATACATTCAAAATTTTCTAAATGTCTATTTAACTTCTGACACTAAAAACGCCGTAGAGATGTAAGCACGCACATCAAATAAACATCTCTCAGATGTGTGTGTATCAGGATAGATGATCAATCATTTGCACTGGAATGCATTTGAGGAAACCAAAGTTTCTGCACTCCAGTGTATCTCGAAACGTTAGTTCTTTTGTCTATTAAAGTCAATTAATAGACAACCGAAGTTTTGATAGTTTCTCTCATGTAAGAAGCTAAAAATATTAAAAATATTTAATTTGACTCAATACATACGAGAATCATACTATAAAATTAATTACGAATAATCAGATTTAGCTATGGCCTAAAACAGTAACATACATATATCCTGTCGCATTTAAAATGGAAATATTGCATTTTCACCTACATTTCCCACAATAACGCCTCACAATAACTTATTAAAGTCATCTAAACGAACAAAACGGTAAGCATATTCATCTTACCTGATCGTTGAATAGCTCCTTCGGATAAAGTCAATGCAAGTAAGCCTAAAAATACTCTTTAATAACCATCCCCACCCTGCGTTCACGGTTCAAACTCACTTCTAATGAGGAAATCTTCATGAGCTGCTGTGCTTCTGCTGTCTCTAGAGGAAAAACTGAACTGAGAGAAACAAGAGGCGGTGTCTCAAATCCTGGTGTGCTGCCTATATAAAGAGCATGACAAGCAATGCATACAAAAAACGGTATGGTAAACAGAATGAAACAGTTTTGCAATTAGATTTTATTAATTTACAAAGTATGAGTATGTGAGAATGTATTATAAAACCAACACTTCTGTTTAAAAAATAATAATAATCTCTCACACACACACACACACACACACATCATTATAATATCATATTAATAATGATTAATAAAATAAAATATATTTTTTATCATTATTAATTATTTTAGCAAAAACAGAAAATGTGTGCTCAAATGTGTCTCAGAAGAAATCCAATAATTGGGGGAAAAAAAAAAAATATATATATATGATTTCAATTATTGGATTTCTTAGTTCTTTCTAATAAAATAATCCCAAAATGTATATATATTTAAAAAAATATATATATTATTGGATTTCTTCTGAGACTGCAAAATGAGCATACATTTTCTGTTTTCACAAAAAAAGAAGAAAATTAGGCTATATTATAGGCTAATATGTTTTAAATGACTCTATGTTGATATTCCAAAAACAAACAAGTCTGCATCGAAAAAAAGCGTATTGCTTATGGTCTTCTATGGGATGAAAAATTCAGGAGATACTCAAACCTTTGCAAAAACACATTTAAAACATGATTGTAAAATATTTCCTGGGTCTAACATTGGTCCTACAACCAATGAACATCTGAGTCAACATCACATGAAAAAATCTGTTTAAACTGAAGTGAACGCAAGTAAGGCTTGTTTTTAGATGGAAGAGGAAGTTAAACAGGATGTGCAATAAAACAGACGCAATACACTCATTCCCTTTAAGTCCCAAAAGTGAGATGGATAGAAAATCAAAGTGGAGATGCCTCAGTACACTGCCTCAGTACACAGCTTTTAATTCATGGGAAAATGTCATCACTCACTGCTCTTGACGGATACTTTATTACCTTTATTTAATAAAATATTATGCAGTAGCACATTATCTCATCAGAAATGGTTTGACGTTGTATTTGATGCATTCTTTCATTTTACCTCTGTTAAACAGACTAACTGGAAAGACATTTTATATTATATTGGTGGTAAAACAAAGTACAGTATTTTATTAAATTCTTGTCTTTAGTTGTTATTTTATTAGTTTGTCTTGAATGATTGCTAATCAAATTTTTATATAAAATAGGTAAAGCAATGTTTATATATAAAACAATATCTATATTGTCATTTTAGAAATAACTAAAACCATATTAATTTACATGGCACCAGATGTGGGCTTTCATGCATATCTTTTACCATGCAGTGTGCTGCGGAAAATAATCAAATTGTTGATGCAGCTGTACCAGTGACAGATACAATATATCTTTCATTTGCTGATCAAAAAACTTGTAATTCAATTTGAGCTACTAATATTATATTACATTATATATAATATTAATATTATAATGACAAGTTCAAGTGTCTCACCATAGCTATATAAATGCACAATACCAACTTTGATGAAAGTATTTAATTAAAAACAAGGATTCCGACTGACAGCAACGATATGTAAATTTGTTGTTTTATCATCATCAACAATAATATATAGCTAGATATATGACCTTATTCCGTTCCCACCTGACTTTAGCTTAAGTTAAATTTAATGCAAGTAGTACCTTCAATATAATATATAGTTTTAATATGAACCAATGCATGTTTGTTCAACTTTAATACAGTGGTGTGGTATGGGATTTTTTTTTTTTTTTTACAAAACCCCCCCCCCCCAAAAAGGTTGAGAAATATATATGATATATTATATGAATGGAAGGCACTGGGGCCCACATCAATGATTTTTCAGGGGGACCAGAGTTTGGAATACCCTACTCGTAGACATGCGTCACTTCCACATTTTTCCAGCAAAATTCTTGCTTATAGCTGTTAAGATTGTGACAACAAATCTAGCAAATATTACTGATTCAACTCAAACCTATATTTCAATCATATCTGCATGGTCTCTTCATGCAATCTTAGGTAAAAACATGTAAAAAATATTTATTTTTTAAACAAGTTGACAGCGGACCATAAAAGCTTTGTTAAAGAACATGAGAATGGATTCAGCATCTTTCCACAGTAATAAAATAAGTGGAATTTGCCCTTAGTGACAGTAAACCTGTTTATGAAAAGAAGCATGTGATCCTGGTTGACTGCTTTCTCCGATACAGAGCTGAGATAATAAAATAAGAAATAATAGGTAAAAAAAAGAAAAAAAAGAAGAAAAAAAAGAGCAAAAGTAAAATTTCCAACCCATATAATTTATTTCACCAAGCCCAACATATCAGCGTACCAAGGGTCATTAAAAGCAAACAAACCACCTTTTTTTCAAACTTGAGACTGTACTATATACAATAAGAAACTAAACCTGTTTTAACACTAACGTAAAGGGAACAGGAAAATTGATCCAAACCCAAAAAATAAATAACATTTGTTTTTCTCCTCATATAATAAATAGAACACAACTATCTCTGTAGACTAAGGTATTTCCAGCATTGGTGAATTATAATCAATCCTAATTGTGATTTTTGTCTCTATGTGCACAGATATCATCAACAAAATTATTCAATTAAATGACAAAAAATACAGCAGTATAAACTAAACAAAAAAATCTTTTAAAAAAAGTTCAAAACTAATAAACGTCATGTAATAACTATGTTGTGTCACTACATGGCCAGTTAATTATTGACTCTGAGCTGAGAAAACTCACAGCCACATTTTCCAGTTTCATGTCCAAAAAGTACACAAAGTCAGAAAACCCCAAATGATAAGATCTGACATACAGATACACACAGAATTAAGTTAAAGGACTACAGATTCTGATACAGCGATGATAGTGCATTTTATCCACGCTACGCCGACTGTTGCTCTATATGATTGTCAAATATAAATAGATATTTGGCAAGTATTTATGGGGGTCACCAAACAGGATCCTTGCAAGGAAATCAACTTATGTATGGTCGCTGTGATATCCACTGCAGGAAGTGTGCTGATACCTCATAGGAAAACTCTGTCTGTCATCATTATGTTGAACTATTCTGTGTGACATCCTGAAAACATAAGAAAAAAAATGTTTTCAAATTCTGTTTTCCATTTTATTTTTTGGGATTCTGTGTTTTATGTTTAAATATATATTTATAAATACAAATTTACATAAACGTTAACTACTTAAATCAAGTAAGTTTATCTGTAAAATATTGTAAAAAAAACAAATAAAATAACTACAGAAAAAAACTAAACTTTTAGTTTTACTGATTAACTGAAAGTTTCTGTACTATAAAGCTGTAAAAGATCCAACTAATTATTCCAACCAAAATTTGTAAATTGCCATCCTCAGAACTCAATGCATTGGTACAATTACACATGTTTTAAGAAAACATTTTGAACATAGAAATATGATGAAAAAATAAAATGATAGGCCTACTTTAAATGTAAAACTGAATCCGGCAGTAGGTAGCAACAAAAAACTAAGTGAGTGAGTCATTGAATCATTCATTCAACCAAATTGTTCAAAGCATCTGCTTAATTTAGTAACAAAACATCAAATTGTCTAATTTAATATTAAATTCTTGTTTATTGAACACTTCTTTAAAATCAATATCATGTTTGCAATTGTACAACTATTCAAGAAAATGTTTTATATTGCTTAATTATATTATGTTATATAATATATAGAAAAAAGTTATATCATACAAGTGCATTTTTGCAATCATTTCTTACATTTTGTGGGCATTTGTAAGAATTTTGGGCATTTTGACAGTCATGTATTGATATTTAACCCAGCACCACAGTAACAAACGTAATCACATTAGAAATAAGTTATTGATTAAATGATAAGCATTACGTTTTATATCAAATCACAATAATTATGTTAACAAATAACAATGTCAAGACAAGACCGAGTGCAAATGCGGTCAGAGCAAGACCAGTCTTGAGTACTAAAACACTACTTAAAATAAATGTATTATTTGTTTGTAATGTTTTTATTCATCTTTAACACAACCTTCACAATTTCAATTCATAAACTTGGTTCTGATCTTGATTTAATATCGATTAATTTGGATAAATATTAAGTACAGTAGCTAGATTTTGATTTTGTTGATTTTTCTCAAGAAAAAAAAAGCTCACTCAACCATATCGATTAATGTATGTCCAGTTTAAAATCGGTATTGGCTTAAATATTAATCACAATCTCGATATGATATTGTTTATCACCCAGCCCTTTAATAGCTAAAAATTAAATTCAATGTTTTGAATGAATGATTGTACAATTGTTTTCGCATTCTGAGTACAAAGGCTATAAAACACCGTGGCTCTTACTTTTTGATCATGTACCACAGGTAGCTTGGATAACAGAAGAGGATCCTGGGATTCTTTAAGAGTCACATCTCCAAGAAGGGAAAGAGAACGAGGGGCACAGAATTCAGAACGCTGCCGCCAGAGCACCACCCCCACCAACAGCACACTGATGATGACTAACAAACCAAGAACAAATAAAGGTGATCAAAGGTACATCAGTCCAAACATTTCTCAAAGTCATGAATTTGTTATTGTTACAATAGAGAAGTTATTACACCAACCGGTCAAAGACAGAATCCATGGTAATGGTGAATCAGGAAGTGGACTTCTTGCTTCTGACTGCAATGGATCTTTGTCTGAAAAAACAAAGTAAAACTAAAAGGAAGGGGAAGAAAACTAAGAGGAAGAAAAGAACGCTTCTCATTTATGTTCTTCACACAAAAGGTGTAAAATGCTGTGAAAAATCTTTCATCACAATAGTTCAAGTTCAAGTTCATTTATTTCTAAAGCACATTTAAAAACGTCCGAGGCCGACCAAAATGCTGTACAAATATTAATGGGAGAAATATACATAAAGATAAGAAAAAAGAAAAGAAATTAAAAATCTGTTAAAAGATAAAAAAGTAGAAGGCAAAGAGTATAATCACTATATACACATATCCACAGATACACATACGTGTGCATCCATACATATACATGCTCTCACACATATATGGAAATACACACATATGTATAAAAACCACACATAGATACATATCGAATGCGACAGAGAACAGATGAGTTTTAAGACCGGTTTTAAACCGAGATAAACTGGAAGCCATTCTGAACGAATTTGGAAGATTGTTCCAGAGCGTCGGGCCAGCCACTTCAAAAGCTTGATTTCCCCTTGTCTTTAGGCGGGTTCTGGGGATCTTTAAGAGGCGTTTTCCCTCCAATCTTAGACCTCTCACAGGAGTGTAAAAGTGAAGAAGATCAGTCAGATACGAGGGAGCTAGATAATTTAAAGATTTAAAAACAAGTAATAGGATTTTATACTCGATCCTAAACTGGGTGGGCAACCAGCGTAGAGAGCGCAAGAGGGGCGTAATGTGATCGAATTTGTTGCGTCTCTTTAGAAATCTAGCAGCAGCGTTTTGAACTATTTGCAATCTAGAAATTTGCTTCTTTGAGATCCCATAGTACAGGGAGTTGCAGTAGTCCAGTCGCGATGTGATGAAGGCATGAATTACAGTCTCTAAAGAGCTCTCTGAAAGGAAGGATTTGATTTTAGCGAGGGAGCGAAGGCAGAAAAAACTTGAACCAACAACAGTACTTATTTGCTTATCAAATTTTAAACAGTTGTAAATAACCACTCCCAAATTTCTCACTTGGGGAGAGGAGAAAGGACTTAATGACTCAAGATCAATAGGAATTTGTGTTCTAGAGTCAGAAGGGCTGAAGACAATGAATTCAGTTTTATCCGAGTTCAGGAAAAGGAAGTTGTTTGAGAGCCATGATTTAATATCATCTAGACAAGCTGGTAGAGTACGGAGAGCAGATTTGTCTTTTCTTGTTACAGGCAGATACATTTGCATATCATCAGCGTAGCAATGAAACGAAACACCATGTTTTCTAAAAATAAAGCCCAAGGGAAGTAAATAAAGAGAAAAAAGGGTGGGAGATAGAATAGAGCCTTGAGGAACTCCGCAACTTAGATTGCCTAAGGAGGAGGTGAAGCTACCAACTTTAACTAAAAAACTTTGATTTGTTAAGAAGGATTTAATCCAGCTTAAGACCTCCCCCTGTAGCCCGACGCATGATTTCAAGCGTGAGATGAGAATCTCATGATCAACTGTATCAAAGGCCGAGGACAGATCAAGCATAACTAAAATAACAGAATCGCCTGAATCAGTAGCCATTAAAACGTCATTAAGTACTCTAACAAGGGCCATTTCGGTACTGTGGATTGTTTTAAAACCAGACTGAAACATCTCATAGACTTTGTTATCTGCTAGAAAAGAATTGAGCTGTAGTAGCACAATTTTTTCCATCACCTTGGAGATTAAGGGTAAAACAGATATGGGCCGGAAGTTGGCTAAGCTATAAGCATCTAGTGTGGGTTTCTTTAAAACTGGAGTGACCATGGCGATTTTTAAGCTGCCCGGGACAGACCCTGAATGCAGACACTTGTTTAGCAAGGACACTAGTCCTGATCCAATAACGTCAATCAATTGCTTCACATAACGAGGGTGTACTGAATCAAAAGGACATAGGGTTTGAGGTTTAAGTTTTACAATTACTTCCTTAACTGATTGTAGAGAGACAGAGTTAAAAGTAGACCAGAGGGCAGGTGGAGTACCAAGCGTCAAGATTTCATGATCAGCTGCTTGTATCTGGGCCCTCAGACTCGTTACTTTGTCACTGAAATGTCTCAAGAAATCTTCACAGAGTTTAATAGGTAGGGTTTTGAAAAGTGCTTACAAAGGGATTTAACACTGAATTAAGCAATAAGTGCATTATGATTGTCAAAATGTGGTATCTAAACAGAATTTCATTCAGTTTAGTGACAGCATATTACAATGTTTCCATTGTTCAATGACTGGTAGGCTACTGGTTTTATTTGTCCTTGACACAATTTTCAATTCATAAGTTCACTGCTCAATTCAATCCACCGCTGCATCAGTATATTTCATTTTGAGCGATTTGTGATTTATAAACAAGTTATTGTTTTTGAATGACTTCTTCAAATGGATGTACACTTCATGCATTACATTTCTAAATTCAAACACTAGAGAATAATGATGAATATTGTCTAAACCTCTCACTGAGAGAAAGAACATGATATCGGTGTGTTTTGGGGAAAGTTTCTTGTTTAGAGCCAGAGCTTGACCAACTTCAACCTTGAAGAATCTGTGTGTCTGTGTTTTAGTTAATGCCAAGAAATGCAGTTCTGCAACTTAAAAGGTCACTTAGCGCTTAAACCAGAAGGCTTGTTGTCATCCATCTGACTTAGTGCGTGTGTGTTTTGTTACAGATCAGTACGGGTGAGGAAATTAACTGGTATCTTGGGTATGAGATGGAAGAAATTGTTTTTCTTGAGAAGCTGATCCAGAAAAGAGAAATCCAGTTCTACAGCCTAGCTTTTCCCTTAGCTTTGAGCTTGGAATAAGGTATAATTGCTGTAACAATGTAACAATGGGAGACGGCCTACAAATTCCTTGTGAGACTTCATCTGCAAACTATTTTTCACTCAAATTTTCTTCCATTGATTGCACTTCTGAAAATTGGTCTTCATTCATCATATCTGATCCTCTTATCTTAACAGTAAATTTCCCTACATAAGCTTGTGATTTGATTCCCATCTAATCATTCAATACAGATTCATTTAGATAAATGTAAAGTACAGTAGCTACATATATTTTTCCCACAAGAAAAATAACTAACTAAAACTAATTCTGTAAACATACAGCGAGCACCATCAGCTGGTATTATTTTTAATAATCAATATGCATTGAATACTCCTCTTTATAGTTACTTTTTGGCTTTCCTGAGGTAAATGTAACCGGATCTATTGCTCTCCAGCTGTTTTTTTTACCTCTTTCTGTGGTTTAAATTCGATTAGACGCAATACATTTCGGTAAGTTGTACTGTATCTTTCAACATACCTACCATCAAATGTTATTTAATATTAAGTTGTAGTAAAGAGGAAGAGATGATCAGATCACATGCTTCTTGAACCAAGGAGCTACAGCAATCGGTTATGTATATTTAAGAGCTTTATATTTATAGTTATTGGATTTCTTAATAAAATTGAGTATGAAACGCTTATAATGAACCATGGTTTTGTTATAGTAAAAGTGTAGCAACAATGTTTTCTTAGTGAATTGATTACCATTCATATAACTACATTTTTACTAACAATGTCATGATCGAACTATGGTTAGTGTAGCATCTTTTGGTTTTATTTGACGTCAAAACGTTAGTTTCGCAAGGGCAGTGGTGAGAACAGTTTTAACTGCTGAATGCGTGAGAGCTGGCAGTCCTAAACATTATGCATGTCTGTAAACCTCATTTGAAACCATGTGCAAAAAGGAAAAGAAGAAGTGTGAACAAACATGCGGTCCACAATGTGTCCACAACATTTTTCAGCCTGTCATGTTAATCATTTACTATTTATCAGATACATGCATTTCATTGCAATTTTAATCCTGAAGCAAAAACAGGTTAGAACCAGCAGTTTAAAGCAAAACGAATAAACAAGGCTTGTGCAAAACTAAATGCACAGAAGACAAGGCTGCAAAAAACCACAACAAAGTGATGCTAAATACAGTATCACTTCTTTTGTTTTTCAAACCCACAGCACCAATGAAATGCACGTAAGACTGCACACACACTCTTTGGGTTAAGCAACAAAAAGCCCCTTGGAGCAACTTCAACTGTGATGAGCAGGGAGGAGCCGAGGAACGTGAGAAAACCGGTGGCGTGAGTGATAATGAGTGAGGAGGAGGAGTGAAGGATGACAGATGACCTGGGGCCTCATGTACTAAGACTTGTGTTGAATTCATACTAAAACATTACATACGGACAAAGCTGTGAATGTGCGAACGCCAAAAAAAATCCAGATGTATCAATCTCTGCGTTCGAAGGACCCCGCGCATGTTCTCTTTGTACATCTCGATTAACGTAAAATTGAGCACACATGCACGAGCACAACACCCCACCCAGTCTCCTCCCTTAATTAAACTGATTTAAATATGCTAATGAGTCCACTTGGGCAAAAGAAAGCAGTAAGAAAATGGCTAAAGCAAGCGGCACGAAAACAATACTTTACAGAAAGTGAATTGGAGGTGCTACGGAGGTAGAAATTTGAAAAAATAAAATTTATTTGGAACTTTGTCTTCCGGAATTAATAACAAAAGGAAAAAAATATGAGTGGGGGAGTTTGGCTGATGCCGTTAATGCGGTTGGATCTGAAAGTTGCACTGTAAATGATAATTGTCTTTAGTGGATAACTGCGGTCTCCTGAAGGGTTGTTGTATAATTAAATGCAATTAAATGAAAATAAAAAGTACTATTAGATAGAACCATAACTTTAAATGCATCACTCACCAAGAAGCGCACCCTGCCATCTACCAGCTGCCACCCAACCATGCTGTTTGTAAGGATGTATGAATCATGGGTTGACCCACGCCACCTTGCCACAATATTTGTTAGGCGTATTTGCACATCACATATAATCTGCACATTTATTGAACGGAAATGTTTCCGATTCACATATGCAAATTCATCTTCAGATGGTGCCTTATATGTGTGTGCAGTCGATCGCTCCGTTTACATCGCTGCAAATTGCACTTTAATGTTTGGCTGGTCCACTGCATTATATGGGAACCATCATATGGGCATTGCGTGGCTCAAATATGACTCACTTATTTCTGAGCGGTCTGTCAGTTCCCTTTGGAAAGAATCAGTTGCCAGGAAATCAAGCATTGTCAGCACCTGTAACGGAATGGGTATTGCGTGTTTCCTCGCTGTCTCTCTCTCTAGATTCGGACCCAACTAGATTCGGAGGATAGCCCTTGGAAATCTCAAACGGCTGATAAGCCAGTCATCATCCTGGGCCAGAAAATCATTGTGGTCCCTAAAAACTCGTTCTCTTCGGATTCTGCCATTAGCAATGTCAATGTCAATGCCAAAGCTACCATTGCCATTGACTAAGGGTTGTGTCAATTTGCACGTGCTTTTATATGTTCATACTTAATTGCATAATTTATAGAATACAGTAGAACCCCAACTTACGAAATTAATCCATTCCAAGGTTGGTTTCGTATGTCGAACTTTTCGTATGTCGGTCAGGCTTTTACATGTAAATTGCCTAATCCGTTCCAAGCTCTACAAAAACACCATATTAAGCATGGGATGAAGCACATCCCAGCTTCAAACTTCTCAATAATCTCTCTTTTCAACTCAATGAAAAGCACCCTCTTCTTCCCTTTGACTTCAGCAACAATCTTCACATCCATGGTTACTGATTAGAAAAAAGTTTATGCTAAAAGCAGAGGCTGGTGGGAGCGATGCTGACCAATAGGAGAGCAGGATTGTAAAAAGTGTTCCCCTTCTTACATGGACTATTCCAGCCATCCCTGTCATTCAGTGCGAAATGGACTATTCCAACCTTTCCCTCAGAGTTCAGGAAGTGTCGTGACAGAAGAGAGTTGATGGATGATTAAGGTAAAAGAGATCGGCTGAAGATTGTATATAGTTTATTGAGTGAAATACAGGGAATTAGTGCCAATCGTTGAGGTTTTATCGATCTATGCACCTTTAATAAATACCAGTTTTGGATCATTCCCTGAGTGAGACATCATTGTTCTGACCGGACAAACTGTAGTCTTCATCCAACCCGAACCAAAATCAGCGCGAATATCAAAACAAAACTCGGAAATCGTCGCCTCGCCGAGATTTCATTTTTCGCATCTCGATCATTTTGTCGTAACTCGGGCAGAAAAAAACCTGAAATCTTTTATCGTATGTCGAACTTTTCGTACGTAGAGCGTTTCGTAAGTCGGGGTTCTACTGTATTCCCATAAGGCTTGTGACAATATATATCAATTATTTTATATATTGCAAATTAATAGCAATGCTTCCCACAGACTTGTAGAACAATTCGTTGTGTAATGTTTGCAGCTTCACTTCATTGCCTGTAGGGTCGCCAATGGACAAAAACAATGAGAAATGTACTTACGCCAGACATGAACTTGCCGTGGAGAAACGCACATTTTCACGTTAATTTCACTGTTAGTACATCCGACCGTGAGCGTGAAAGCTGGCGAACACAATGTTCTTGTGTGTAAGCAGTGTTGATACATGCGGCCCCAGGTCTCGACATTTTAGTTATGTTTTGTCTTTGGGAGGCAGTTGTCTGTGAGGTCTGCCGCCATTACTTATATTTGGTTGTTGTTTATTTTATTATTACAGAGTTTAAATGTTCACCAGTTCCCTCCTCTTTCTTCCCTGAGAAACATACTTGGCTACAACAACATTAAATGATTAAACGATTAAATTAACAAACCAAAACATGGTGCCAAACAAAAGAATAAAATAAGATATGGTCTACTAAACAGTAAATTGTTCAACAACGGGATGTTCTTTTACAAGAACCTGGGATTCTGAAATTAACCACAAATGCACACAGACGTATATGTTCACTTACCAAAGTAAGTGTGTTGTGTGTCAGAGCAAATGAATTGAGGTTTTTCAGAGAAGAGATCTGTGATGCAGACTGACAAACAAACTTCTCCAGGGACACCGCATGCAGCATGACCTGAAGTTGCATGCGCAAACACATCAACACATTAAAAACTATTGCACTTCTCTCCATGTAGTAGAGCTATCAAACCATGGTTTGGTTTCATTGAATTATCACATTTAAAATAACTGACTCAAAGCACAGCCATGCAATATGCTTACAAAATTTTGAACACATTTTTAAATAACGTCTGAGTAAAGGGTGAAGAATCTAAAGGTATCCATTTTCCAACTTTTGGCCACTAATAGTGTAAAGATTTTTGCCTACCTGCTGGTTGTAACAGTGGTTGAAGAATGACCAGCCCAGCCGGAGAAACAGAGCCGAGTCTCTGAGACACCTGGAGCATTTTTCCGTTATGTTTGTCTGCACTACAGATAGAGTTGGTCAGTTGGTCACTCCAGTACACTCGACTCTGCAGGGGACATACATCATAAATTCACTACTACCACATTATCAATTCCATTATATATTTATAATATTAGGTGTCTGCGGAATTTTATTTTAAATGTTAAATATAAACTATTGCTTACAGATAAATGGCAAATGTGGTTTCACGAGTTCACACTTTGTTGTGAAACTCACACTAGAAGTCATGGCCTATTTTTGTAATGTCAGGAAGTAGAAGTGAAAATAGCTTTATGAGGCACTACTCAAAGATTTTAACTAGGAAGATGTGTCAGGTCAGGTTGCCCAAACTTTATTTACCCTTTTCTTATTCTTCCTCAGGCGTTCTGTCAATTAATTTAATCAAGCAAAATATGAGTATTTCAAATGGAAAAAAATTCAATTTTCTAAATCTTGTCAAGTTCAGTCAGCAATAAAGTTAATTGAAAATGATATCCAGTGTCTTAGATCTCTGCCTTAATCTACAGTACAAAATCATGAACCTCACTGAATAATGGCTGTTAAATGTTGTTGTGAAGGAAGCTCCAACTTATTTGGGTATGCGAGTATGGATATTAAAAGTTGTAGTGTCACAGGTGTGTTTTTGTTTGTTACTGTTATAAAAATGAACTGTGGTCAGTCGTAATAAAATAAATTCCATGCATTTTATCATGTACCGGTACCTCAAATACGGCCAGTCCAAATGGCTGATCCAGATAACCGTTGGACTCTACAACCATCTTTCTATGTTGTCCATCAAATGCAACCCTTGATACAGAGCGCAGACCCGAGTCAGCCCAGTACAGCAGCCCACGAGGGATATCTTAATGAGGAAAGGAAAGTATATCAATCAGCTTATTTATTAACTTTAACTTGACCAAAATAGATGACAATTCTTATCTTGTTTGAGTCATGTATTAACGAAAAATCAAATTTTCCTTGATCTTTTCAAATATTTGTACTACTAGCCTTTAAGTTAAAAGAAGTTAAAACTTCCTTGTTAGTCCAATAACGACTTTTAATGAAACCAGGCTTTTGTCACATTATTACTTCATAATGTGGCGAAAGGCTGCCATTGCATTACACATTTCATATGCTACTTTTGGCTTTTTGGAGTTTGGACAATGGCTTGTGCATGCATTTTACTGCAGATTTGTTTTTTAACAAGACATGACACAGAGAGACTGAAAATAAAAGATGATACAGTGCCAACTATATTAGATCTGACAGTAATGTTGCAATACATAGGTGTGAGGTTTTAACATGTGTCACTACACCCTGGTCTGTTACAGATCGCTTGATATGTACTGGGTGCCAGTCAAACGGAATAGCTGTGATTTGCTGTTCTTCCCTTTGCTTCGGCATTCATTGGGTTAACGTGTTGGATTTTCGGATACAGAAGAACGCATGTAAAAAACACTGCTTTTTTTATTGTTTTGATCGAAGCCATTTTCTGAAAAGTTTCTGTATTTTCATCAGTAATGCATTACACCATGGTTCATTTCATTGAACATTTGACTACAAAAGAATGCAAATCTATTTGTTTTTTACTTTATCGAAAATAATAATTCATAATTGTTAACATGAAAGGCCACAAGTCATCCTTTTTTCAATTATAACTGAGGTAAAGCCAAATGTTTCTCAATGTTGGCAAGTGTTTCAACTATGTAACAAGATATTGTTCAACATTGGAAGTTTTCAAATGGTGGGGTAATGGTGAGGACGTTGAAAGTTATTTTTAAGTTACCCCCATGTAAACATAGCAGTGGGCATTTACTTCCAAGTCTTGAATGCAGCTTGCTATCAAAATGTTTGAAACAGAGGATACAAACAGAATAGAAAATAATGATAACATTATAAAAATTCTTGATAACATTATAAGTGGACCACAGAGAACATTATAATATAAAATTTGTAGTTGCATTGAGTTTGGTATAATTTATGCAAACAGTGATTAAGTAACTAAAGTCCAAACTAAATTGCTCATGAGAAGTTAACACTTTACAATTAGTTTTTCTTTTTGTTAACATTAGTAATAAAAAACTAAATAATAATAATAATAATAATATGTGTGTGTGTGTGTGTGTGTGTGTGTGTGTGTGTGTATGTATATGACAAGGACTGAAATTACCAAAAAATTTGCATTTATATTAAACAAATATAAAAAAATTACTGTAAAAAATTAACTTCTCGCTGTTCACTCATTTTAACTAATGCATTAACAGACATAAACTAAGGGCACCTTATTGTAAAGTGTTACCAAGAAGTCTAACCTAGGGAGATTGCGACGGGGGAACGTATGAATGAATTTATCAATGATATTCTGCTTGTCCCATCCAAACTGACACGCTCAATTCTGGGAGACGCCCCACTCTCTGCCCAGAACAGATACCTAGAGGAAGAAAAACAGGTTTAGAACTTGATCTCATTCTGACATTCACTTTCAATATCTCCAAAATGAAGATGTATGACTTTCTCTCTGCTAAGGAACACAAAAATTCTTGAAGTGCATTTCCTACAAATAGATCGGTCCCTTAAAGCTGACGATTCAAAAGCCAGGCAAAATGAACATGATAATCCATAATGCTTAGATGATGAATCAACGTCTTCTGGAGTGAAATGATAGGTATGTGTAGAAAAAACTAACAGTTTAAACATTTCATATAAACCATTGCTTGCAGGCAAATGTGGCTTAATGAGCTGAATGTCTACACATTGTGAAACTCACACAAGAAGTTAGAGTTGACAGTTCTTTTCTTTTTTTATCATCCTTGTCAAATTCAGTCAGCAGTCAAAGTAACTGAAACTGATATCCAGTGTCTCATGTATTTGCTTTAATTTACAAAAGCAAGAACCTTTTTGAATAATGGCTTTTAAATGTTCCTGTTAAGGACGCTCTAACTTATTTGAGTATGGCTATTTTCTTGTGCCTCATATTTTATAAGAAAAAAACAATATGGCAATAGGTTTTTGTGGAAGATTTCTAAAGGTATTACAAAGTTTATTCATAGCATTTTCTCCAGACAACAGATCCAAAATGAGACATGGTGTCTGATAGTGTGAAGAACAAGGAACAGAACAGGCTGCCACCAGCCAAGGTTTTTAGGATTTATAAACGACAAACTGCTGTGTAGTTTTCCTTTTGAAGGGTCTGATTCCAGAATCCACTGACCCTTCAATAAATATAATTGAGCGATTTGTGATGAGTAATTTATAATCAAGTTTTATCCTTCTCCACACTAAATGACTTATTTGAATGACTTCATTAAGCTTATGTACTCTTCAGAGAATAATCACCAGAAAATAATGATACATTTTGTCTGAACTTCCCATTGAGAGAAATGTTATTAGTATATTTTGGGTAAAGTTTCTTTCTTTCTCTTAAAGCCAGAGCTCACCTAACTTCAACCTTGAAGAAACTCTATATACCGTGTCTCTGTGTTTGCATTAGTACAGATCAGTATTGGTAGCGTAAACAACTAGCACCCATGGGAGAGGGAATTAAAGCGGTCGCCTAGAAACACAGTTGTGCAACCTGGAAGGTCCCTTCGTGCCTAAACCAGAGACCTTGTAATCAACCATGTGTTCGATGAAGATATGCTTCAACCAGTCCAAGCGTTTATCCATTTCTTAGCCAATCAGAATCATTTAACTTGAAGTAATGACACAGTGTAGTGTAAGGCATAATTGTTGTAACAATGTACAACATAAATGTATGAGGAGTGGCTGAAAAACTCCTTGGTGAGTATTTATGCTGACTTCTGCTGATGAAATGGCAAACTATCTTCAGTAAATCAGTTTAAAGTATTATCAGTAAATTTAGTTCAGTTCAGTTGGCTGCACTACTGATTTCTGGTCATTAACTGTGAATTCCCCTATACTTATACTTGTATGAATGTCATATTTGGTTTCTAAAATTATAATAAAAGTATGGAGAATAAGGGATATATTATTAATCTAGTGATTATACTTTCATATAAATATAATTTATAGTTCAGAATTTAAATATAAATTCTATATTTATATACATAAATTCAATATTCATTGGTGTAAATTTTGCATTCAGAAATCTCTTCTTTTCTATGCTGGTTAAGGAAATGGATAAAAAAAAAGTTATTTTTTACTTCTTGCAACGTGTCCGATCCTTACCCATAACTGATCGCTAAAATCTGAGGGAAACGATTCGCGAATAAGAATGGTGTAGGAGCCCCTAGCCCATTTTGTAAGCCTAAACTTGACAGTAACTGTAAATCTATCCCTCAAAGCTGACTGCTTGACGGAAATACATGGTGAAATCCTGTTGTCCATTATGACCTGCACCTGTTGTTGATCACCAGCCAGTTAAGACTGCACATAAACCCAGCACTCTCATTCATTTGTTCTCTGGTTGACAATTGTTAGAAATCTGATTCTCACACTGCTGTTACTTTGTTCTTTGTTTTATTTTTGTCCGTTTTACTCCCCCGTGCTCAACTGAATGTTCCTTTGTTCTTATTCACCTTTCATTATTATTAAACCCTCCTCTGCGTCTTCCTGGTTATCCCGTTGCATGGTTTGTGTAACAGGATAACAAGGAAGAAAAAACCTTAAAGTCTCTCATCATTTACCCAAACCTTTATGCTGCCACAGATGTAGCATATCTAAACAGAAGTATATTAGTATACCTTTCCTGAATAAATATTATTGTGCACAATTCACAGTGTGACGTTATTCTAAAGGAAAAATTTATTCTTTATCCTTATTCATCAAAATATTAGCACATGTATTTATCATTACATTATGTTATATACAGTATTTTATACAAGTATATAACTTGTGTAATTGTAATTGTGTAACTTGTGTATTGACCTATAACATACACAATATTAAATCATATTTCAATGAATTAAGTCCTGTCCTACATTTTTCCCAGAACATTCTGGTTCACATTTGTGACTATTGCCTGGTTTCACAGCCAAGGCTTAAACCTAGTTCCAGACTAAAAGTATGTTTGAGCTGTCTTAACTGAAAGCAACTTGCACTGGCATATCCTAAAATATGTCACTGCCATTGTTATTTTTTTGTCTCACGACACACACCAGTAACTGTTTTGCTAAGGCAAGTTTATAAAAGCTACTTAAAATTTCCTAATTGAATTAAGGCTTAACTCTGGCGTAACCTAGGCCCTGTCTAACCAGATATATGTGATTTTTATAAAGAAGAAAACAGTATTTCACCCTAGCAGTGGCTGGACAGCAATTGCAGTAGGTCTGGAGAGTCCAGAGATGAGCTGCCTTTGTTTGGAGCCATTCAGAGAGGCCACATGTAAAGAGCGAGTACTGTTGCTGACCCAGTACAGAAGCTCATGGATCCAGTCTACCGCCAATCCCTGAATGCCTGTGGAGGCTTTTAACAACACAGCTGGTCTATCGTCACTGGAATCTACAGACATTCTGAAATGGACATAAACTGGGTTAAATTGTGTGTTTTGTCTTGGAATAAAACTTAAGGTGCCATTTTTAAGCATATTGTCTTGGGAACAATATTATATTGAATCAATATGGCTCTGCACCTGTAGATGACGTCACTCTCAGGACTGCTCCAGTATAGCGTGTTATTTGCATGGAGTGCTGTAACAGGTCCTGGCGAGACACTTTTATATGTGAGGTTTCTTTGCTCCGAGCCGCTGAGGTCCATCCACTTAATACCCTCATGAGTGCTGACCACCACATGAGCAACAGCACCTGGACAAGACCAATCCCTCACCCAAATCAATGCTGTTGTTTTTAACTAAAACGGTTAAAAATCATTAACTAGAATGAGGCTGAAATAAAATACAGTAATACCTCGGTTTACGAGTTTCATTCGTTCCAAGAGCGAGCTCATAAACCAAAATGCTCGTACACCAAAACAAGTTCCCCCATAGGAATGCACAAAAAATTACTTGATTCGTTCCACACAACCAAATGCCCATTTTAAATATTTTTTTGGTTTTAACCAATTAATTGCATTTAAAATTATAACCATTAAGATCTCATATAAATACTAATTAAGTATTTTTAGAGTTTAACTGTCATTAGTAACTATTTACTGTAACACGCACTTTACCTCTTCACAGCTGGCATGATCGAGAGGAGAGGAGAGGGGAGGGGGGAGGGGTGTTACGGCTTATATATTTCACTATATTGTAGCGTTGCTTTTTTAATAACCAGACAGGTTCCTTCTCATTCAGAGATTTTATTGAGAACTATCGGATTGCGGTTCTGGATTCAACCCACGCCGTACATAACAGAAGAATCAAAACTATCTCTGCTTACGAGCTCTCTCTCAAATCCCTCAGAACTCAACTCTCTCTAGCGCCGACTGAAACCCCGCCCTCTTAAAGTGACAAGACTGTTAATTTAACACTTATTGACACATCAGATTAACTAGTTCCTTCAACATTTGTAACGATAATACAACGTGAAGAATAGCGATCACAATTAATGCAACAACATGAGGTAAAACCGATGTAAATCACTTACGTATATGATCTGTACAGAGTTATAACTGTTATAGTATTGTAACCATAGTTCCCTGAGAGGAGGGAACTCAATGCTGCGTCCCCTAGTGGTCGCTATGGGGAACACCTTCGGTGTGACAGGTGTCTGAAGCAAATTATCTAATCACGTCAATGAACTTGACAATGGCTGGCAGCTGCCTATGACGTCACCACGGGTGCGGCTGCAGGTATGAAAGGAGCACACAAACAGTAAGTCATCCACTTCATATCTGAAGGGAGACAGCAGCAGGAAGGCTCGAAGCATGGCAAAAGGACGCAGCATCTCGTTCCCTACTCTCAGGGAACTATGGTTACAATAGTAACCTGAGACGTTCCCTTTCGAAGGAAAATCAATGCTGCGTCCCCTAGGGGTCGCTATGGGGAACGGAATACCAACGCCGCCATGCTGAAGGGCGTGACTGCACTTAATAGGTAAAACCAACGTGCAGACGTGCTTCCGGAGCTTGAGAAATCCCTGCGATAGCGATCGCCGCCGAGCCTCAAGTGCAGCAGGACCGAAACCGCGAGCCTGAACAGTCTCCTCGAAGACTGTCAGACAGGATTGGCAACTACACAGTCGGCGGGCTCGGGAAGGAAGCGCGAGTCATAACTGCCGGAAGCTCGTCATACGCGGCACAGGTAGGCTGTGAGTGCCACACAAACAGCCCCCTGCACGCCTAGTTTTTGCGGGGAGTGAACGCGCTCACCCGCGATGAGGAGAGAGCGAACGCGTTATTCCGCGAAAGCTCGCTCGCGTCAGCGACCAACGGCTGAGATAAAAAACCCTCTCACCAGTTCGCCGGCAAGCACCAGCTGCTCGCAATTCAACGCGAGCGCAGCCTCGGAGAGAGAAGCACTCGCTACGCACACAAACAACCTCCTCGAAGGTTGGCGTGCACACTCCTCACCCCCTTCAATTCCATCATAACACACATCTCGCATGTATCATCAGGTGCCCGAAACGCTGACACGGATGAATACAACAAACGTGGTTTCCTTGCTGACCAACGTGACAGACAATCGCTTAGACAAGCTGTCTCCCTAAAGCTATGAAGAGGATGACTTACTGTTTGTGTGCTCCTTTTATACCTGCAGCCGCACCCGTGGTGACGTCATAGGCAGCTGCCAGCCATTGTCAAGTTCATTGACGTGATTAGATCATTTGCTTCAGACACCTGTCACACCGAAGGTGTTCCCCATAGCGACCCCTAGGGGACGCAGCATTGAGTTCCCTTCGAAAGGGAACTGCTCATGGGTGAGAGAAATTTTTTCTCGCACACGATACAATGCTCATACACCGATTCGACCCTCCATGCTCGTACACCGATTTGCTCGTATACCAAGTCGCTCGTAAACCGAGGTATTACTGTATTTGATTACTAGGATTTTAAAACAATAAATTAAAACAGAAATGCTGCCTTAGCAATTAAAAGAAATCAAATAAATTAGAGCTGATTAGCGATGTAAAAAGCACATAGCAAAATTACAGAGCCCCTAGAGAGACAGATCAAAGGAAAAAAATAAGATGGAGGTAAAATTATTTGTTAATGCTTTTGTGTTCTCATTTATAAGCTTTTTCCGGGAACGCAAAACATTTGTGAAAGCGTTATCTTGTTATTATTTTTATTCCCATCTCCCAAATGTAACCCAAATATACACTACCATTCAAAAGTTTGGGGTCAGTAAGACATTTAAATGTTTTAAAAAGAAGTCTCTTATAGCCAACAAAGGCTGCAATTATTTCATCAAAATTAAAAACAGCAATATTATTACAATTTTAAGATGAATTTTCAGCATCATTACTCCAGTCTTCCGTGTCACATGATCCTTCAAAACTCCTTCTAATATGCAGATCTGGTGCTCAAGATGATGAAATCATGAATTAAACTGTGATACACTGTTTTTTCAGAATTCTTTGATCAACAGAAAATTCAAAAGAACAGGATTTACTTATATTTTAAAACGTATAAACTCTTTACGGTCACTTGTGATTAATTTAATGCATCCTGGATAATAGAAGCACTTATTTCTTTAAAAAACAACCAAAAAAATATATAAAAATCTTACTGACACTAAAACATTTGAATGGTAATGTCATTATTTTATAGTTTCTTCGAACAATAATGTAATTTCTATAGTAAAAAAGAGGTAGCACTTTATATTACTGTCCTGTTAACCATGTACATACTATGCACTCATTACAGAAATTGCAATAACTAATAACTAGGGTACTAACCCTGAACATTCCCCTAAAGTCAACCTTAATCCACGTAGGTACCTTATAATACCCAGAACCTTCTTAGGCTCGTACACTGTAATTACACATAAGTGCACATACTATAAAATAAAGTGCAACCACAAAACAAGTAATTGATGCATAATTACAAGTATCTGATCCTAACCCAACTCAACAGTAAGTACATGTTGTTAATTAATATTACTGTATAGTTACATTGAAACAAGGAAACTTTTAAATAGTGTAATCATGAATAAGATCAAATTATCACTGTCCACACAAAGTATCAGAGATCTGTTATCTTGACGGTCTTTGCAGGACAATTAAATTTAAATCTTCATCTCACCCATAGCTTTGCACTGTCCAGTCCCAGCAGTCAGTTCATACCCATCCTGACATTCACACTCAAGAGATCCATTGGAACTGGCACAAGTTTGATCGCACACATCCGAATCAAGACAGTAGTCCACATCTAAAAGTCAAAAGGTAATATTAAACCTATTAAAAGTCAACCATGATTATTTACATAAACAAATGAGAGAAGGATTAATAGTATAAGCTCATTTTTTACACGTTTAGTTAAGTGTAAATCACAAACTTTTCCTGAATTGGAAATTCATGATCATTTTATTGTACTTGGAGTGGGTCGTCTATATACTATATACTGTTTTAACACCAGACACTGTTGCTCATGGAAAGAAAAAAAGCATGTCATTTGTCCAGTTTCTCACCCTCACAGTGTGCGTCCTTGACCAGTCTCGTTCCACTGGGGCAGTCACACATGAAGCCAAATGGAAGATCAATACACATGTGAGAACAGCCGCCATTGTCGGTCTCACATTCATTTTGATCTACACAAAGACAGAGTTAGAGAGCGAAAGAAAGACAAACAGTGAAGTATGAAACATGCATTAATAAAAAAAAAATAAGCTTCTTTCACAAAGCACGAGTTGTACTAGTCTACATTACAACAGCAGTGCTGTTTTAGTTTTATTAATAGAATTTTGAATCAGTTTTCATCTTAATTTTTGTTTAATTAGTTTTTCAACTATTCATATTTTATTTTAGCTTTATTTCTATGAACAGACTTTAAAAAAATAGTTTTAGTTAAACAACGATAAACCTGACAATGATACATTAAATTGATCAAAAGTGATAGTAGAACATTTTGTCAGGGTTCTGTCACTTCGGTTTGGGTTTTGTTTTTTGGTTGACAGAGCTCTGACACTGCCCCTTTGTCGTGTCTATGTGAGACAAACAAAGAGAAACACTTAAACTAAAGTTTGTGCTTGAAAAAATAACATGGCTGTAAAAGTTAATTTTTTATATGCTTGATATTATGCTTATATTACAAATTATTGTCTATAATAGAAATACATTATAGCATAGAAAAAATCATGTTGCAAAAACAAATAACACATCTAAATGCAACGATGTGTGAGACAATTATATCTAATCTCACAATCTGTCATACCAACTGGCACCTCAATAATAGGGCGCGCATGCTCTGAACCCGGGAAGAGAACCAGCTCAGAAACATGTTAAGTTCAGAGAGTAAGTTGGTACTACCACTATCTTTTGAACCAAAACTTGAAGTTATCTGCTTACTTGACCTTTAACATACCTATGTCATATGTATGTCACATAACCTGCTTTCTGAAATACTGCAGGTCTTAAAATTAGGTTCCGGTAAATATTACCTGCGTCACACGTAACGGCAATACAGTGCGCAAGGTTCTGCGCATGCTCAAAGTCTTCTTATCCGTGTATAGTGTTTATCTGTGGCAGAATTACAGCGCCCCATACTGGTCTGGCATATATACTACACCGTTTCCAGTCGGTTTTAGTGATTTCGTGTGTACGCTGATATTTCTTGAGACGACGCTGTGTTTACGGAATTTTTTTTTTAGAACGAGGAAAAAAAATTATCGGATAGGGAATGCAGCGGCTTCGTGTGGACATGGCCTAAGTCTGTAGTGCGCATGTGTAAGCAAGACTGGAAAACTGGAAGCTGCTCAGCCATCTGGCTTAGAGAGGGGCTTACTCACAAAGCAAACAAAAAAACATTAATGGAAATGAACATTTGAACTCTCTCTTGCAAAAATTAGCATCCCTATCAGAGATACAATCACAGTGAGTTGATCAGACCTGGGAAAGGTCACAGTAAGCTAAATATCTGTAAGATCTTAAACCTTTATTTCCTTTTGGTTTACTTCTGTGGGAATGAGGCCTTTGTACCAGTCGCCCCGAGACATTTCAAATGATACCAGGCATGTATAATATATACAAACCATATAGATTTTTGGGAGTTTCAGATCATCTCAACACTTGTAGAGGAGAAATGAAAGAAGAGGGTGTGAAAGGAAGGAACTGTAGATTAAGAAGATTAAAGTGTGACTGTATCTCAGATGGAGATGCTAATTTTGCAACAGTTACAATTTTAATTTCCAGAAATGTCCTTAGTTAACCCTTAGTAGCCCTTCTCTAAACCAGATGGCTCAGCATCTTCCAGTTTTCCAGTCTTATGCACAGTTTCTTCGGTGGCAATATTAACAGGATGACACTGCACACGGGGTCATTGCAAGACACTGCGGTCTTGCAATGCATTTCAGGGGCATTGCGTCTACAGGAGTGAAGTTATCATTCACACATGGAGTCTATTTTTCCATTGCTGCACATGCTAAATTAAAGTGACAGTGCATTGTTCGCCAAAAAATAAACATAGATTTACCATGACTGCATATCATTAAAGTCTACTGTTTCACAGTCAACATATAATTCTTTATGAAACACAGCATTTCTTGTATAAAGGTTTCAATGTAAAAGAAATGGCAGCTGTTTTTGTCAATTATACGTTTTAAATTTACAATGTTTGTGACTTTAACATAAGAAAAGTGTTTATACGTTTTGCCACTTGCTTGAGCAACTTAATATATAAATATATACAGAAATAATGAATTGAATGCATGGTTTAAATATGAATAAGTCTATGAAAGATTGCATAACTGTATGGTGTACAAAGAAAAATCACAATGCTGACAAAACTTTTAGAAATAGTTTTTGGATTTGAAATAAAAATAATGAATAAATATTAAATTTGTGGTACACAGCAATCGTGGCACACTGCCAACTCGTCATATGTGAAAGCACATGAGCTTCTGCAATGCATACACCGCATACACACTGCAGACAAGAGTATGTGAGGACAATGAAACTGCTTGTAGAGCTAGTTTTAGCATCAATACGTTGGAAGAATCGTTTCACAGTTGGCATGAGGGGTTTATGCTAATGTATTGTGCATTATGGCCAAATATGTACACTTCTGTCTCGTCTGTCCATAGAGCATTGTTTCAGAATTCATGTGGTTTGTTCAGATTAAACTTTGTAAACCAAAGCTGTGCTTTCATGGTTTTTTTTAAAGAGAAGCGGTTTTCTATTTGCAACCCTTCCAAACATGCAATACGTGTCCTGCCTTTTTCTAACTGTACTCTCATGAACTTTAAAACATTTCCCATGTTAACTGAAGCCTGTAGTCCAAGGTGAAGCTCTTGGGTATTTAGCGATTTTTCTGAGCATTGCACTGTCTGACCTTGGGGTGTATTTGCTGGGACGTCCACTCCTGGGAAAAAACATGCAACTGTCTTGAATGTTTTCCACTTGTGAATAATCTTCCTCACTGTAGAATAATGGACTTCAGTTTGTATGCATATGGCCATACAACCTTTCTCGGATTATTTCGGATAAATAAAACCATATCATTTAAAAGGCCGGCCTTTCTTTTTCACATTACTGTGTGTGTGTGTGTGTGTGTGTGTGTGTGTGTGTGTGTGTGTACTCACAGTATATATGTATATGTGCATATCCTCAAAAACAAGTTGCAACTCACCACAGTTCTCTTCATCGCTATGATCTTCACAATCAGTGTTGTGGTCACACCTCCATGAACTTGGCACACAGTGTCCATTAGCACATCTAAACTCTGACCTAGTGCATTGCTGAGCTTTTGATAGCAATGCACATGTGTCTAACTTTTCGTCTACTCCATCTGAGCAGTCCATCTTTCCATCACAAACGTTGCGGGCAGTGACACAGCGTGCTGCTGCCACACAGTGGAAGGAGCCACTGGTGCAACTCAAACAGGAGATCTCGTCGCTGCCATCGCCACAGTGATCCACACCATCACAGCGCTGGTTCAGAGGCACACACATGCCGTTATCACACACAAACTGCTCTATGCTGCACTTTGGAAAACCTGCAAATGTAAAAATTAATTGTTAGTTCTGAAAGTTTGAATAGAATAAGACGATCACAGAAAAAGATTATTCTCTATTATCTGACTGGACTACATTTTGTAAAATTGTGCAAGTAGGTGAATTAGGGTAATCTGGGACATTTTTCGCTTTTGACGATTTCTTTTATTGTCAGTTACCGTAATGCAACATTTAACATGGCAATAATAATAAAAATATTTAAAAAAGGAATTTTTTTATAATTTTGGTTTGGAAATAAGCTTAAATTTAGATAAGATAATCTTATACTATTTTCATGCTTTCCATGTGATAAAAAAATAAATAAAGATAAATAAAATTCTGACCTTTTCTTTAGGACTTATGGTTTATGTTCTTATTAAATTAACCTTGCACAAATCTTATGCGTAATGACCAATTGCAACAAACTGCATAAACTACAAAAAACAATTATAGACTACTATATTGGGTTTTTAATGAAAAGGTTTGCTGAAATTGGTTGTGAGCCTCCTACATCTTATGATAATAGGAAACACAATAGACACCTTTTCAGTTCAGTTCTCCCCCATAAAAGCTTTTTAATTTATGAATAAGTTGAAATTATTACTTCTTTTTACATTACTACCGATATAAAATAAAGAGACAAACATTGATTAAATATTTATATTAACTTGTTAGACCCTACAATTATGTCCAACTTGGTGAAAGAAAATAAGTAATGAATAACTGTAAATATCATAGAAGTGGCATAACAAACAATTATTTTATGCCTGTCTCTCTCTTATTATATATATAATAATAATAATCAGTTACATTTATATAGCGCTTTTCCAGAGCTCAAAGCGCATATATATATATATATATATATATATATATATACATACATACACACATATATATAAATGATTCTCAATCAGTTTGGTTGCTTTGGTGGAAATGAAAGTAATGCACTTTCATATGCACACAATAAACTAGTGTGCATGTTTCTGACCAAACTGTCAGAAACAGACTTCATGAGGATGGCATGAGGGTCCCATGTCCTCTAATGGGACTTGTGCTCACAGATCCGCACTGTGCAAATTGATTGGCATTTGCTGGAGAGCAGGTTCACACTGAGCATGTGATGAACGTGAAAGAGTCTGGAGATGCCATGGGGAATGTTATGTTGCGTGCATCATCATCCAGCATGATTGATTTAGCAGTGGGTCAGTAATGGTCTGGGGAGGAATATCCTTGGAGGGTCGCAGAGATCTCCACATGCTAGTCATTGGTTCCCTTGTTGCTGTAAGGCAGTGGTCCCCAACCTTTTTTGTGCCGCGGACCGGGGGTTGGGGACCACTGCTGTAAGGTACCGGATGAAATACTCAGAGCCATTGTCAAAGCTTATGCTGGTGCAGTGGGGCCTGGGTTCATCCCGGTGCATGATAATGCCCAGCCTCACTTTCTGGATGAAGGCATACAAGGCAAGTGAGGGCCATACACACTACTGACTTACATGAGTTGCTGCGATGAACTTCAAGTTGGATATGCATGTGTAGATAGGTAGATAGAAAGATAGATAAAGTAATGTGCGTGAATAAATTTAAAGTGAAAAACAATCCCAAGTCAAACTTCACATTTTGTAGCTTAAAAACATTACAGAATTATGCATTTTCTATATAAATTTGCTTTTAACAAATTATACAAATGTGCATAAATACAGATTTTCAAATGGAATATTTCATTAATTGGGATCCAATGAGTGATTTAAGTGCTCCCTTAATTTTTCTGAGCAGTGAACATATTACTCATAAATCATGTGATGTAATGCAAAATCCTGAAACAGAAAATGCTACCTTCTTCTCCTTTCCCTCTATTTGCTAATTTACTTATTTTGCTCTGTTTGTATGAAGTATATGTTTGAAATGTAACATTTAATTTGGTAATTTTTCCATTATAGGCAAACCATTATATTATGTAGCTTAAAAAAAGCTTATATAATATATATTATATATATCATAATTATATAATTTATATAATCGGACTTTTATCCAAGTCCTATAACGAGGAACTATAAAGAGAACACAATTGAAATAGTTTTATATCTATGATAAAATATGCAAAATTATTAAGAGGTTTCTGGTGCCACTGTAAGTACATATATGTAAGCACTATTATGTCACGCGTGCACGTGGAACTAACTTTGATACAATACCAAGGACAGGCTGTACGATGCATGCACAATTAAATACAGAGATACTATATTTATTTCGATATATTGAAGCTAGATAGTAATTTAGTAAGCGAATATATGTTTATATTGAACGAGGAAACTCGGAACATCAGTTTGACAGCTACATGTGGAGTTTGATCCAATCAGATGGCGTGACAGCAGAGCGTGCAACGTGAGGTCCAATAGGAAAGCCTGACCACAAGCGAAACATTCACACACATTAGGCACGTGCATTTATTATCCTCTGTCCGCACATATTTACAACAAACCATCCCTTACCTTCTGTCAAAGCAAAACGTGACACATAAGTCAACAGCAGTAGTAATGCACCAAGGTGTCCCATGCTTTGCTCGGCGTCCTCGGCGTCCTAATGTGCGCGCTTGTCGCGAGGCAATGACGTCACTTCCGCACTACAGAACATGTAGTCACTCCAAAAGTTAAAACAAGTGGGCCTGAAAAGTTTTAGGATACTAAGTATACAGGATATCAAACCAAATAGATATTTTAGATGTTAAAAACACATATATACTTATTATAAATGTATAAAAACACATAAAACAGCTCATTGTTCAAGTGCAACATTTCAAAATTAGAAACTAGTTTTTTTTTTTTATAAAGCTTTAAGACACACTTAAAAATGAAGACAAAAGATCTGTGAAGCATGTTCATAGCTGTATGTGGGCATGTATTGGGGCTCCCCCTGGGGGGAGGGCAAAAATAAATATATTCTAAAATGTTGCTTACGCATTACAGAACAATATTTTATTGTACAAGAATTAATTAATGCATGTGAATAATGCAAATGTATACATATAAACACATGAAGGAATACTTACCTATAGACACACACACACGCACATATATATATATATATATATATATATATATATATATGTTTGTGTGTGTGCTTGCTTGCATATTGCAATTTCTGTTTATTGCAGTGACGTCTCAGTTTTCCCAGTTAGTTTATATATTATTAAATCAACTTTTTAGATGGTTGAAAGTCATTTTAAAAACAAAAAGATCTAAATAGAAAAAATACAGAATAATGCAATTTATTAGGCCTATAATAAACAACAATAGCAAATATCCAAATATAGTATATAAATATGCAAATATACTGGTGTTATAACACAGATTTTTAAATGTTATTTCTAGGTCATTCATTTACTGATTAACAAGCATTTGGAGCATGCTCCTCTATTTTATAATTTCGTGAAGGACAGAATAACTCCCCCATCCCAAATGAACCCTACGACCATGAGCTAGACCTACTGATGCTTTGCAAGGGGAAAGTGCTCAGACTTCACTTGTGAATTACGTATGAGCGTCGTTGACCTATATATTACATGACTACCTACATTCCTACAGACTTAACACCGTTGAGTAACAGACCCAGACATTCAACCTATATGTAAGACCACCAGCCAACACAACAAAAAAACACAGTTGACAGTCGACACAGGAAATTATGCATAACAATCACACATCAGTGAAACAACACAAGAATTATCTCAATTCGTGATGTTATAATGTAAGTTTCTTTCACCACCATAAAAGTACATAACACATGACCAGCTGATGACACAGTGACATCTTTAAACCATGCATGCATTCTTTTACATTAGCCCTTTCTCGCTATGGTCCCAAGCGCACGTTACAAAACTCAAAGATTCTTGTTTTGTAATGCGCCGCGGCAGCCAATAGGCGAGCTCGCTGATGGTCATGTGATGCGATTTTTTACGTAACACTTGGACAAAACGACTTCGCGTTAAGGAGCGCGAGCCACTACATTCTCTTGTACTGTGAACTGTTAGAATGCTTTGACGTTGTTTATTATTTATTTATCTTTTGTCAGATTAGTGGCGTATCTGTGAATGTCACTCGCAAGCATGTCGTTGCGAAGACTAGACCAAGAATATGCTTTGGAGGAAAGGGGAAGATTTTTTATACCATCTGAAACAGAAGGCGACTGGGACGAGGACAGCCATGTCGATCACCGTCAACTTGTGTTATTGAAAGCTGATGCTTTAGCTTCGGAAAACCACCTTAAAGAGGCTGTCGATATGTTTGCAATGGCTCTGCGATATGGCCCTGTCCGGCCAGACCAGCTGAGCAGTTTAGTCGGATGCGTCCTGCGCAACTTTAAGAAGAAATCAGAGGAGTCGACTGCTAAAAGTGAGCTGAACTGGGCTCAGGATTGCGAATTTGACTGTCCTGGTTGTCATAGTTTCATAGCCGATCCAGTGACAGTGACGTGTGGACATACGTACTGCAGGAGATGTTTACAAAATAGCACTTTTTCTACGTGTAAACTGTGCGGGGAAGACATTAGGAGGAGGCCCGGGGAACCCCGGCTGAATGTGATCTTATGTGGACTTTTAGAGAAGTGGTTCCCAGAAGAGATCAAAAGAACTAAATGTATAGGGGAAGCTGAAATCCTGTTGAAGAGTAAACAGTACGACAACGCTATTGCTCTAACGAGTCACTTATTACAATCTGGTAAGTTCAAATCATTCTCTGTTTCTAAATATATGCTTAAAAGGTTACTAGATCACAACACCGTCTTATATTATTTATCGGGAAAGAGAGTTCTACTGACCAACATTTGGATTGATAGCCTTAACTTATGTATTAGCCCCGCCCTCCATGATCATGTAACTGGTGAGTGACTGTATTACAAAACGTGTTTGAACGGCGCATGCGCACTCGGCACGCGTTGTGTAAGGCAGGTCGTGACACTAAGTGTTTTGTAATCTGAAGCAAAGTGAGTTTTATAATAACGTCTAGAACACTGTTATATGTTTCACAATGTTCAGGTTTGAGAGGGAGATGTCCATGTCTTTCCTGCAGATTAAATAACTAAATGCATTTGGTAAACAACAGCTGGAATTGAAACGGCTTCATAATCAAAATTAATGTCATAAGAGGGATAAATAGTCACTTATATCTAATTTATTTTACCCACATTTTTGAATTAGACCAGATGGAAACTTGTATACAAATTATGTAGCCTTCAAGGATAATGATTAAAAGTGCATTTGTTGAAAACAACATTGTGTCACAAATAAATGTCACATACATACATGTGTGTGTAACAAATCAATGAATGTTTAATTTAATTGTTATATGTAGTATAACAACACACTCACCTGTGTAAATTTGAGTATTTCATTTTAAATCTCAGTGTCCCACCCTGGCTTCTTATTCAAGTTGACAGTCTTTAATGCCCTTAATTAATAAATGTATAGAGCTAAAGCATTGAATCTTAAGCATGTGCACTGTTTTATTGGCATTTTTCAAACCTGAAAATCTACCATCATCTAATGTGACCGACAGGAAATATCTGATCATGTTGATATTACATAATGGCTACATAATGTCACAATCTTCCAGTCGGGACAAAATTGGGACACTTCTTCTTTGATAATCCTTTGCCATATTGTGTCTGGGATACCATCTTCTCAAACTGTTTTCAGATCTATAATATCACTGTACATACTACAGAGACAGTGTAATCTGAGTGCGGCAGTCTCATCTCCTCAGTTATGTCCTCATTTGCCCTTGTGGAAAATGGCAGAGCTGCAGTGTCACATCTTCTCTCCTGTGCTTCTTGTGGCATTTACTGATCTTATTTAATCAATGGATTGTTATTGTCATTATACCTGTTTAAGATTTGTCATGGTCTGTGATTGTCTCTCTTTCTCTTAGACTCTAGTAATGTGTGGGTGCAGGTGTGCCATGCCGAGGCTCAAAGAGGACTGAAGCAGTACCATAAGGCTTTGGAAAACTGGGAGTCCTGCCTGATTGCTTACCCATCCCCAGAGGTGCGTCTGTGGATTTTCCTAACACGTACTCCCTGCCACTTCCACAGATGGCTAATTCATTTCAGATTACATCAACATGCTTTTACAAATTTTATAATAGCTGGATTATTGCTTAAAAAGCAGGTGGCAAAATAAAGTTTCCCATTGACCAAGTATCAATATTCAGTCGTAATTCAAAGGATCAATGGTTTATTTATTATTTTTTGTCGATTTTTGAATGTTTTTATTTTTAAATTTTTATCATTGCTATTCATTTAAACTGGAAATTTCATCTCTGCTTCATCTCACCTATGTTTGTTAAATTAGCTCAGGATCTACTACAATTATTGTGGTGCTGTGTTGATATGGGAAAACCCTGTGAGGGGATGTAGTTGTGTTAAGCACATGATTAAGGCATACACAGGATGTTTGCCAAGCTGACAAGTGAGATAAAGAGATACAGACAGGTAGGGATAAGGCAGAGATGTGGGTCACTCAAGTGTGTATTTATATTGTTGAGTCACAGAGTGTCTCGCACTGTTATTAGCATTCATTCATAACATGACTAGACTCTCATCCCCATTCTAGTCAGATTAACCCAAAAACAGCATCTGTAGAACCGATTCAATGTGTTCCTTGAATGCAATGTAACTCGCTTTTGATAAAAGTGTCTGCCAAATGCAGACAAATGTAAAATGTACTACTGGAAGCTAAACTCACTCTGAGTTACTCTTTCTCTCTCTTGTAGGGATATTTCCAGAAAGCAAAAATTCTCCAAGAGATGGGTCACGTGGATGAATCTTTACAAGTCTTCCTTCAGTGTTTGGCATTGGATGAAAACTTTCATCAGGCCAAACAAGAGGTGGAAATGGTGAGAGGAATTCCTCTGGTTTTTGTACATAGTTGGAGTGATAATAAAATTTGGACTTCCATTCATTACCAACCTGTATTTCAGTATACTAGATTGATATTTTAAGCATCAAATAAACATCCTCAAGTGACTGATTAAATAAAAATAGTATGACAGAGCAAACCCCAATTATATAATTATACTAATATTAAATAATAATAGTAATACTATAATGACACTATATATATATATATATATATATATATATATATATAATTATATAATTATATTTTTGATATTTAATTATTAATTTTATATATATATATATATATATATATATATATATATATATATATATATATATATATATATATATATATATATATATATATATATATATATATATATATATATATATATATATATAAGATTCTGATGGAAGTTACAGAACAGCTAACATTGCTTACTTGCTTACAGCTTCATTAATCTGTCTCTATAACATGCTTTGCTATTTTGCTGTGGTTAAGGGCGTCTAATACAGGAGCATGTTATTTTATCAGCTTAACACTCAGGATAACATTGATTCACGGGAACCGTTTAAAGTTCTAGTTAATTGTGTCCTGGAAGCACAACTTATTGTAATGCGCTGTGGCCAAACTAATGTTTCATATCAGGGTTGGACCATAATTAAATGATGTAAGATGATTATTACTGGTGAAGCTTTGTGACTTTATTTTCAAGCACACAGTAAGACAAGGAAAGTGTGTTGTGAGCGTTGCATAATCTGCACATCTTTTAGTGTATGTGTGTGTGTGTGTGTGTTTATAGAAGGGCTTAAACACATTCTCTTATGTAATTAAGTGCTTTTACTTTGGCCTACATTAGGACTGTGAACAATTGTAAAGGAAACACTATGATCTCTTAATGATATTTATAATGATTGATGTCTTAAATAACGGTTCTGATGCATAAACACTAGCTAGTAGCATCTTATTTTTGTCATTTTTCTAAATTTGTTTGCAAGATGATTTTAAACTCACATTAAACAGAATGCAGAAAAATTATTAATTTTATTAAAAATTCTTGTGTACAGCATGCACTACCATTCAATAGATTTGGATTGTTTTTGTTGTTATTCAAGGCTGTATTTGTTTGATGAAAAGTACAGTAAAATATCTTACAATAAATATTATTACAGTTTAAAATAACTGTTTTCTATCTTAATATATTAAAACATTTAATCTATTATTGTGATGTCAAAGCTGAATTTTCTGTAACCAATTGTTCAATTTAATTTATCCTTGCTGAAATAAAAGTTTAGGTAATCTGTGTGTGTATATGTATGTATATATGTATGTATAATATATATAAACCTCTTTTTTTTCTCCATCTTCAGATCTTGCATGACCTGTTGGCTCCGGCCTGTGATAATGTCAAGGTTGGATTGAGAGAGACCACCCACAGCACTTCCTTTCACTTGCGCAGTAAAACCCTAGTGTCCGACGGACAAAATCCAGACCAGCAAGCCCAGCACCAGTCTGACACTCAGGCAGCATCTTCCCTCCTTCCCACTAATACCTCAGAGGTATGCTAGTCCCCTTATCACCTTATTTTTAAAATTTGATATGTTAAATCTCTAGTTAACAGCGACATTAGCAACTCTTAATACTTTAACACCTAATTTCCATGTCTGCAGAAACCAGGTCGATCTGAAAGTCTGGAACGCTCCGGCCTGAGCAGGGCTCATTCCCTTCGTGCGCACGGGATGGGGGGAGCTGTAGAGGAGGGGCTTAAAAGAGTTAGCTCCGCCCCCCAGTTGGGTGACCCAGAAAAAGGCGCGCTGCTAAAGAGGAAGCTGTCTGTGTCTGAAGCAGGGCCTGGCGTGGCTTATAGCCATGGCAGTAAATATAAAAAGCAAGTTGGTAAGTCATCTCACTAAAAACACAAGGACATGTGAAAATGCATGTTGAAAAGCCATGCAAATACTGTATTGACTGTACATTTTTAAAACCGGCAAAAACTAAATTGTAGTGGGTGGTTTTCTAATGGTTCCAGTAAATCCAAAACCAGCCTAATGATTCAGGGTTTACTTTGAATGATTAATCGACATCATTCAGGCAACCTACTGATTAGTCGATCTTTAAAAGATTTTGGTATTCGAGTTTGCCTTATTTTCACTGGCACTGTGATCAGTATGCATCGCTATCATCACTTGAAAATGTTTGTAGCTTGAGTTTGCCCTAAATAAAGTGATGTCCTCACCTCTCTGCTCTCCTTCAGCCAGTGCAGCTACTCCTGTGGTTACTGAGGAAACCAAGACCTATCAAACCCTGCCCAAAGACCTGCTGGATCCAAATGATTTTGAGTGCTCTCTCTGTATGAGGTGAGGGAAGAGTGTGTTTTTAGATTCAAATGGACTGAAAATCCTATGAAAAGAAAAGGAGAAACGGAAAATAATCAGTACACTGTTCTCCAATATATATATATATATCATGAATAATAAAAAATGAAAAAGAAAAAAAACATTTTTGAATATATTAGATATATACAGCATAAAATATATATATTATATATTTTATTTATATATTTATATATATATACAGCAGATTTTGAATATATTAGATTTTTCTCATTAATGTTTTACACGTTAATATTTCAATAAGAAACTGAAATAAGCAATTTTTTTAATAAAAAAACAATATTTAGCAGAATTCACAATGTGTTAAAATTTGATTCTTTAAAAAAAATGTTAATATAAATTATGTTCAAATTTTACTTATTAAAAGGAATGTCTTATATAGCAAATTAGATTTTGATTTTGTATCTCAATTGGTTGCGAAAAGCACAAATTTTAACTGTCATTGGTATTGACTACTGCTAATATGTGATAATGTTCACTGATGATTATCTGAAATGCAGTGTCTTAGATTAGCTTATCTTAAATTGTGTAAAGAGTGCACTTAAAGAAGGCAAATTAATGGAGCCTATAAATGTTTCCTGAAAAAGCCAGCAGGTTCATTATGTGTCAGTAAAAGCGTGCTTGTTTTCACCCTTGTGTGATTTTAGCACCTCACTAAAATTGAAAGCATAAGTCACTGTTTAATATTACGCAACATCACCTCCTATCTCTTTTCTAGATTATTTTATCAACCCGTCACAACACCCTGTGGTCACACGTTCTGCAAAAACTGTCTGGAGCGCTGTCTAGACCACAATCCCCAGTGCCCTCTCTGCAAAGAAAGCCTGAAAGAGGTTTGTCTCAAGATCATAAACTATGCATTTGGTTGACAAGCTACATTCAAGTAATTATAATATCAGGTCTCAACAATAAGGATTTTTTTTTATGTTAAAAGTTATTTTTCGTATGTATTTTATTAATAAAACAGTATTTTATTTTGAATTATTCAAATTTATTTAAATATTAGCAGCCTAGTTTCAGAATTATTTAAAAAAAGTATTTACATTTTTTAATTTTGTCCAAATATTACTGATTTCTGTAAATGTAATAAAATATATATATATATATATATACATTTATTTATATATTATACATAATTTCATATATTCAGTTACATTTTAAACGGTTAGGATGTTAGTAATTGCTTTCTGTATTCCTCATCTTCCTTCTCTTTTGCTATTCTCTTCTTTTTTTGTTCGTCATGCAGTATCTTGCCTTCAGAAAGTACACAATCACACAAGTGCTGGATAACATCATTAAGCAGTATCTATCCAAGGAACATTCAGAGAGACTGAAACTGCATTCGGAGGAAACAAAAGAGCTCTCAGAGTAAGTTTGCTCAGACTAAACTGTGTCATGTGTGGCTCATTCAATCAGATTCATCGTTTTGAGTGTTTTGTTTTGAAGCGTTACATAACGCGAAGATGCTTTTGCATTGACGCCAGATTTGACATTCATTTATTATGCGTGAATCCATCAAGTTGTGAATAAAAAGAGGCAATAATGAAATGAGTTTTTAATTCACCAAATCATATCACATTGTGATTTGTATTGTTACCATGATATAAAATTACAATAAATGTTTATATACACATCGAATCTTTTGTATCTTCAAATCACACTCAATCTCTTTTCTGTTATTTGTCTTCCCTAGTTTAACAAAGAATGTGCCCATCTTTGTTTGTACCATGGCCTACCCGACTGTGCCTTGCCCCCTTCATGTGTTTGAGCCACGATATCGTCTCATGATCCGACGCTGCATGGAAACTGGGACACGTCAGTTTGGCATGTGTATCAGCGACCCCCAGAAAGGGTAAATGTGTGCTTATTTGTGTTTTCATAGAATTCTGAGCTTTAAGTCTATTGGATTAAGTTGCTGATTTTTATACTATGAAACGTCAAGGTTTGTGGACTTCGGCTGCATGCTTCAAATCCGCAGCGTGCATTTCCTACCAGACGGGCGCTCTGTCGTGGATACAATCGGAGGAAAGAGGTTTCGCGTCCTTTCACGTGGAATGAGAGACGGATACTGTATTGCTAACATCAAGTATCTGGAAGATATGAAGGTACACACTTCTGTGGATTTTTAGATTACTGTAGTGTACAGGAATTCAATAAAATACTTGTATTATTTAGAAACTGTATGTCCTTATCCAGTTGGCGTACGCTTGATTTAAAGATACAGTGTTAAAGAAAGATTGAGAGTTGATCATTTTTATGTGTTGTAGGTAAATGACGAGGAAGAATTGAAAAAACTACAAGTGTTACATGATCAGGTGTACGACCAGGCTCGTAAATGGTTCCAGAACCTGGAGAACCGCTTTCGGAACCAGATCCTTCAGCATTTTGGGCCCATGCCTGAGAGAGAGGCTGACATCCAGGTATTTCAGCAGGCTGAACGGGAGGAAGTAGGTCAAAGTGCATTCAGGGTTGTGTTTGCATAAGTGCAGTTACATCATAAATGTGTCAGAGTGAACGGAAGTGAATTTGGCAGCTTTCGGAAGCACACACACAATAATAATGACGGGAGGTTGCTGTTGTGTAAGCTTCATGAACATAGCCGGTCCTTGTATGGCCGTTGTTTAGATTTCTGAATCAAAATGAGATCTTTTCAGATGCTAAAGGGACTTTAGTTTAACTTATCTTTCTCTTTCATGAAAGAGAGCATTATATTTAAAATGTAATACAACATAAATATTACATTATTTAAATTTAACACATAATGAAAATTAGAAATACTGCCTTGCCAACTGAAATAAAATAAGTTTAAGTACTAAAATTACTAAAACGAAGGATAAAAAATAAAGCGAAATGAATAGAAATGACAAAAGTACATAATTAAAAATATTAATAATAACAATAATACTATACAAAATTTGATGTAACAATACAGGACATTAACGGTAAGACATCCAGCATCAGCTGATACATTTCCAATATGAATGGATAAAGATAAATGTGAAAATTACCAACATGGTAGGGATGTTGTTCATCTTTAGGATAGTACTCCTTATTGTAGTTTTGTTAGCAGCCAGATCTTAAGGCACTAAACACACTTTCTTTGCATTCCAGGCCACACCTAATGGTCCAGCGTGCTGCTGGTGGCTGCTTGCTGTTCTTCCTGTCGATCCACGATACCAGCTGTCTGTCCTCTCCATGACAACGCTAAAAGAACGACTAGTCAAGATCCAAAACATCCTCACCTACCTGCAGAACCTCCCCAAAGTCTAGCGCTTCCACATAAAACACACAGAACTCCCTATCCCTTTGCTGGCCAACATGCAAACACTCTATGGTGCTGACTGATTCACTGAAAACCAAACACAGATTTCCATCTGTGCGGTTACATGTAATTCATGCTGAGATAAGAACAAAGTGTTTTTTGTTGTTTCATACCGAATCTGTTCATCACCATCGGTTCTCTTTGTGTTCAAGATGAGTGTTAGACGAGTAACCCTTCCTGTAGTATTTATTGTTCAGCAGTAGATTTGATAGGAGAAACAATCTACTTAAAATTCTGTTTCCGTCAGATGCCCATAGCCTCCATACAGTGCTTTGAGGGCAGAAATGTTGCAACATTTTCAGCATGATCATGATTTTTTGTGTTGAAATGGACAGGGAGCATCTGCAAAGAAACGTGGATTTTTGGCCACCAAGATATAATTTTGAATATTTTCATTTAGTCTGGAGAAAGAAAAGCAGAAATGATGCTTCTGAGCATCCTGCCGAGCTTTCTGTCTTGACCCGTTAAGCACGCACAAGGGTTTTTTGTCGACCAACAGCGGAGTTGCCTAAGAAAACTCTGAAGATGCACTTGTATTCATTTGTGGTACTGGGAAGCTTGCACAGTCCTGTCTCAAACTTTCTGCCCAGAGATGGGCACGAAACATGCGTTTATTTCATGCCGGGGAAATAATTAGGACTTCCAAATGTATCAGTAGTTTAGATTCAGCTGTATCATTTATTTTTGCTGTGGGTTTGCTTTCAAAACTGCAAACAAATGTCACCATATTGCAAGTGTCTCTATTGGGTACAAGCTGCACTCTGTCAGATTCTTAAAGGTCATTTTTAAGAATGAGGTTGAGATATTTCTGTATTTTATTTGTGTTTATACAAAAATCGCAAAGGGAAACTTGCAATATTTTGACGGATGAAAAACAAGCTATCGTTGACTGCAACCAGCACCATACCGAAAGACCAGGCAAGCATTCAGCATATTGACAGTGATGAATGCTAACTCGCTCGCTCATGCCTACCTGTGTGGTGCTTGTGTGCATTTTAAACTCATTTTTGCCTTATAATACCTTGTTGCATTCTGCTACTACGGTATATAGTGCATCGGCTTGGGTTTTTGCAGTCCTGTTGCCGGAGAAATAATTTAGTGGATTAATTTACTTCCTTCGCCTCTTGGCCAAAATCCTTTCAGTTTGTAAAATATGTCAAATAATGGCTGTTATATGTAAATCATTTTGTTTTGAAAAATATTTTTTTTTACAGCTATTCTCTAATATTTAAGTTGTCAATTTTCAAATAAAACGCACATCTTTTTCCATTGTATCTGTGTTTATTTATTTACACCATCCATCAATTTGACAAACCACTTTTCCTGTAGAGTCATGGGATGCTGAGGCCTCATTTAATATTAATATTATTATCCATCTGTCAATTTTCCAAACCGATTGTACTGTGTAGGGTCACAGGGATGGACACAAGAGATCAATTTATTACTATTGTTATTATTTTCATCTTCATCCTGATTCTATCCATCATTTCCTATATCCTCCACTAGGTTGCAATAGCGTCACTGGTTGTGCAACAACAGATGTTTCATAACTCGGAAGATTTGTTGTCCTGTACTAATTAGATTACTAATTACATTCTCACGCAGTTTCGGACCTTTATTTAGTATAAATACTCTGTAGAGTTCTACATAAATCTCAGCAGTTCATGCACACCGTATCTAACGACTGGCAGGTTAATGATTCATGATTGATCTCTTCATGTGGAAATCCGTACAGCTATCGGAGAGACAGCATCATGACAAACTCTGAAAGGAAACAGAGACAAAACGTTCAGTTAATATAAGCTCTTGGATGTGATCTAATCTACTGATTAACTAGGCAGAAAAGCATGTGAGTTCGTTTCCCTGGAATATCACTTGAGTGGTGAAATTCTTGTGAAAATGAAGCAAGTCTTTTTCAGTTATCCAATCATTGAAAGCGGTAAAGGGAAACATTCCCCACCCCTTTCACATTTCCAGGTTTCTCGAAAGCGGAAGTCGTCATAATTGGGTAAACGTTTACAGCGGTGAGTGAGATGACATGACAAATGTTTTTGTTCTCCCATTTGCTCAAATAGCAAACGAAAAACTTCACAATTGTGTTTTCAAAACTATCTAAAAGAGGGGAAAATGGAGAGAGATTGATAACTGCAGTCAGAAGAGAAATATGTCACTTTTACCGTCACTCCATAACCGCAGAAACGGCAGCTACGTTTTTCTATCCCTTGTTGTAATTTGATGCAAAGGTAATATAATAAAAAATATAGTGTTATAAATGTAGATACATAAAACAAATAGATAAATTATATGTGGGTCTCTCTCTCTCTCTCTCGCGCATCATATTTGCAAAATATCTTGTATTGTTGTAATTCCGCTAGATGGCACTAATGTCGCAGAAACTACATGCTTCAGCTTTAAACGGTATGGCCCTCGGCTGGACGGACACACACACACACACACACACACACACACACACACACACACACACACACACACACACACACACACACACACACACACACACACACACACAGTCATCTAAATCGGAGACGACAAAGGTAAAAAAAAGTCAGTTATGACTTTTTTTTTTAAGTATTAAAATATTAAAAGTCAGTTATGACTTTTTTATTCCACTTAATTTGGTCTAGTTTGTTTTGTATCAAATACAGTGTCATTTTCATTGATCAAGATCTGTCAGTATCAGCACATTTTTACGCTTGGGTGAGCGTATGAAATCCCTGCACATGAATTCCTCCACCTGCCATCAAACCAATGAGAATGCGGGACAATGATGACAATACATAACAATACAGTGTAGGCAACAAAGCTGCTCTGAATTCGCTTACCCAAAACCCTCCTTAACTGGCAGATTTGAAAAACATTTCTAGCACTTGGCAAACAAATAAACAGAGTTGCATACATATTGCAAATATTTTATCACACATGTCCTTTTTTTACTTTTAAGGCTCTCCTCAAAACAAGAACATTTATAGTAGTTAATTTCTATAATATATTATAGTACTGTTAAAAAAAACTTTGTGAGGGTAGCATGAGGGCCCGAGGTCCTCTAGTGGAACCTGTGCTCACAGATCAGCACTGTGCAGATCAATTGGCATTTGCCAGAAAACACCAGATTTGGCAAGTCCTCCAACCCTCAGAACCATTGTCAGACCTTATGCTGGAACCCAGGGTTCCATAATAAAGCACAGCCTCATGTGGCTAAAATGTGTTGGCAGTCTTTAGATGATGAATGCAATGATGCCATTGACGGACCCTTACGAACCCCAGGCCTGAATCCAGTTGAGAACGTCTGGGACATTATGTACCAAAGCTGAATGATTTATGTGTTTCCTAATTTTTCTGAGCAATGTGTATATGCATACACATACTCCTGGCTACTCAAGTTACCCACAAAATGCTCAGAAAGCAGATCCCATGAGACATCACTTCAAGTGAAAAGAGGGCTGTTTCATCTGATGGCCACTAGATGACAGTGTTGTTTTTAGTGACTTTTGTAATATGCTCTACTCTGGGATCTTTTTTAAAGAAATCTAAGTTTTCTGTCCCTGCATAGACAGCTATGCAACTGACACTTTGACGCTTCAAAAAGTGGTTATAAAACTAATCCATATGAAATGAGCAGTTTGGTCCAGATTTTCTGAAGAGACATGATAACTTAATATGATCACAAGAATGACCAGTGCACATAAAAAAGCATGCCATCATTACATAGACTGTAAAAACTGACTGTAAATATTGATGTCATGCCTTCACTCTCTTCCTTTGTAGAAAAGTGTAGCCATCAATGTCCCATCCTGGGATCTGTTTATGCGAAGTAGTCAAAATCGGGACCCTAGTATGCACAGTAGTAAACTCAGAATATGTTTATGCAAAGTAGTGAACTCAGGACCTGTTTACACGCAGTAGTGAACTTGGAACCCGAATATGCACATTAGTGGATTCAGGATCTGTTTATACGAAGTAGTGAATTCGGGACCCGAGTATACGAAGTAGTGAATTCGGGACCCGAGTATTTATAGTAGTGAATTCGAGATCTGTTTGAGTTAAGTAGTGAATTCGGGACCCGAGTCTGCAATCCGAGTGAACTCAGGACTTGTTAATACACAGTAGTGAACTCAGGACCCAAATATGCGGAGTAGTGAACTCGGAATCTGTTTATGCGAAGTACGGTAGTGAAACTCGGAATCTGTTTATGCGAAGTACGGTAGTGAAACTCGGAATCTGTTTATGCGAAGTACGGTAGTGAAACTCGGAATCTGTTTATGCGAAGTACGGTAGTGAAACTCGGAATCTGTTTATGCGAAGTACGGTAGTGAAACTCGGAATCTGTTTATGCGAAGTACGGTAGTGAAACTCGGAATCTGTTTATGCAAAGTACGGTAGTGAAACTCGGAATCTGTTTATGCGAAGTACGGTAGTGAAACTCGGAATCTGTTTATGCGAAGTAGTGAACTCGGGACCCGAGTCTGCGATCCGAGTATGTGCAGCAGTGAAGGAGGGATCTGTGTATGCGAAGTAGTGAAACTTGGAATCTGTTTATGCGAAGTAGTGAAACTCGGAATCTGTTTATGCTAAATAATGAACTCGGGACCCGAGTCTGCGATCCGAGTATGTGCAGCAGTGAAGGAGGGATCTGTGTATGTGAAGTAGTGAAACTTGGAATCTGTTTATGCGAAGTAGTGAAACTCGGAATCTGTTTATGCTAAATAATGAACTCGGGACCTGAGTCTGCGATCCGAGTATGTGCAGCAGTGAAGGAGGGATCTGTGTATGCGAAGTAGTGAATTCGATAATCCGAGTATGCCTAGTAGTGAACATAGGACCTGTTTATGCACAGCGGTGAACAGTCGTGAACTCAGGACCAGAGTCTGCGATTCGAATGAGAGAATTCATCTTTGGTTAAATATTCCTGTAAAAGTGTAAATTTGATTGTTTAGTTTGTCTAACGTCCCATTAGATTACATGGACAGGGTGGGGTTTATGACCTATAGTGGGACCAGCCATCTGGGGGGCAATCGAAACGTGGACTTGTGTGGCACGCGTGTTCCTTACCATCAAAGTCCACATTCCCATCTCCGTTGAGGTCGATGTCTGTAAGAATTTCCTCCAGCTCTCCTTTCTTCAGTTTCTCACCGAGCAACGTCTTTGTGGATTCTTTCAGCTCCTCAAAGGTGATCCGTCCATCACCATCACAGTCAAACTAAGAGAGACATCGAGGAAAAAATCAGTTTGATGAAGATATAATATTATTTATGGGTTGGAAAAGGATGCAATATATCGCCATTTGATGTTTGTGGGATTTTGTTCTCTATGATGTTTGTGGGGTTTTGTTCTCTATTTAAAATGATTTCCCTTTGAAGGCGTCTTTGGAGTGCATATTCACCTGTTTGAAAGCGCAGTGCAGTTCCCTGAGACCAACCATATGAGCAGTCTCAGCCAACATTCTGGGCCCCATTAACTCACAGAAATCATCAAAATCCACATGACCTCCCCCTACAAACACATAAACATACTTATCTTCACATTTAAACTGACATATACTACCGTTCAAAATTTTAGAGTTGATAAGATTTGTTTATGTTTTTGAAAGAAGCCTCTCATGTTCACCAAGGCTGTGTTTCTTCAATCAAAAATACAATAAAAACAGTAATATTGTGACATATTATTACTGTTTGAAATAACTATTTTCTATTTTAATATTTTTTAGATTTCAGCATCATTACTCCAGTCTTCAGTGTCACATGATCCTTCAGAAATCAATTTAAAATGCTGATTTGCTGTTTCAGAAACATTTCTTCTTCTTCTTAAATTAAAAAACAGTTGTGCTGCTAAGTATTTTTGTGAAAGCCATCATACTTATTTTTTCAGGATTCGTTGATGAATAAACAGTTCAAAAGAACAGCATTTATTTGAAATATAAATCTAACTTTATAAAGGTCTTAACTGTCACATTTGCATAATTTAATGCACCCTTGCTGAATAAAAGTATTTCTTTCAAAACAAACAAAATTCGTACTGACCTCAAACCTTTTGAACAGAGTAGGTCAAAAGCTAAGGCAGGGTATAAATAGACACGCATGCCATCATCTGAAACAGTTTTCAAGCCCACACACTCACATTTCATTTTTATCTGCTGAATGATCTCAATCAGTTCCATCTCGGTTGGCATGTATCCCATGGTTCTCATGCAGTCTGCAACATCTTTGTAGTGCAAATACCCATCCTGGTCATAGTCAAATTCTTTAAATGCTACATGGAGTTCTGGAGGGTAAAGAAATGTAAGCACATTTACTCACACCGCCAACTTTTCTTCAACTTACAGCATTCTGTATTCTGCTATTTGTACTGGGCCACATTGTATAAAACATTTAATATTAAAATAAAAATAAAAAATTACTTTATGAAAAATCTGATTGTTTTCCGAATGGCTCCAAAGAAAGACTACATTTTGTGTATCCATGTGTGTGTGGTCGGTACGTTATGGGGACCTAATGTCCCCACAAGTATAGTAATACCAGTAGATTTTGACCTTGTGGGGATTTGTTTTTGGTCCCCATGAGCAAACAAGCTTATAAATCATACAGCATGATTTTTTTTGAAAATCAAAAAAACAACAACAACAGAAGAATAAGACGCAGGAGAAGAAAGTGGCCCTATCCCAAATGGCAGCCTAAAAACTTCGAGTCTGCTGTATAGATCGCTTTAGTGCGGGCTCGGCAAAAGTGCACATTGAGGGCGCATATCGACACAAAGGGAGCGTTTGTGAGCACACTTCTGAAACCTTAAATGACAAATGAGAGAACCTATAGTCTCATGGACTTAATGGACATGCGCACGCGGCAGTCCTCTTAAAACCACAAGTGCATATGAAGTGTGCTATTTGGGACAGGGCCACTCTTACTTCAGCAATTGAAAGAAAAAATTAAACACAAATGTGATATTTATAGAATGTCATTTTTTTCTTAGTTGTATGGACAAACTAGGTCAGCAGCAAAGACATTGGTTAATAAAGTGAGATTAAATGCATAAAGTACATTTGTGTTATTTAACATAGTTTTGCAGGTTTCCGTAATATTCTGAGTTTATTTCATTTAATTACACTGTTTCTGTTCCTTTTGAGGAATTTTGAATAAAATGAGTAAAAGCATCTTCACATTTAGTCTAAAACTAAAGTTACCAGTGAAACACATAATGATAATCTTATGTTACCTGTAATGCATTACCCTCAACATGCTATATATACATATAATTGTATATATATATATATATATATATATATATATATAATCTGTGCAGATTAAGCATTGTACCATCAGCACAGGCTGATTCACCGCTCTGGTATTATTAATGCTGCTTACTTCTGCATCTGCTGTATGCCATTCACCATTCATGACAATACCAATTCATTTTTAATCAGATTTATTTGTGTCAGATATTATTGAATTTAGTCAGTTGTTTATCTTATGCTGAGCGTGTGTAGCATTTGTATTGTGTCTGTCTAGGCACTCTGCAATGGCTCGGATATTAAATATGCATGTTTTGTACATACCATCTAGTTCCTCTGGCAGTAAATCTCTGTCCTGTTGAAAGCAAATGTGAGAGAGAGGGAGAGAGAGAGAGAGAGAGAGAGAGAGAAAGGTAGAAAGACAGAGAGATGAGAGAGAGCAAAATGACAATGAGGGAAGAAATTGTGACACAAAAAACAGCTAAATATGGAAATTATTACAGCATGAGAGCTGAGGATCCATAGAGACATCGCCCATTTTTAATCACTAATAACTGAGGTTTATGTTAGCATGCTTATCAAAGCCGCTCAGTGGCACAATGACGCATGGAGTGAGGTGGGGGTGGGGGTGGGGGTGTGGATGTATAATTGGATTACACCATAACATGCCCCACCATGCCTCACGTCAATGCTTCTACAAAAAAAGAATGGGAAGAGATGTTGGGGAAAATTAAATAATTTTGCAAATATAAACTTCATAAATGGTTAAGGGGCATATAGGGATGTTTAGGTAAAAAAACAAAGGTTAGGAGAGAAATGGTTTATAAAGTATGATGATTATTATAATTGTAAAACTTTGCTGGATTTGATGAATATCCTCATATGCAGTTTTATTCAGATTCATGGACATATGCATGCTTTAATATGATTTAATCCGCAGTGGCCAAGTGATGTGATGGCCAGAACACCATGAAACAATGGTAACACAGACTGCCGCAGTAGGCCTAATGGGTATTTATTAAAACTTTTATAAGGCATAATTGATTTGTAAGGATTTGCTAATTGAAAAATGGTTGCATTTTTGGCGCCTAAAGGCATTGGCAAATTTCAAATGTATCATTCACTGCATTTCCTGGACTTTTGACCTCCGAATTCCCTAAAACACATATTTATTATTTAAAATAATGCATTACTCATAGACTTCTCTGGAAGAGGTAGCCGTTATGCAACTTGGTGAGTTGCTTCAGGCTATTTACCCATAGATATATGCTAATAGGGTCCCTTGTCTATCTGTTTTTATTTCATTCATCGCTCCAATCTGCCAAGCAGAAGCCATGGAGCTTTAGGCTGTGCATTCATTGGTATATTTTCCAATTTGTGTTGGAGCACCTTTGTCTTGTTTGTCTCTCAGACTCTATCCATTATCTCTATCTTACTGTTCTTCAGTCTCTCGGTTTGCTGGCTTTTTTCTTGCTCGCTGGCTCTTTCTGATCTCCAGACGTACTCTTGAAAATATAATCAAGCGCCTCTGAGTTTAAATGACTATGATTCAATGAATCGTGACAGATTCATAGCATCGGTTTTAACAGCAGGAGCAAGATGCTTGCTTAGGTCTGGGCTTCAGTGTACAAAAATAACTCGACTTGGCACTTGTTATTGACCTGATTGAGGAAGAAGGTAGTGTGTTGACAGGCGGCAATATTTTCTCAGCAGATATATCACAGATTGTTACGACCCTGACCTCGCGCTAAATAAAAAAATATTGATCCTAGATATATATCTTTGAATAATCCGAATGAAGTCAAACAAACTGGCTAACATTAGACACCTATAAAAGTTTTAGCTGTCTCAAAACATCTTAAATCTAAGCTAGTTTGCTGGTCTTATTTGGTCTCTCAGGACACGTTTACAAATGCTTAGACTAGCTGAACCTCATTAAAGCCAGCTTGGCCAGAATAGGAGACCATCTTAAGCCGCCTGTTTAGGATGATTTAATTGTTTTTCCCAGTTGTATCAGATGATAATACCATGATGCTGAATTAGTGTTGATATTGTAAACTAAAACTGTTAAAATCATTTGTTGATAATCGAAGCTAAAATAAAAATTAGATGAAAGGTTAAAATTAACTGTGACTGGAAAGTAGAGATGTTAGCTAGTTTAAGTACTAAAAGTGCTAAGATAAAAAAAAAGAAAAAGACAAAACAACAAAACTTAAAGTGCCCCTATTATAGTTTTTCAAATATTCCCATACATGCAGTGTGTAATATAGCTGTCTGTGAATGTAAGCATTTTGCAAAATTGTAAAGTCGAACAAACACTGTAAATAAAGTTATTGACTCCCAATAAAAAGAATCAACTCTGAACTGCCTAGATGAATCCCACTGCGTTATGTTTCTACGTCACTGGATACAACATTTGCATAATGCTGTAGTTTTGTGAGTTATAAATAGCTTTCCTGTACCTCAACCAGTAGAGCATTGGTGTTTACAACGCCAAGGTCATGGGTTTGATTCTCAGGGATTAGAATATCTATTCTAGATCTAAATGTAAAATATAGTTGTGTGTGTGTGTGTGTGTGTGTCTCTGACTAACCAGCTAATTCACGTTATTAATATCTCTCTAAAATACTTCTGCTAAGGGCTACTTTTACGTTAAACTGTGTCTGTTAATCCAGATTGTCTGTTGTATAAAGGATGGAGTAAGATTTGTTTTACACACTTCAGTAAGACATCAGTCATTCACGTTAGTTCTTGGTTAATATTGTAAAATATGGTAAAATCGACATCATAGTTACTGTCTTTACAGTGTACAATTCCTGTGGACTGAGGAAGCCTCCGGAGCTTAAAATTATGGTAATATGTGTTTAGTTTCTGACACACGCTGTGAGCGGTACACTAATCATAACAGATTAGGCCGTCTGTCCAATCAGAGCAGAGCAGAGTAGATTATATCATAGCTAGCGGAATGGAGGCATTTAGAGAGACTGATTCATCTGACGAAAAAGTTTGTCGAATTTTTACAAAAATCATTGAAAAATTTAAACAAAAGTGTTTTTTGACCTTTGATGCATGTAAATCTGTTGTAGGAGCTCACAAAAATCAAAACTAGGAACCTTTGGGGCATTAAAATAAAATGAAAACTGAAAATATAAATAATATTTTTATAATACTGTGCTGAAAGCACCTACAAAAACATGGGACATGGTTCTATGTTAATACCTTGCTTATGAACATATACCAAAGCACCTTTGAGTAGCACATACTGTAAATATCATGGTACACGACTATGGTAATCATTGAATACCATTGTACTGTATATATAAAAGCTGATGGTATCAGTATAGTATGTGTAAGAGAGATTACCATATTTAAATATATTAAATAAGGTACCGGTACTTGAAAAATGGCATGGTATTACCACAGTAGCATTTGAACATTTTAAATATATTTTAAACATTTAAATGTATATAAGCAGGCAAAACTACCAAGGATAGTTTACCTGTCCAAAGAGAGCATTCAGGTACTGTGTATATGCCGCAGCAATTGCTGAATTCTGGCTTAATCTACTGCCGCGGCGTTCTTGGCTGTCAGATGAACCCCTGTGACCTGAGTTTTTTGAGTCTTTGGAGGAGTTACGAAGAGCAGAGCGTGGAGGATGAGCATCGGATGAGGATTGAGGACCAGATGAGCTGCTAAAGGGAGAGAAAATCGCTAGTGACCACACTGCATTTCATCTCAACCAATGCAAGTATTGATTTAGAGCCATTTCGTACCTTTCTTTTGAAGATGTTTTACTCCTCTGAGACATGCTAGTAGATAATAAGATGGAGAGAGGGGAGATTGTGTAACATTGTTTTTCCCATCTTGTTTGTGAATTCATCCACATTGACATTGTTGTTGACATTAACATGTATAAAACATAGCAGCAGCTTTCTGGCCAAGTTACTGCTGTACCCTAGAGTTCAGTGGTTGGGCACAGGTCTGATTCCGGTTGAGAGAATGCCCGTTGGGTGGCTTTCTAGCATTATAATAGTTAGAAAGGTCATGGGCTGGAATTACAATGACCGTTCCAAATGGCAACAGTTTGATGCTATTGTTTTCCCTTTGTTGATTGGCTTCTTTTTGAAGAGAAAGACACGGCATAATCAAATACACGCTAGCGGCAGATCCAAGAGGACAGACCGTTCCTCCGAGCACTGAATTGGATTACAATGGAGGCCGACAGGCGCACCAGACAGCCTATAAATTACAATCAACAGTTTAATATGCCCAAGCAAAGCTCCAAACCTCTGTCTGTCCTCTGCCCATCAAGCAAGTCATTAAAGCGAAATTGTCAATGGCTCCTTACAAGCAACAAGCATAAATTCAAAATGATCGAATCATTTGCACAAAAAAAAAAGATTTATTTCTTAATGCCCTGGAGTTTTGATTATACATCAGTTGTTCTCTGTTCAACAGTTGGAAAGGAAATGTTCCATCTCTTTAATGTCTTCATTGTTTCTCTTAGACCATGATCTTACTTGAAGAGCAAAGTGTGACTGTCGCTTTAAATTTCAGATTTTAATCCTTAAAATAGATCTCAAATTAATCAAAGACCAAATTGTTATTTGTATTAACAGTATTTTCCATTAAAATGTATGTATCACGTCCACATATGTTTTTGTCCTTGCTTAATTTAACTCTCTTAAATGAAATAGCTGAGTAGCTTACTTTGAAAAAGCAACAGATTTTAATCCTTAAAATAGATCTCAAATGAATCAAAGACCAAAATATGACCAAATTGTTATTATTATTTTTTTTTCTTCAAATTTTTTACTTGATTGTCATTTACAATGCTTCATGGGATAATAATTCAATTCTTGCACTTTTGTCTTTTTGTTTGAATTTCAAGTGCTTTTTTGCTTCAGATTAAAGTTTAAGTTTAAATACAGGCTACTGGTAATATAAACAGTATTTTCCATTAAAATTGATGTGTCACGTCCAATTTGTTTTTGTTACTTTGAAAAAGCAACACTCTGGGTTTCTTATTTGATGTGTACTGAAAAAGCTGGCTTTGATTAATCAATATGTTGGCTCAATAAATTAAATCTGAAGAGTCTGTAGTTAAATAAAAGCTTACTTTAGGAAATGTATAATTACTTTTGAGTCTTCACGGAGCACAGTCAGAGCAAACTAATTCATATTTGAAAAGATGAGATGTACTAAAAGATGTGAGATCCTTCTGCTCTTGTTAATTCGGTGAATCTATTTCAGCGCTCTAGTGACACTCACCAAGAGGAAAAACCCGCCTCGCTAATCGACAAGAGTTATTAAACTAAGTGACCAATTGCTGTCAATCAGCACGTTGACACAAGCAATTTCAGCTCCTAATTCCTCTAATTGGAATTATTTAACAGAGGAGTGTGGGGATAATTATGAAACTGATCGAATCATCTAAGAGAGCCAAAGCTGTGCTGGGGCAAAAAAGATGAGACTGCTCCATTTTACCCCTAATTACGATAAGATGCCCGTCCTTTTTGATACGAGTTGTGATATACAGAAAGTAATTACTTCTAAAATTACATATGAGATGATTGGTTTGCTGGAATGCTACAAACTGTGACATTTTTTTCATAAAGTTCATGAAGATGAAGGGAGTTTTTTTCTTATGGCAGCCACCTTTCAGAGCTGGCCTTCGAAAAATGACTGCATCTGACAGATGCAGATTAGATCAAACGTGGACCTTCAGAGATAGACATCTTTTGCACCCTGAAAGACTCATCACATTGAGCTATCTGTTCTAGCCAAGGGCATCAGATACAGGCTTTCAGATGGCTTTGTCTTAGTGTTTGACAGATATGTTAGAACTTTAATGAACTTTTGTTACTTTTCTAATGTCAAATAATATCAATTTATATTGATTTTAAAGCAGCCAATTGCAATGAAATTTCCAAATTAGTTTCACAATCTTTATTTCTCATTTTAAACTTTATATTATGATTATTTGCTTTATCTTTACTCTGGGGCAGAAACCCAGAGAGAGAGAGAGAGGAAAATTATTTCTAATTAATAACATTCTAAGTGTTATGAATATGAAAATATCATTAACTCATTATAAAACCAATAGAAGTCAGTTGAAAGTGATAAATATAAAAATATGCTGATTTGATGCTCAAGAAATATTTTTCATTTTTAGCAACATTTAAAACAGTTGTGTTGCTTAATATTTTGTGGAAACCATAATACACTTTTTTTTTCGTGATTCTTTGATTAGAAATAAAAGGGAAAAAAGCTGTCAATTGAAATAGAATCTTTTGTAACAATGTAAAAGTCTTTCCTGTCACTCTTGATCAATGTAATGTCCTTTTGCAGAATAAAATAATTGTTTCTTTTGAATATGTGCATATGTGCTAAGGATGTACATTATAAAACGATAAGTTGAGGCCCCTTGTTTAGTGATCTCCTCGATCCATCACAAGGCCTTTGGCACCAGATCAATCACAGATTGTAAGAACTTTCCTGGGTTACATCTGAAAACAAGCCACAGAACAATACCCGTGGAATGTTCAGAGTGGCGCGATCGATCCCTATTACCGATTTTGTGTCATGGTGCTGAAATGAGGCCTGCCCCCCTCTTTTGCCATTACGGCTATGCAGCGATGGGATTTATCTTGCTCGGCCTGGCAGCCCCTGACAATCCACTATCAGCTGCTGTTACATCTAAACACAACTTTACATCTGACTGACTGCATTCAAAGGCTTATCACTTCTCTTTGGCTGTCAGTCATGTCCTCAACATTACTGTAATTATTCAGTAATTATGGTCTGACGGCTTCTCTGCCTGTCAGTTTCTGTACTAATACAGCAAAGCTTTTGAAAAAGATTGCCAGTATGGCTGTCACTATGTGCCCGATATGTTACCGTTGAACATGCTTTGCTGTTTGTGCCCTCGATTAGGCCCTTTAGCCAATGCGAAAAATATCTTTCTGCAAGAAAGCAGAATACTCTAAAATCTTCATACAATATATTTTCAGCTTACCTTCAGAACGAGAACAGCAAAATTTACAGTCCAGAACCGCTTGAGTCAATATTTTTTAAAACAGTTCCTCCTCCTCTGAGAGAACGTATGGATTGACTGTGGAAAGTGACCCTTCACCCTCCTTTGACAAGCAGGTGATAATCCAAGCAGGTGATAATCTGTCTAAATATGTTTGGATTAACATGTAAGATGAGCATGTTGATGAAGTGTTTGGATTAAACCGTACAAGTGCTCCTGTGAATGTGACTGTCTGAAACATTTGTTTGTGACTGCATGTATACACATTTATCAAATATCAGCATGGCTATAAAGCTTTCGGGGCAATGTTTCAGTCCAAAGACATACATGTGTTTCTATTAGTATTTGTTATTTTAGTATTATTTCTGTGCTAAAGTATTAGTATTAGATCTATCTATCTGTAAATGTATGTATGTATGTGTGTACTATATACAGTAGTACCTCAAGATACGAAAGGCTCAACTTGCGAAAAATCCAAGTTACGAAAGCAAAGACGAAAAATTTTACTGCTCTACATACGAAAAGTTTTCAAGCTACGAAAGGTTTCTGAAAGTCCGAGATTCGCCCCATAACAATTTTGAAACTCGCGCCGCACGCCGCCATTTTAGTTATAGTAGACTCGCCACCATCCTCCTGCTTTCCCATTGGTTCCTGATGCTAGCCAAGCCATGAGATCCTTCTCTCTAATTGCACAGCATCCCTCCCATCATGCATCTTCTATACCAGGGGTGGGCAAACTATTTGTCTCGCGGGCCACATTGGTTTCTTAAAATTGACAGAGGGGCCGGGGTGAAGGTCGTACCTGTGCATTTACTTATAAGGAATCCTAGAAAACCTGTATAAAGTATAGTTTGGTCTTAAATCACTCGACAGGGACACGTGAAATTACAACAAAACATTATTAATACAATTTAATCGACAGAATAACCATAATATGCAATGTGACTGAATCGTATATTTGCCTCAGCTCTAGATTGACAATCACAGGCGTCCAATCACAACTGACCTCTGGAAAAAAGGGAACTAACCAATGGCGTTTGATGTTACTATTACAAGAGCAAGTGCTCGCGTGAGCAAAAACAGCAGCCGAGAGCGGGTGAATGTTCGCGCGCGCGCAGATTAGACGTCGCGCACGAGTGATTAAAATGAGCTCGCGGGTACCCGTATTTACGTGTAGCTCTGTTTTCCGCTCGCGGATGTAATTTACGCGCACGCAAACATCAGTTTTGCGCTCGTTCCTTTTTAGCACGGTTTGCGACACACGCCTACTCTCAACCACAGCTTCAGCGCCACTGCCGCTTAAATGTAAAATTAAGGAGGTTTAATACAGGTTCGGCGGGCCGGATTAAAAAGCCCAACGGGCCGGATATGGCCCGCGGGCCGTAGTTTGCCCACCCCTGTTCTATACGTACGTGCTGGTGTGCTTTAGCTCAGCCACTCCGCACACGAAACTTTACATTTTTTATGTGTTTTCGTAAAGTTAAGTGTATGTACGTACGTTATCTGCCGTTTGTCGAGCAAATCGGTGTACGAGCATGGAAAGTCAAATCAGTGTATGAGCATTGTATCAGTGTGCGAGACAAATATTCCCTCACCCACGTGCATTTTTGTGTGGAAAAGTTATAACGCTCAGCAGCTTCGCACGCATTTTTACTGGAAGTATCCTAATGACAGCCTCTCATAAAACAGTCACGCGGTTCACGCATACTTTTATAAGTTGTTGTTCATTTCGTTAATCACCACGACTGTTACATGTGAATATGATGAAACTTTATTGACGGAGCATGTGTTACCAACACGACACATTGCATACTAATGAGGCTCACGTGTGTTCTCAGTACAATGAACCCAGAGGGTAATGACGTTCTTAAAGGGCCATGCACTTTTAGAGAACAGCATACTATAACACAGTTATAACTCTGTACAAATCATTTGTCACAATGAGGTATTACGAGTTTAATTCATTCCAAGAGCTCGTAACTCAAAATGCTCGTACACCAAAACAATTTTCACAATATATATATATATATATATATTTTTTTATTACGTTTTGACATGTTGCAGCCTTATTTTATTTTATATCTATATTTTGCTGCATTGAGCTCTCTTTCTATCATAAAGAGTCCCACAGTCCCTGCCGCTGAAAAACACCCCCACAGCATGATGCTGCTACCACCACGCTTTACTGTTGGGATGGTATTGTGCAAGTGATGAGCAGAGTCTGGTTTAATCCATACATGATGCTTGGAACTGAGCTTACCGACAACATTGCCAGCCATTGGGCCACGTTGTCACAAAAGATCAATGAGTGTTAAATGAGCTGTTTTCTTTTCCTTGGCCAATGACAGTGGAAATGATCAATAGCATCTTGTAGCCAAGACTCTAATGTATGTGTCTATACAAAAATTGATTTTGACTAAAGAAGCGTGACAGCTAGCCCTGGTCTCCCCTACACTCTGTTTCTGTGTGCTATAGGAGAAAATATAGATCCAGCAGTTGACCACATCAGTCAGGCGAGTTTATCGGAGAGACTGATTCCAACTTTGTTCATGAAGTGTGAATGAACACTTAACATGGCAGTGACAGCTGATTGCAAGGTTCATGAATGTAATTACAGCTCCAAATTGTGACATAAATAAGCTCCAACTATTGCATATAAAAAGGTCGTAATGAAAGGCTGTCATGGCGACAAAAATGTTGGTTCATTTAGTTTGGATACATCATTGCATGGACTTTTAATTAAGCCACAGAATTTAACCGTAGGGCAGAGGCTCATCTTGTTACCACACTATGTCTCGAAGATAATCATTAAAATTTTTAATTAAGATAAAAAATGGATAGTAATATAGTTTGGTATGATTTCAAAGTTCATAATAAAGCAGTATAATGAAAAGTCGCTAATTAAATCTCTAATTTGTGCTCATAGCAAAATATACAGCTGGCCAAGAAACAAAAACACCTCTTCTGTACTGTTTCTGTAGCTCTAAGGCTGGGAAAATGCTTGGAGAATGTACAAAAAAACTTGCGGGATCACATACAGATTAATGTACTGTAGCCTACTGTACATTATGCCTAATTACGATTTGCATAATTATGGCAGATGGTTTTTAATGTATTCATGACTTTTAGAAAGGTCATGGGTTCATATTAATTCAAGATTATATTATACATGCTTACACAATGCCAACCATTTTCATCAGCTTATTTACTTCTGTTTACAGTATGTCATGCGTTATAATTATCATAAGGAAGCAATTCACTGTGCGTCTTAGTAAATTAGTTTTAGACATGGATTCCAGATATGTCAAAACACTGTCTGTCAACTTTCAGGCCTGAGACGAAAGAGCAAGATTCATTATTGATGTTTTTTTGGCCTCTGTTCTTTCCTCTTGTCCACCATGGCATTTGTCAAAAGAAAGCGAGACATTTTTTTTCGGCTTTCTCTCCTAATCGCTGCTTGGGGGTGGGGGGTAATGTGGAGGTGAGCATGCCGGGAGAGATGCTGTCATAGTCTATTACACTCGATTATGCTTACTGTGCTCTAAAAAGGCCTGATTTTGCGTTGCACATTTCCCTTGCAACTTTTTTTTTCAAAAGGCAAGTCAAGCAATAATGTTATTCTAGTGTGAGCTCCCAATAGACGTGGGCCATTTAAAACCGAGCAACAAAACCGGAGTCAGCAAATTAAATTCATACTGCTGATACATAAACTCCATATACTGGGATTTGACAGGATAAAGTTAAGTGAAAATATCAAAATATTCAAAAATGCAAGAAAGTTGTCATTGCGTTTCTCGCATCGCAGCATGTGACAATGTTTAAATTTCAATGTTCAGTGGGTAGCAGTATGTTCATCCATGCGGGCTGAGGGTAACGCAAGGTGTGTTTTTGAGCATAGCCTGTTATTAGGGTTCAGGTGAGATGGTGCGGAATGCTAGAGGTGACTAATGATGCTGCATGAGCACATAATGGCAGCATTCAGCTTCATTAAACGCTAGACACACCGAAAAAAAGACTTCTCATGCTGGCTTGTGTGTCAACTATTGGTCTCACACACAGAAAGATGTATATATATATCCAACACTCCAAAGCAAACACATTTCCATGCATAAATCTTACTCGCATATCAGTCAGATTTTTCTCCACCTGTCCTTTATAAATGCATACGGGACTGATACAGCTGAATGAAGATCAGTAATAAATACCATCATAATAAATGACTCTCATTTTTACAAACCCTGGCATTTACAATAGGAATGCTCAATATATATATATTGGTATGGGATCTGTAATTGCCTGATATTAGATTTTTTAGTATTGATTGATGTTTAATTGATGTGGTCACCCTATTTTTACATTTAGATTACTTTTGCCATTATCTGCTCTAACACTCACATAAAGTTAATCACTAATATTTTAATAACACTGTAAAATGTAACCTTTAGCAGAAATCGAAAAACCAAATGCAATGGTTTTTGTAAGTGGTTTCCTTACCGGCTGACTGAATTCCACTCTATTGTGTATCACTTTTAAAAATAAAGTTTCTTTATTGCCGTCTATGTTCCATGAAAAACCTTTAACATCCATTTAGCCTTTCTATTGCACTAAAGTTATTTGTAGGGAGAAAATGTTCTGCACACTAAGAAAAAAAAAAGGTTAATTTAAGATCATATCACCTGTAGCCCAAGACTGGTTGCCCAAGCAGGTTTGAGTCTGGTCAGTACCTAGAAGGGTAACCTACTGGGAAAACTAGGTTGCTGTTGGAAGAGGTGTTAGTGAGGCAAGCAGGGGGTGATCACCCCCCAGTATAGTGATCAGTGATGGGTGACACAAAACTGTCAATAAGCACCGTCCTTCGGATGAGACGATAAACCGAGATCCTGACTCTCTGTGGTCATTAAAAATCCCAGAACATCCTTCGTAAAGAGTAGGGGTGTAACCAAACCAACCTGGCCAAATTTGCCCACTGGCCTCTGTCCATTATGACCTCCTAATCAGCCCCGTATACTGATTGGCTTCATCGCTATGTCTCCTCTCCACCAATAATCTGTTGTGTGGTGGGTGTTCTGGTGCAATGTGGTTGCTGCACATTGGTGGTGGTTGAGAAGATTCCCTCCTTCCATATGTAAAGCGCATTGAGTGCCAAGAAAAGCTGCTATATAAATGTAACAAATTATAATTAACTTTTCACTGAAAGGTTCTTTTGGGAATCCAAAAATGGTTCTTCTGTGATATCGCTGTGAACAACCCCTTTTTGAAACCTTATTTTCAAGATAGTAGATGTTTTGTCTCTTTCAGTTAAAATTACAACTTAAATTTTACTATAAAGCAGCTCTCCAGTGCATTCATGTTTCTGCTAGCGGACATCTGAACTAGACTGACTGAACAGAATAAATTAACTGGAGAAAAAAATGTTGGAGCCTCAGAGTTTGCTTATGTATTATGAAATCACTACGGACCAATGGTAGTGTGAAGGTGTTTACCAACCATAGAGAACTTTCCAGAAAGTTGGCTTTGATGGATTCACTGAAAGGTTTTATTCACTATTGCTTACAACATTTTTTTTTTGAAACTTTATTTTTTAAATGTGTAGTTCCTCACATTTCTAGTTATTGATATTATGGAAGTAATTTTTCAATGTGCATGTAGTTTTTTTTATGTCTTATACTTGTAGTGTTGATTTATGTCTCTGTTTATGCTATCAATTTGTTTTACCTCCTTCCTCTTGTTCTTTTTCTCTTAATATTTATATTTTTATCTTTTCTTTATACCACAGTCACCTTCAGATCTGGTCTATCATCCTGCCCTAAGGGTAATATCTGGCACTTTCCATTTCTCTATTTATTCCTTGCAGCTTGCTGAAAAGGGTCAACCTGTACAACCTGCACCTTTATCTACATCTACATATACAGGTATGTATTTTTCTCTCTGGTGTATATATTTAAAAAAGGAACAGATCATACTATCAATCACAGCCATGTCAGTTTCCCTAGAAAAACGAACCTATTATCAGTCGTGTCAATAGCATGAAAAGCAACGCCCCATTAAGGAGAAACAGAAACAAAATGAAAGAATAATCAGAGAAAGCAAGACAAGGATGAAAGGTAGAAGAGAGAATGATGTATAAGAGAGAGAAAATGCAGCAAGGGGGAGAGGGTAAAGATGAAGAGGGAGGGAGAAATTGGGTCATTTGGAAACGTGAAGTGGCTGAGTTGGCACCAAGCTGTGAGTGCTGTGGTTGGTTAGTCCCCTGCTCAGGATTATCCCTGGAGAGGGACTAATTTAAACCCCTGAGAGAAGTTCACAGACAGAGTATGCATTGTGATAAATACTGCATAACTGCACACTGCTACGTCGTGAGAGTTACGTAATTTCAAAGACGCAAAAGAAACTTCCTGCTCTGTGATTTATTTTCCTCGACCTTGAAAAGTCGTGCAGTGAGAGCAAAATATCTTCCAAATTCTGGATCTGTAAATCATAAATGATAATTAAAACGTTTTCTATTAAAGTCATAATTGCTCTGTTCTTTGTAAACACATATTGCAGCATCTTCAATAATAAATCACTTGTGATCTGCCTGAATGAATAAACTCTCTTTCATTGCTTTGGTCTTGTGATTAATTAGGCCTACCTGTTGTTTTAAAGAGTCGCACTGATCAATTGAATAATTATGATCATCATACTGTTAAAATTTTTATTTTTAATTTGAGCTTTTATGACGTTTGTGAACAACTTTGTGAGTGAATCTTTTGAGTGACTGATTTACTCCCTCATTTACTCCATAAAAACTTGTTTAACATAGTTTTGAATAGCATGCCACCATGCAGTCACATCATGCCAATTAGCAAAATGTTACCATATACCTCACAGATTCATGGATAGTTCCAACCCTTTACCAACTTAATCATGGCTTGACCACGCTATTGTAACCGTTCTTTGAAGTTTTTTAAGATGTGTGCAATGCATCATCAACAAACCACTTATGTTTCCATTTGGAATGCTGTTGCTGAGTTATGACTGTTGTTGCGTCCCACACAGTGCTTTCAGCTTTTCAGAGAGAGTGTGTTTGGTGAGGCAGTTGGGTGACTGGAAACTAGCTTGTTTTCCCCCACAGCTGAACAGAAAAGTCATATGTCTGTTGAACTAAGGAGAGAATTTGGCACTGCAGTGCTTACTGGCTGTCAGGACTACAGATGAGACTGACAGGGGGCTAATAGGACCTGCCTGTCTATTATGAAAGGGAAAAAGAGAAAAAAGGATAACGAAATGCAGAAGAGAACATTCAAAGAGTCTCAAATGGACAGGCACTGTTTTATGTTATCAGTATGTGAAGGTGAACGATGACAGAGATGAAAAATGGGAAACTAATGGGACGGCGTGGCCATGAACCAAGCACAACACCATTTATATGCAGCGTTCTCTATTTTCAGAAAATAATACAAATTGATGTCGGCATAAAAAGAAAATGAATGTGTTTTCTAAATGCATGTTATAGATGTTGATGCTCAAACAGCAGAGCATAGCGCTTGCAACACCAAGGTCATGGGTTCGATTCCCAGGGAAAGCAAGAACTGATTAGAATGTCAATGTGGATTGTAAATGTACTGTGCGTTCGGTCTTTTCAGTGTGGCAAAGTAGTTTAGATCCAATTAATCTGACTACATTTTATCATGACCTCGAATTTAGGTTGGAATGCCAATTGGTCCTTTGCATGATCATTTGTCTAGTAGAAACTTGATTATTCTATATACGTCTTTACTATTCTCGTTCATTTGGATACCAATGTCACTTAGGATCTTGCACCGGCCGTTTAACGCAGATCCACGACTGCAAATTTGACAGTCTTGGTTACTGGACAGAGGTAAATGACTTGCACCGTCTAGAGGGCTTGCTTGTGCTCTCTTAAAGTACTTCATTTACGGTAGTCCCCATAGATCTGTATACACTTGAATTAAAGTAACACTCTAGTACACAGTCTAAGTACATTTGAACCAGTGCCAAGTGTTAACTCTAAAATCTAAAATCTCAGTTGGTGTGACTTATGCTCCTCTCAAACTGGACTTGAGTCCGTTACTAACCTGACGCAGCTTCACATATGAATATATGGATATATGGATAACATAACAATGGATACAACATAATCTACTTGAGTTAATAATTTCAGAGTAAGTCAAAAGAAAATCAAATGTAACAATTTATTGTTGGTCAGGTAAAGGAGATTCTAGTATGAATCTGTGTAGTATGACTATAATCTTGACGTACTAGCTCGGCCATATTTTTTATTGTCATGTGAACTACAAGCATCATTTGTATCACTTCAATGCCATTGGCCTTATGGAATAGTAAAGTGTCATTGGATGCTGCTGGAAGTCATCTGTTTACTTTTTGCCAATAGTTCTGACAACTTTGGATTCGGACATACATCTTTGGGTTACGTATGTAACCCTGGTTCCCTGAGAAGGAGAACGCATCAGTTACTTAAGCTGTGAGGGCTTTACCAACCCATATAATAAAATCCGAAGGACCCAGCCCAGTGCCAATAATGTGTCAGCGGGCGAGCAGGACACACCTTGCACTACATTGATCCCAGTAACTAGTATAGCAATATGAGGAAAAACCTTGAAGCTTCTAGGCTCACTTGAAATCTCAAACTAGTCCAAACTGTTCCAGGAGAGCAAAGCTACCAGTAAATCGACATTGCCTTGGCTACGTCCATAACCCACATCTAGAAGTCCAACCACAGGCTGGGGTATGACCTTACTTAATTTCGACCCCTGAAGAAGGTGACAGAGAGTGTATAACTTTGCTGTTCAGCCATTTCAAACATCTGTCCAGACTGAAAGAAAGGAAGAAGAAGAATAGAATGAAAAAGTGGCCTAGAGCTTGGGCAGTGGCTCGGTTCAATCACGCTTCTGCAGGACCTTGTTCTTGCTATGGCTGAACAATACTATTCATTTTAGTGGGGACCTTAACCCGACAAGGGATATACTTCTCAAAAGCACTGAATGTTCTTGCCTCTCTAAACCTGTCCTCCACCATATCAGTAGAAGTACCAAAAAGTCCAGAGTGCAAGACAGGAGCATTGAGGAGGACAGCTTTATCACACTCCTTGATGCCTGACAAATTAAGCCACAGATGCCTCACAGTCTGTTCAGGGACTGTCTCAGGGCATAAACCCTCCGCTGGAATCCAAGTCTTTGAGCAAGTCTGCCAGGTAAGCTTGCAGTACTTCAACAGAGTGCAAAGGTCCACCAGTTTGATCGGCCGCTGCATACTCTCTGCAAAGCAACCTCGATGTTGCCTGACATGGTTTAGAAGGCAAAATGGGTGCTTTCAGTGATGAGTTTGTCCCCAGGGAAAAGGTTATTCACTAAATTCCTTTTCCGCCCAAGGCATCCTTGTTCAAAGTTGAATGAACCACACGAGTACAGTATGGAGTACAATATTTGTCTCCATGAATCTGACACATCAGTGTGCAAGTCTGGGAGAAAAAGAAGTCTCACCAGAGCTGTACTCTTAAAGCAATCGATTAAGCAACCATCTGCAGTCTGGCATTTCAAACCGGACCGGTTCAGGCTTACTCGGGCTGTGGCATGAGTCACAAGCTCAACTAGCTCATCTTATGTCGTACCTTTTAGATATATACTGTATGTCTCTACTGACACTCCATCTCTTTTTTCAGAATCACGAGAAAGCAATTAGTTATTGTTTTCTGTGGAAGAAGCACAATGGAGCCCACAACCGCAGCCAGTGCACTGCCTCGGCAAACTCGGGGCAAGGGCCGCCGGAGTCAGTGGCTTGAATCTCTTTACTCATGAAAAGAGACAGCCAGGAGCAGAGCTTTCTCAGTGAGAAATCAACACAATTAATGCATCCAAGCCCCTCAAGGGCTAAATGTGCATGCTCTGCTCCCAGACAGATAACACACAGCTTGTGACCATCGCCAGGCGTTACAAGGCATGGAGGGATATACTGTGTGAACTATCTGCTCGCTAATATTCTGCTTACTTTCACTTTTCTTTACACACACTGCTATCATCACACAGCACACAAACAAGTGGCTTCCTGAAGGCAAAGATGCTGATGACGTGTTCTCAGGCACCCATCTTATATGCTGGGGTGCACCCCGTGTCGGCCAATGAGCGCCGTGATGTTACACATGTTTCATGAGTTTCATGAGGAAGCGTCTCCATAGAGTCAGTAACTGACAGAAGACTTCCCTCTAAAAGGAACTACTCTTTTCACATACTGTTTGTTGCCTAGTATATAATTTGTATGTGATTTGGGGTGCATCCAGAGATGTGTTGAAGTGGTGTTCACTAGATTTTGTATACGTCATAGAAGATTGGCTTCTTTTCTGCTTAAGTTTTGTTTTATTGTATCGCCTTTTTAATTCAAGTTTTTTTGGTAATAAGCTCTTTTAAGGACTTGTTTAGTAAGATTTTACCTCAAAAGGTTTTAGAATTTGTATCATAAGTAAATGTAAAACATCTATTATCTTAACTTTGTATTTTTCTTCTCTCTTTTTGTTGTGTTCACGCAGCTCTAGTATCAGCTCAGATGCTGACATGTTATTAACATCTACTACTACAACTACTACTTTGGATGCATCCAGTGTAAAAATCAGTGAACAAATCTTAACAAGTCAATGTTGGTGAACAGAATCAAAAGAGTCACTGGGATGAATCAAAACCACCAATACTTGCTATTAAGGCTCTTTATAGTTTGGTAATCGAGCATGAACACATTAGTCATGTCACTCTATAATCTTAGAGTGGAATCAATTCCAGTTGGAATCAAAGATTCCAGCCAGCCTCCCTTAGAAAAGAACGGGCAGGCATTTGAGGACAAAGACATATGTGCAAGGGCAACTGAGGAACATCCATCTATTCCCAGTGTATTAGGAGAACTGATATATATATGCGAGTTATATCTGTGCGAGTAGCCTTTTCAGTTTGTGTATGTAAATGAAGGTGAATTCTTTCTGTCCCACACTAATGTGGAGACTAGCCTGGTCATGGCATTTGTAATGGGGGATGACAGGTTATTTGTACTGGTGTATCACCCAGTGATTATTACTTATCTATACCGTAAGAGAAAGCCAGTGAACCATCACCTTGTTTGTGCTTATGCAGTTCTTTCTAGTATGCTCATTTACCTTCTGTCTTTAACATATTCTGCGAATATTTATGAATATACACCGAACATAAATTACAAATAGATAGGCAAATATCTTTTAAACGAGAGACAATGCATCGCTTCAGCAGATCCATCCTTCATTGTGTGGATTTCTTATGTCAGACAGCAAAAATAGATTTTCATACATAATTCATTATTAACACACTCTATTATTTTGTATTTATGTATGTGCATTTATCAGTGCAGTGTTGGATTCCTGCTATGAGTCACACTCAAGCATTTATTACTTTCTATACTAGGGATCTTAGAACACGTTTGAGTGCTCTAATATCCATGTTACTGTAATTGCGACATGAGACATAGCCCATTTCACAATTGTACTGAGATTGTGACGGTTGACCTTCATGTGACAAGGTGACCTTCGGCTCACTGCTTTCTGCTCAAAAGCAGCAGTGTTTTTCTAATTGCTAATTATTTTTGTAGACACATTACTAATTTGGATTCAGCGGTGCACAAATAGTGCATATTTCAAAGCGAAAACCGTAGTTTTCAGACATATTATAACTCGTGTTTGTTGTATAAGCAGTGTTTTCATCCCTTTTTTTGGCATAACTGATCAGCATCATCTTTCTTGTCCCTGACTTCCCCTTCTGTGAGTTCACAGGCGTTTACAGAACCTGGCCAAGTTTGTTTTTGCACCTCAGCAAGATTTCTTCTAAACTGAGCCAAGATATGCCACATCTGGGATTTAAATAAAGTCAAAATTCACACTCTCAATCTTTGCTATGCAAGCCACATGCCAGCCTGTTATAAAATACCATCTGCAATAAACATGAATGGTTTTGACTTTATAAGTATTTCATATGCTGTAATACAGTAAAATATTCTGCCTAATAAAACACTGTTTCGTGTGCAGAGTGGGCTATACTTTGTGACGACAGGAACATTTTAAAACTGAGAATGATTTTCATGAAACATTTTTCTGACAGAACTCCTGAGGAGGCAGAACAGTAAAATATGAGTAGGCCTATATATCTAGCATATCTCAGCACCAACTGGTCACGTACAGGCTCCCATGATGCTTTTTCATTGTTTCTATAGTCAGTGCTGAAAAGATACATTTTCCTGACTAAAAACTTTTCTTCTTTTTCTTTATCAGCAATCAAAACGTTTATTAGTTCAATTACACAAATGTTTGTTTTTTCTAGCAGTGCTTTTTTTCTATTGGTTACAAATAGAAATGTGATCCTGCAAGCTAAAATGTATAATAATTTATATCATAAGGCCTAATGAATAACCATTTATAAGATAATATAACAATTTCATATGATATATATTTTAATATCAAGATATATTATTTGTGAACATAATAAAATCACACATTCAAACACACATTTCATTAATTATTTTTTGTTTCATACATTTTGCTGAACATTTAATGGTAGGTTCAACTTGAGAACCGAATCATGAACGCCACAAGAGAGCTAGAGCAGACAAATAACGTACATTTCAATTTGTTCCTTACACAAAGCTATCAAAAAGCTTCTGAAGAATATAGTGCATGAGTCATGTAGAATGCTTTTATGGCATGTTAATGGAGTCGAGTGACAGCTCCGGTCCTTATTCGCGTTATTTTGAGAATCACAAAGCTTATAATTGAAATAAAATCATACAGATTAAGAACAACCTAATGTTGAGTAAAAACATAATTTTAAAAATAAACACATTATATTTTTAAACATATAGTGACTTTACACAGAAGAAACATGTGACAACTAGCCCCGGTGTTCTGTAACTTCTCTGCAGATTTTTTTTTTTGAACTAACTATGCCTTTTCTAATTCTCATACATCCTCCGAGTCTCTCTCTCCCTCTCTCCCTCTCTCTCTCTTCTCAGTGCGTGCTCTCTCATTGTTAAATCTCAGCAGAACTGTGAGAGTGATAGATCAGTGAACACGGTGCGCAGAGAATTTAAAGAAAACGTCACGAGAGGGAGAGAAAGAGAGAGAGAGAGAGAGAGAGTGAGTGAGTAAGTAAGTAGTGAGAGGGAGGTAGAGTGTGAGAGGAGGACAGAACGAGGAAGGATATATTGATACAAAACGACGGTGGTTTCTCTTCAGTGTGTGAGAGAGAGACCATGAGTGGAGACAAGATGGAGTGCTGGAACAGATGAAGACTGTCATTGGGTGAGTGTGTGTGAATATGTGAATGAATGTCGTTGTTTTTGTCCATTTGATAATACAGGTCTGTGTATCAGCTTGACCACCTGTTAGTGTGTCTGTGTCCACATGCACACATCTGCGCGTGTACTAGTGAATGCATGTTGCCCGTAGGGCTATTTTCTTGTGAGTGTACATTTGAACACATTCCTGTGTATATGTGTGTGTTTATAAGTCATTGTGCATTAGTAGCTGTATTTATCTGCACTTCTGCCTAACTGCATGTGATGTGTCTGTTTGTGCCAACATGTCTATGTTATTCAGCCTGACATCCTTTGTGTGCACGTGACAGTGTTTTTGTACTAGCCTCAGTGTGTGAATAAACGTGTTGAAATACATCTATATGTGCAAAGCACACATATTATTGTTGATTGATTTTTCTTCAACACTTTGAACAAAATTGTGTAGTGCATTGTGTATTTGATATTTTAGACTTCATTTGTGTGGCATTGCCAGCAATCACACAAAACAGGAAGAAAAAAAAACTTTGTTTTGACTCATAACAGTGCCATTTTATCTCACTTTTTCTATTTTTGGCTAGTTCACGAGACAAGAATCTTACGAACAACAGGGAAAGATGCTAAAAACAGAGGTTGAAAGAGAATGTGTGAGACAGAGATAGATCGCACAGAAGAGGACTCGTATGAAACAGACACTATATCACTGTCCTTAGGGAGGTAGTGTAATCAAAACAGCCGCATTACTGGTAATGAAAGATTTTATCAGCATAAAGTCTGTCACACATCTTTATCTGTCTGCATCAGGGGCTGTGGGGCATTCCTCCGATTTGCTTGTCACATCAGATACTTTATTTCAGTTTACTCGGGGCAAAAATTGGCACCACAAAATTGGTTGGAATTGTGTATGATAGAACATATTTTGAATTAAAGATATAGTTCACCAAAAAGATATTTACTCTCCCTCATATGAATATTTGTTTGTTTCTGTGGAACGGACTGTCCAAGCTGCATTTTGCTTAATTTTATTTTTATTTAAAATTAAAATGGTATATTTAATATAAGGAATTTTAAAATTTTTTAAATTAAAGACATAGTTCACCTAAAAAATATTTACTCGCCCTCATGCCTTTCCAAAAGTATAGATTTGTTTCTGTAGAACATAAAAAAGATATTTAGCAGATTGTCCAAGCTGCATTTTTCTTCATTTAATTTTTTTTATTAAAGTTTAATATTTAATTTAAGGGAATTGTTATTTATTTTATTTTTTACATTTTAAGAGAAGTGAGGAATTAATAATTTTTTGATCATTTAATTTTTTTAACTTCTTAAATTTTTTATTTAAGTTGATTAAATTAATTTAAAAATAATTATTATAGTCATTATTTTAATTTATTTTATGTTTAATATTTCTTTAAAAAAGTAAACCTTTGAGAAAATACTTTAAAATGACTTAAAATATGATTATGACTTACCTTAATGAAATGTACCTTAAATCCATTGTTACACCATTTAAATTTTCAAGTTTTAAGGATCTGGTTTAAGAATGCTTATATATTTTTTATAAGACTATATGTGGATAAAAATAGATTCTTGTGCTGTTTTTGGGATGGGAAGGATGTACAGGATGGTCAACTTTATTTGTATAATTTAAACGTGATTTTTAAACCAGCAACAAAAAATTATTTTATGTCGTTTTAAAGGTTATTCTCTCTCTCTCTCACAGCCTCCACAATTCTTACCAGTGGTCCCGATGAGTGTCTCCAAACCACCTCCACCCCATTCCCATTTCCCCCCCAGTAACCCTTCCTCCCTTCTCTCCCTGCCTCCATCCTCCTCTTCCTCCACCCCTCCCTCTGCTGCGGGTCCCCCCAGCCCCGCTGTGCCTCCCCCTCCCTCCCCGGTGAAGATCTCCATGCAAGAACATTTTGCCATCAATGTGTGCCCCGGCCCCATCCTCCCCATCCCACAGATCTCAGACTTCTTCCCTCGTTTCCACGACTTCCCAATCACCCCCCCTCCACCCCGGGAGAAGCAGATTCTAAAGGACAAAGACAAGGACGGAGACGGGGATGGAGAGAAAGACCGCAAGAGGGAGAGAGAGCAAGAGGAGAATGGAGAGTTCGTCGACTCGGATGACGATGACAGTGAGTTTGCCTCGTGGCTAGTGACTGATTCACATTTGCATCCCTTTGTGTATTTTACGCTCCACTCTTCTTCTAAGGAATCATTTTGGAGATGCATTTTTCACAAAGCTACCGACATCCCTCTGGAACTACCTGAGGGTTAAGTGCTTTTCTCAAGGACACATTGGTAATGGAACCTGGAGGAGTCCTTGTGGGCTTCGAACCTGTGTCAGTACTAGCCCAAATCTTTAACCACTTGACCACATCAGCCCAGTCACTTTCTTTCTTTGCACGCTTCTCTATTACATAACTCCCCACATACATGAATTCCCTGGATTCCCTTTTGTTTGATTGACTGATTTTATTCACCAGTATCCAACCAATGGGGCATGAGCATCTCACACTGTTCAGTATTGATTGCTTTCTGTGGTGTTGGCCGGATAGGCGTGAGTGCGTGAGATAACTGAGGTACGCGATCGGAGTGTTAAATACTTCATTAGTCTCTGTAATGGTGCATAAACACTACAAGCCCTCTGTATGTGCACGGCTCTGATTAGGTCGTTACAGGCAAGACTGATTCCCCGCTAAGTCGTTTGGGTTGTTCTCGCCCTCTATTTTTGGTAATGTGCATGCAAGACATTAAGTTATTCTTTTCTTTCTTTCAGCCTACCTGGGAACTCTGGAGTTCAATCTGCTATTTGACCAAGAAAATAACTGCTTGCACTGCACCATCCACAAGGCCAAGGTAGGTTTACGCACGTACAAACACTACTGCGTTTTTGGTCAAAGATAGGCATTCTTTTGCACTCTTATAAACAATCCCTCTTAAAGCACATTATCCATATTCTCCATGGATAATTATTCTCCATATAATCCATAAATATTGTCTTAATAATGTCTAACAGTTGCCTTCTTTAAAAAAAAAATGAACATCTCCAATGATGTATTGTGTTTAATAATATTTGGTGGTGGAAATTACATTTAAAATATTTTTTTAATAAAATGATGGACTGCTTTCTTGCTATGGCAAATTTTGTAGCCAGTATTAAATCTATCCTAAATAATATGTAAATAATGTTTTTACAGCTTGATTGGAAATGACACTTGATTGGAAATCAACATAAAAACATTCTGATTTTGAATGATCTTTTACTTAATTTTTCTTTGCAACACAACCAATTGCTTTTGAAAAACTTTGAGAAATAAGTGGGAAAGTTTTTATTGTGGTTCAAGTGAATTGGAAACTGAGGTGTGGTCAAAATTTAATGGAAAAAAACCATTTAAATGTTTATTTCACTTTTTTTATTATAATGCAGTAGAATATACTAATCTACACTCACCTAAAGGATTATAAGGAACACCTGTTCAATTTCTCACTAATGCAATTATCTAATCAACCAATCACATGGCAGTTCCTTCAATGGATTTAGGGGTTGTTCCTGGTCAAGACAATCTCCTGAACTCCAAACTGAATGTCAGAATGGGAAAGAAAGGTGATTTAAGCAATTTTGAGCGTGGCATGGTTGTTGGTGCCAGACGGAGCCGGTCTGAGTATTTCACAATCTGCTCAGTTACTGAGATTTTCACGCACAACCATTTCTAGGGTTTACAAAGAATGGTGTGGAAAGGGAAAAACATCCAGTATTCAGCAGTCCTGTGGGCGAAAATGCCTTGTTGATGCTAGAGGTCAGAGGAGAATGGGCCGACTGATTCAAGCTGATAGAAGAGCAACTTTGACTGAAATAACCACTCGTTTCAACCGAGGTATGCAACAAAACATTTGTGAAGCCACAACACACACAACCTTGAGGTGGATGGGCTACAACAGCAGAAGACCCCACCGGGTACCACTCATCTCCACTACAAATAGGAAAAAGAGGCTACAATTTGCACAAGCTCACCAAAATTGGACAGTTGAAGACTGGAAAAAATGTTCTGGTCTAATGAGTCTCGATTTATGTTGAGACATTCAGATGGTAGAGTCAAAATTTGGCGTAGAATGAGACATGAATGAGATCATGGATCCATCATGCCTTGTTACCACTGCACAGGCTGGTGGTGGTGGTGTAATGGTGTGGGGATGTTTTCTTGGCACGCTTTAGGCACCTTAGTGCCAATTGGGCATCGTTTAAATGCCACAGCCTACCTCAGCATTGTTTCTGACCATGTCCATCCCTTTATGACCACCATGTACCCATCCTCTGATGGCTACTTCCAGCAGAATAATGCCACAAAGCTTGAATCATTTCAAATTGGTTTCTTGAACATGACAATGAGTTCACTGTACTAAAATGGCCCCCACAGTCACCAGATCTCAACCCAACAGAGCATCTTTGGGATGTGGTGGAACGGGAGCTTCATGCCCTGGATGTGCATCCCACAAATCTCCATCATCTGCAAGATGCTTCCTATCAATATGGGCCAACATTTCTAAAGAATGCTTTCAGCACCTTGTTGAATCAATGCCACGTAGAATTAAGGCAGTTCTGAAGGCGAAAGGGGGTCAAACACAGAATTAGTATGCTGTTCCTAATAATCCTTTAGTATATATATATTTATAAATTATACAAATATCTTTTAATATGTTAATACTATACACACACACATATATATATATATATATATATATATATATATATATATATATATATATATATATATGTGTGTGTATAATATTAACATAAATATTTGAATTTCATGTAGTACCCTAGAAAAGCCAATTCAAAATATTGTCCACTACTATTTAAACAGTGAATTTGCTAGACACAAAATGCAGCTACATAGAATGTGCCAAGTGAAAATAAATATATTATATTTATTATATTATAATATATATAATATATATTTTATGGTTTATTTTTCAGCAAGCAAAAAACATGTTAAGTAAAACTGTTTTGACTCTAATGCCACACATGTCAGTGACTCGCTTCTGGTCCAGAAAGAGAACTATGCATATTACTGGAAGGATAAAATCTATCAACCTGTTACCCCGTCAGGACATGTGTACACATCTTATGTGACATGAAGTCTATGTGCTTTTGTGTGTTTGTGCCTACAGGGACTGAAGGCCATGGACTCCAATGGACTGGCTGATCCATATGTGAAACTCCACCTCCTGCCTGGAGCAAGCAAGGTCACTGCAACCTTCTCACATGCACACAGCATGGTTAAACTCTCGCAGCACCATCGGTGCAAGTTGTGATTCCCTGACATGCAAGCACGCACACATAGTTCAACACATTCCTCGCACAAAACACACAGGCGTTATGCGCGCTTGCATCGCCGCTAGAGCCGGTTGTGAGCACTGAAGCTGTTCATGCAGAGAACGTGTGGTGGAAACGGGTGGATTCAGTAAACGCTAAAGCATTCTCTTTTATTTTCTCTGCATGTAACAAAGGCATGGCGGTGTAATCTGTTCAAAGGAGGACAGGCTGAGACAGGAGCAGCCAGAAGCGTCCTGTCTTCTCTCCAGCGGTTTTTACTCTTCTCCATCCTCCTGTGCTTTTGTCCAAATCTCTGCCGCTATCTCTGTGTCTATCGCCACATGACCAACTTTGACCTTGGAATACCAACACAGTGTTGAGTGCAGGATGGGAGGGAGGGATAAAAAAAAGAGAGTCAGATGAGGGGGGACAGCAGCAGGTGGTTGTCATGGAAACAGCACAGATTGTTACACGACTCACGTCAACAGAAGAGCGTATATGTACAAGAGGGAAAGAGAAAGCATGAAGCGTCACGTCTTGCGTATGCTTCCACGCGCCAGCCTGGTAAATATCAACCGCGAGGATTATACAAACACCTCTGGGCTTTTAAAAGGTACGGGAGCCGGAGGCGATGGATGCCTACGCCCACCACTCAGACGTACAGGCACGCATGCTAGTAGGTGTGCAGGCAATAAAAGGGCTCTCCTTTTGTCCTTTAACACTCTTCATGGTTTCATATGCATTGCATGCGATCTAGTAAAGGAATAGTTTCTGAACAATTTGTCCTTTGTACTCACTCTCATGTCTTGCCGGATGACTTTGCTTCTGCTTTGGAATATGAAAAGATCCAATGAAAGTTCACAATGAAGGAGTTCAGCGAAAGGATAGTTCAACCAAAAATTACTTACTTTTCCCCCAAAAGGGTTATATGAGTTAGTTTCTTCTATTGAACATAAAAGAAGATATTTTAAAGAATGTCAGTAACCAGACAGTTGATGGCACCTATTGACTTCCATGGTAGTAAAAATAATACTATGGATCTGAAACAACATGAGGATGAGTAAATGATATTTGGGTGAATATTCCCTTTAGCAAGATTTTCAGGAGTCACGTCTTTAATTTCAATCTGTTCCTCACATAATGCGTTTTATGGTTTCAGTGGACTTGGAGTATAGTGCATAAGTAGTATTGGCTACTTTTTTGTTTCAGAGAGCTTGTCCCATTGCTGTTAACTAAGACAGTTTGAATTGAAACGGGGCATGGTTTGGATGAAAAAATTGGTGATGTGAAAGCTGTCATGTGAATCTGGCATCACACTGGGGTACCAAACCTGAAACTACCTGTAAGATGTGATCTGATTTTGTTTGCACTGGAGCTTCAGGAAGTAAAGTAACCTGTGCATACATTTTAGAAAAATAGAGACATCATTAGTTCAACAAAACACATGCAAAGGATGACAGTGTTGATGATTTACCTTGGATTTGAGTGAGCGTGAGTGTGCAGTTTAATCGTGCATAGTGAATGCAATCAGAGAGGCAAATGAATGGTCGTTTGCAAGCAGCAGAAATCCCCCTTCTTGCAACGCACATATGGTAAACCCAAGAGTCGCTCACTTTGCTCCGCATAAGTGAATAAAAAAACAATATATTGACCCATGTCCGGTTTTCTATCTTGCGCTGTCCACGTTTGTGATGACGTAAGATGAGCGCAATTGTACCAGGGTTTAATAGAATCGAGTTACAGGGCAGCCAGGATAGTGGCCAGGCAGGGGCCAGAAACCAGTCTAGCTAGCACAGAAAAGTTCATTTAAACCAACCAAAAAGTTGTTTTTTTGGCTGTAAAGTACTGGTCTGTTTTAGTGCCTACAACACAACTGAGTACAAACAATTGTACTTCATTGTAATTGAGATAGGGTTGAATAAATTTTGTTGAATTGATTTTTTATCTCCAGGCAAATTAATAGAAAAAAAGAATTCAGTTCTTCAACAATTCTCAGTTAGACTGTAAGACTGTAGACTCCTGGCATGAACAATTGCGCTCAGACCGCAATAAACGTGCCCAGTGTGAAAGCCCCCGAAAACGAATGTGTTTTTAAGTAATTAAAAAATAAAGGATTAAATAAAATATTAATATTAGATGAAAAATCTGTTTAAATTGAAGTACTATAACGAAACCTGGAATAAAAATTAAAGCTAAAAATATATATTAAGAAAACTAATCAAATTAACATAAAAAACTATTAAAACAAAATAAAAAGAAGACTGAAAATATAAATCAATATATTAATAAATACAACAATAGCTAGTCCCCATCCATTTTCATTGTTTAGAAAATAGTATCCTGAACATTCATCAAAACGTCTCCTTTAAATTCCACAGAAAGTCGCATAGCTATAGGACGATATTTTTGCAGTTAGTTTTGCATGAACTTTAACCAACTTCCTCTCATGCAGGGACTCCATCAGCATCCCATAAAAAGTGCAGGAAGCAGAAAGGGGGGGGGGGGGGGGAACGAGAGGGAGGGATTTGGGGGCTGGAGAGTGGCCGCTTCTTAGTCGAGTGCATGTGTGTGTGTGTTTGTGTCATCATCACACAGCATGGAGAATGAGATATCTGAGTCACACACTCTCTCCCAAGCTGCTGCTTTGGGAATCTCACTGCTCTGGGCCAGATGGAGGGAGGAAAGAAAGAGAGAGAAAAGGGGGATGAGAGAAGTGGAAGATGAGGATGAAATATTTAGAATAAAATACGATAGCACCGATTTGGCAGGAGCAGAGAGAGGCAGGTGAAACCATATGCTGTTGCAAAGACGAGATGTGAGTGGGGAGGTTGGAGAGAAAATAGATAGAACACTGGCACGGGTATTTAACCATTTTTTGTCAATTGGAGGAATGGAGGAATTGGAGGAAAACCATATAATTTGCCCACAAGAGCTATTTAAATGTAATTAATTATTATTAACCAATAATCCAACCAATAATTTATTTTTATAGCTAACAGTATTTACTGTGTAAAGTATCATGTTTTTATTCCAGTTAACAGTAATGAACATAAAACATGTTAAAATGTTAAAACAATGTTAAAAGTCAAGATAAAAATACAGTTCCCCTATTTACTTTTTTTATGCACATTTCTAGTTTTGTTGTGAATACTTCATCAATCCACATTATAGAGATAGAGTAGAAATAAAAATGTGAAATTTGAGATCATTGAAACAGCTTGCTTTAGTCTGTCAAAAATTGATTGGATAGCTGGATTCCTTTGGATTGCTATTGCTGTGATCAGAGAAGAGATGTCATTGCAAGAGGGAAGGAACATTATTTTCATTAAAGATTATAAGCGCCCATGAACTAAAATAAAGGAATAATATTGTGCACAGATAAATCATTCATTATAATAAATACTGCAATATTCCACAATATTCCAATGGTGACTTTAAATTGATCAAAAGTAACAGTAAAGAGATTTATGCAACAAAAGTTTTCTGTCATTAATATATGCTGATCTTTTGAGCTTTCTATTCATAAAGAATCCCGAAAAAATAAAAATCACAGTTTTTAATAAAACTATTAAGCAGCACAGAAAATATTTTCAACATCAAAATTCTGCTTTTCCATGACAGGAATAAATGTTAAATTATATATAAATAGAAGAGAGTTACAGTATTTTATATCAAATAAATGCAATTCTGGTAAGAATCATCTTTAAAAAAGATTTCTAAAAAATGTTCCAGACCCCAAACGTTTGAACAGTACGTGTTATATTATTTTACCATAGAACAAAAAAGCCCACCATGTTTTATAGCTTTTATAAAATTAATATATTAAACACTCCATAATCGAACACCATCACTGTACCATGGTACTACCATTTCAATTAAACCAATTTTGGTTTCATCGTTCAAATCCCAGTAGCTATTTGCTCAACTGGTGCTGTTTTAATGAATTGTTACATGTATTTTTTGCTAATGTCTGTTGGAATTAAAGTGTGTTTATTCATTTGCCGAGCATCCTCAGGGGGTGAGAGAGAGGATAGCCAAGCTTGGCTGGTTCCAGTTTCAAATGCAGCAGTGCGTAGAGTAAAGCAGAGCGAGAGAGAGGGAAATGAAATATGCAGAGAAGCAACATGTTCTTCAGGCAGTGAATGACGTGGACTCGCTCTGTCAGGAGAGCGAACACACACTAGAGAGTCTGCGGATTGGGAGACTGTGTTTGGGTCTTCACGGCCAGAGCGTTTCTTTGATTTAACACTAATTTGCTAAACGAGCTGTTGGAGGTAATTGCCCAGTTTGAGGAGTTTAGTGTGCATGTCAGGGTATTTGAAGTACATGAGTATGGGGTGAGAACAAATTTTTAGGGAAGAAACAGAGGGGGTGGTGAGCTGTGTGTTTTTGAGAGGGGGGTGGGCCAGATTTGGCCTACATTGTGAAGCAAACGTCCCCACAAGCAGCGGCATCATTTTTGAGTGTGTACTGTCTTACTCTGAGCTCTAGGCTGGATGTGACATGACTAAAGGGGGGGGGGAAACACGTTTTAACTTGCTTTGTAGTGCTTTGTGTAAGAATGGTACAGTTTTTGTGTAGTGTGAAAGGGTACTAGGGTTCAAGCCCTGACCTAATATGTAGTTGATGTTGTTGTTGTTTTTATTTTAAGATTCTATTCAAAATTTCAACTGACCTTGACAGCCAGTGATTATCATGCATTTTCAGTTTAAGGAAAAGAGCAGTTTTGACATTTTTTGTTATAAAAGAAAATAAGACATGCATGTTTGGAACAATATGGGATTTGACTTGATTTAACTGTCAAAATGTAAAAAATAAATAAATAATGATAATAATCTTACAGTTCTTAATTTTAAAAGATACGTGGAAGTTTGCATTTAAAATTGGTATGATGCTTCTGCGTTCAAGGATAGTAAAACATGAAATCACCTGCTTTGTGGAGAAAGCTAAGTTAACTTATGTATGATTTATGAAAATAATAAACAGATATTTGATATAAATATAGTAAGTAATACAAAATATGTTATAAATGCATTGAAATTATTTATGCCTTTATATTCATCAATCGTTTTAGTGTCCTTTGTTCTATCCATCTATCCATCTTTCAATTATTTTGTCTAGTATTGTATCTATCTATCTATCTATCTATCTATCTATCTATCTATCTATCTATCTATCTATCTATCTATCTATCTATCTATCTATCTATCGTTCAATTATTTTGTCTAGTATTTTATCGATCTTTCTAATCTATAAATTCTGTCTATCTATCGTTCTATTGATTGTTCTATCTATCGTTAAAAGATTTGGGTTATTTCAGGGTTTAGGTTAGGGGTTAGGTCTCATTTAAATGTAAATACAGCATTAGAGGTTTATAATATGTCCTCGTTTAGATACTGTAGCTAGGTAAACAAGTGTTAGGGTAAGACGCAGAAGGGGTGATGATTTTGTGTATGTGTGAAAGACAGAGGCCAGGTGAGCTGGGGAAAGCCTCCTGTCCTTTCTCTCTCTCCTCTGCAAAGTAGGTGAACAGATGTCTGCCTTTCACCTGAGGGAGAAGAGATAAATGATGTTTCCTCCTCTGTCCTCCCTGACTGACTCTCTCTCTTCATCTCTTTCATTGTCATCTCTACCCAGATGCATCATGCCCATTCAAACTGGGGGCATGTGCTCTCTCGGGTTTTTAATCTAGTAGATTTTACATCCAAATTACATAAAATTATTTGTAGTAAATTATTATTTTAATTGTTGCAAGTAAGATAATGTCTAAAACACTTGCACATTCACACACCTACATTTGGAAAGTCTAGCTGAGTTGCACCTGAGCCTCATTCACAATTTATGTAGTTAGTTAGATCTCGCTGGACATTTTGCATCCTGTCCTTTCTGTAATTAAGTATTTAAGAAATGATTTTTATTTTTGTTGAAAATACAATTTTTACCACTCCTGTCAGTGATGGGTGCAATTAGAAATTTTCCAGCCATAAATATTTTTTTACCCAGCATGTGAAATCTATTTTTCTTAGTATTTTTGAGTAATAATGTGACATTCTCAAATGTGTGTCCTAACCAAGTGCAATGAGATAGGATTTCGATGACGAAAAATAATGGCAATCCTGTTCTCACGGAAGACAAAAATGTGGTGCAAAATCACAACCAATCAGAACATATTTGGTGTTTTATAGCATTATGTACAAATCTGTATTCACAAATATTTCTGTGATGCTCATAAAAGATGAACATAGACCCTCTAGTGCAACCTGTGATTGAGTGCTTTGTTCAAGGACACAATGCTGATGAATCGTGGGTTGTAAATGAACCAGCAATCCAGTTACTAGCCCAGAGTCTTTACCACGACACCACCACTCACTTCATAAAATTAGCGTGACTGAGCAGCAGCCAATTCTAACAGATCCTTTAAATTGAGAAACTATATACAGCAGTGCTAATTTGTGCACAGATGAAGCTTGGGGTGTTAATTATTTCCCCCAAAATGCTCTTAGGTGGTGAAATGTGAAAGAATGTTTATTTTGGGGATGATTGGGCTTCTGTTTTAGTGGTGAGTTTAGAGCTCAGTTTCTTCATTTTAAATTGTACTGGGGTAATGTGTAGTGGTTAAGGTTTAGGCTGTTAACCACAGGGTTGCTTGACCAAACCGTTATGCCCTTGAGCAGGGAGTTGCTCAAGGGAGATTTTTACCAGTAATAAACTCTTGGTACAGCTCTATGGTGACATTGAGTGAAAGTCCTGGAAACATTCCACTGGGCAAATGGGGATAAATTAAGGTTCCATTCTAATGGAAATAGTTTTTGAGAAAGTGTTTTGAGTGTTTTTGAGAAAGTGCACTGAAAAGAAATAAATACAATGTTTGTCTTGTGTTCCAGTAAATTCCAGTAAACAACCTTTTTTTTCAGAGAATATGTCTTGAATTATGATTATTTTTCTTACATTTGTTTCTTGTTTTATGCAGTGTTGTGGAAAGTTACTTTGAAAAGTAATGCATTAGATTATTGCGTTACTCCCTTAAAAAGTAACTAACTGTGTCACAACACTAGTCGAAGTGACGAGGCGAAACAGGATCTATGTGCAGCATTCGTTTATTAACACAAGCTTAACCAACAAAACACTATGGTACAAGAAATTCAAAAAGAAGAACCGATAGACTGGGTACATGCAACATCGACATACCACTAGACAGGACTAAACACAGGGCTTAAATACACAGCTGACTGAAGACACGGGTGACTAATATGAAAACAATGGAGTTTATGCAGACAGAGTGAACAAAACAGAGTGAACTCTAACCCAATACCAAGCCCAATTGTGACAATTGCGTTAATTTACATTTTAAGAATTACTAAGAAAAGTAATGTCATATTACTTTTGTTTTACGTAAATTCTCTTGTTTGTTTGAATGTTTTTAATAACAAAAAAGTTCCTTTCACACCAAACTTTAAATAATAAGGCTGAAAGGGATGCAAATTCTACGCCAGTACAGACATCGTTCAGCTGTTCTGCCATTCTGCATCGCAGAAAAAAGTTTAACACATAATTCACCAAAATAAAAAGTCATTTTTGCTTATGGTTTAACAGAATTTTTGAAGATCAGCAACAAGTACATTGGTCAATAAAGTGAGATTAAACGCATCAAAATATATTTTTTATTTAACGTTGACTATTGGAGGTTTGCATAGTATTCAGAGAGTTTGCATTTCACAAATTTTATTCATTTTGAGAAATACTGAATCTTGCAAATGAAATGAGTAAATTTTCACACACAACTTTGCATTTACTCTTGATTTCTCAACATGAGGAAAGGAGAGCTGTCAGTCAATAAATGGGAAAACAAAGGAAAACTTGCGTTAATTATTTGAAAAAGTAATTAAGATATTTTGTTGTAAATTTTAAAGTTACTTTACTAGTTACTTGAGAAAAGTACCACATTTTCCCATATATAACCCGCAGACGCAGATAATCCGCACACTCATATAGCCCGTGGGTTTTGGGGTTTTGTATAAAAAAATCTTTGGCATAACCCGCACCGTTATATAACCCGCACCCATAGATTTATGAACTTTTTTTGTGTAAGTTCACATTTCGAATTTCAAATGTTGCTCGCATAACGTTAATTATCCATAACTGTTCAGGCTCGGTACACAGTGCTTGTGCGCGAAATTCAAACAATAAGAAAACAAACACAAGTCAGAATCAGAACAAAAAGAAAAAGCATCAGCACGTCCCTTAAGAAGCGATTCTACAGGTGTTGATCATCGGATGAGATGAGAAGAGCCCGCCCTCATGGCAGCACAGCCAATCACGTCTTCTTGCATGATTGACAGGTCAGACAGCCTATCAGCGCCAGCTGTCAGAGTGAAAGCGCCAGAGACATCAACCCTCGCAAGAAAAAAAAACAGAAAGAAAATATCTCAATAAAACCCTTACGTCCTTAGGGATGTAACAAATACATTGAAATATTATTAAGTGTAAAAAAATTGTGATATAGCCTGCACCCTTATATAACCCGCACCCCCCTGCAGGGTTCGTAAAATCTGGTATAACCCGCGGGTTATATGTGATAAAATACGGCAATCTGATTACGTAACTCACGTTACTTGTAATACGTTACCCCCAACACTGATTTTAAGTATAAATATAAAAAAGTAAAGGAATATGCTCTCATAAAAATTCATTCTCACTCAAACTAAACTCGAAAGAAGTTGCTAACCCTGCTTTAGAGAGCGTCAGGATATGCTATTTGAGAGTGATGAATGGCTGCATTGAAGAGGTTGTGCAATAGTCCTTAAATGGAAATGGTTTGGCCGTGTCTTATGATAGTTAACTGCATTCATCAACATTAGACTGATGGTAAGAACAAGTTTATGTGCGTGCACAGCTGTTGTAAACCCAGCAGAAATTTTGCGCGATCAGCTTTTCTGCAAGCTTGTCTTGACCCAGTGTGTCTATAAATTAACTTCATTATCATTCTCAATACACTCTACCTCTCTCTTTCAGGCAAACAAACTGCGCACTAAGACTTTAAAAAACACACTGAATCCAGTGTGGAATGAGACGCTCATCTATCATGGCATCACAGCTGCTGACATGACCACCAAAACCCTCAGGTAAAGTACAACCTCCATTTCCCATGATTCTCACCAGCCTCCAACTATTTTTGGCTTCACTTGCACTGCTGAATTCACCTTGTGAACATATAGCTTTCTGTAACATCCCAGGAGTGTCTCCGTCCAGCTTATTAATGACACTGAGAACATGTGTGAGCCCCATTTGTGCGTGTGCATGTGTGAATTTCATTACTTCAGGACATTCAGGTCAAGTCAACTCTTTGTCACACGGAGCACATTGTGTGTGGGCATGTGTGCATGTGTGTGTCTTCGACAGCATGTAGTGGACATCTCTGTGGTGCAATAACACGCATTAGCCGTAAGGTAACTCCCACACTAGAGTCTAACCTTCTGTGTAGAGATATGCTACAATTTGAGCAATAAAACTCAGGACAGAGTGAAGATAGGAGCAATTTCTCTACAAATGTAATAGAAACCCTTCTGATGCACAGCTGGGAAACAAACCAAGCAGGAGCTCTCATAGGATGAGAGCGAGAGAGAGATAAAGAGAGACAGCAAAGCTTTTTGCCTTGCTTGTTCCACTTTTTGGTTGAGACTGTGAAAAATTTGAGTTTCATGCTGAAAGAATTTTTAACTCAACCCCGATTTACCTCAGCAGTGGAGAAAAACCTTCAATCCGAAAATGTTCACCTCTGCAGTATGCAGAGGTAATATAGAAATTGTTTAATACAGAAGACTCTTGTAAATTAAAAAACAAAAAAATGCATAAATTCTTCCAAAAGTGACACAAGCCGAACTGTTTCTTGTGGCGAACATGGATTCTTGCCACTTTTGAATCCCAAAGGACAAGTTTGATTTGATGATTCTTTACGCTCTGTTATGCTCTGTGACCATCATCCTGAAGAGCAGGTTGTTGGAGCCCAAGGCGTAGATGGAGTATGCCACCACAGGCAGCGTCAGCACCTTGTCACAGTGGCTGTGTCTGGACTGTGACAGCTGGCTAATCTCAAACCCAGCAATAGTCTTTCAGTGCAGCGAGAGGTGCAAATGTATAATATTCCAAATATCATAATTCAAGATTTTGGAGATCTTATTCAGAGCAAGTATTTACATATACACTGTATTTCCTCCCATATGGCCCTAACATTTTTCTTACATCAGATTTTGTCATCTGAATGTCATTCCTCAGTGAGAACAATGACTGCTGTTGACAGGGAATTTTTTTTGTAAGAATGACTGGGTCACCAATAGTGCTATTGTGCCATTGTAGAAAAGCATTCTATGCTATTAGCAGAATCGTTATCATAACGGATGTCATGGAAGCATACAGTATGTGTGTTCCTTGTTTACTAGTAGACAGTGTGTGTGAGCAGTGTGTGGTCTTTTAGGAGCATAGCTGACAAATTTGTTTTCACCACATTTTCAAAACACCCTAACCAGATGTGACACATTTACAGCGTCATTTTTCTGTCCTCACTGAAAGTGAAAATGCTTGATGCAACAATCACAAAAGTTGCATGTCTAATATATAGTTGTGAAGAGGGATTTTAGATCAGTGAGATTTCTCTGTTGGTGGAGGAATTTTGATTCATTGTAGTAAATTGAATTTTTGAATCTGTTTGAATTGAGTCATTATATCTTTATAATGTGCGAAGCAGTTTTAAAATTTTGCTAAAGAGGGCTTTATGCTCTTTTACAAAGTCTAAAGTCTTGATTTTGTTATTGGTTTCTCTTAGACTAGGTGCTTGAATGTTAAAAAAACACCTCTCTTCCCAGTCTGTCAGTAATGTTCTGTTTAGTTTCTGTCTCTATACTGAGTTTCTGTCTCTAAACTTAGTTTCTGTCTCTATACTCTATATTTCTCCTACTGAAAACACAATGTGCTCTGATTGGTCAACTGGACTGGTATGTTAACCAGTCTGATTGGTCAACCACTTCCAGCATATTTTAGAAATGTCGCAGCCCTTTCCTTAACCATGTTAGATCCAATCTTAAGGACATGGCTACAACACATTACTTGCACAACTCAACCAGGAGTTTATTTTGTGTTTGGCTTTGGTGAGAATTACTGAAATGTGCAATATTTTGATGGAAGACAATTTAAGACCATGATCAAGGTGTTTCAGGGAGTTCAGAAACAATGCTTGTTAATATAAAGAATAACTCCCTTTGGAGTGAACTTTGTGCTTTGTAACTTTTCAGACGTTCTTTAAACAGCAACATTATGCACTAAAGAAAGTTTTTTTTTTAAAGTTCTCTTTAGTAGGAAGATGAGTGTATGATGAAGATGAATGTTCTTATTGGTAGCTGAAAACATGAATCAAATTTGCATATGAAACACTTAAACATATGAGAAACTCTGAATGAGGAGCAGTCCAATTCTGCAGAAACCTGTGGAGCTTTTTGATAAATCCTGCCAGCACAGATTCTGCGTAGGCCTGCCCATGACTCATCTGACTCACAGTTCAGTACTGAATACACACTGAATAGTACCTGTCTTTCAGATGCCCTACATGTAGGTGACTTCAGTATGCATGCAAACTCGACATAATTACAGTGACTGACATTAACAAGGAAAATCTCAACCTTATGAGTAATAAATAGCTTCATGAAGAATGATCCCCAGAACAGGAAGCGGAGAGCACCTGTTATCCACCTCCACACGAGTGTGTATGCATGTGTTTGTGTTAGCATGTGTACACACCTGGCTGGAAGGTATGACTAATCAAGCCCTATAAGAAAGTAAGAAGACAACAAGATCCTGATGTCAGTGTCATCTGCTTACGTGCAGGCTCTGGCTCTCTCGCTCTTTGACACCCATATTAACACTTCAGTTCTTCCTATTCTACATTTGGCTATTTGTTTCCTCACCCTGCTTTATTCTTTCCTCAGTGTTTTATTTCCGTTCCATCTTTGTCACTGATATAAAACTCATCTTTGTTCAAAGTGCCCCAATTATGCTATTTTAAATGTTCCTAATTTTGTTTTGGTGAACTCCTACAACAGGTTTACACGCATCAAAGGTCAAAAAACACTTTAATTTTCTCATAATATACATTGAACATCACTAAATTTTTCAGTGATTCTCAAATGACTCAAATCTCTCCAAATCCATCCTTTCTACGAGCTACTCTGCTCTGTTACGATTGGTCTACCACTTACCATAAATGAGCTTCGGCCCGATGTGATAATTTATTATAGTGCACATGTGGAAACTGTATCAATAACAGTGTATGCGTTAACCGAGCACTAAGATACAGAGACTCACTCAACATAGTATTGATGGACACAGACTGAGAGAAACAGGGATACACAAAGGAAGATTGGGCAATGAGACACAGCTGGACATGACTAACAATGTGATTGACAAGACAGGTGATTCCGATGACACAGGGAGAGCATATGGGGAGCCGTGAAGGGTACAATACGATAACGAAGACAGGGATGACAAAACCGTGACGGTAATATTAAAGTTTGTAAAACAAATCTTGCTCCATCCTTTATCATTACTCAAATGATACAATTTGCATTAATAGACTCAATTTTAGTTAATAGTAGCCCACAGCTGCTTAGCAGTTAGCAAGCAACCTACACAAAATAAAACACAAAACTACGTATCTTAAACGCTTGGAAGAAAACTTATACAACTAAATTAATCATAAGTACAGATTGTGATTCTGAGGAGCAAATTGGTCCAAATAAAGTGGGTACTGTCCCATTTTTAATGAAAAAGTGTTTTGTAAATCCCATTTAGACCTCACAGAAATTTGAGGATCAATCGTGAAAAGATTATACTGCCGTTTTGTCAAGTGTTTGCAAAAAAAATGCTTTTGCAGAGTAGAAAACAGCGTGTTCTTGACATGTACACAACACAAACCAGCTACAGTGTTTGAGGGCGGTCAAAGAATATGTTGTTTACAAGCAGCCAATGAAAGCACATAGGTGTGCATTATGCAAATGTATTACCACATTATGTATGCACGACACAGAAGTGAGACTGGAATTCCTGACACATCGTTTAGGAAGTTTAGGTTTGATTCTTTCTTTTGAGAGACAATAACTTTATTTATTGTGTTTTGCAGAACATTTACATTCACAGACAGCTTTATTACACACTGCATAATATTCAAAAAAGCATAAAAGAGGCACTTTCTCATTAAGGTTACTGTTGTTGTTTTCTTTCATTAATCTCCCTCTTTCTCATTGTCACTACTTGAGGTTGAAGGATAATGGATTTTGCAGGTTCCAGTAACTAAGATGGGAGAACAACAGATTAATTCATAGTTTTTAAAATGAATATATTGCTGAAAAAACAATATAGCCTATTATGTAGCTGTGACGGCTTTTCAGTCGTCCGAACAGAAGCTCAGAGGCGGTAGTGCGTTTTTGGGCGTTTTATTTGCCAAAACAATAAACTCAAATTTGTAGCATCAAAACTGAAAAGAAGGCTTGCAGCAGGTTCTCTCTGATGCTGTCTCCGCACTCCCTTTCTCTCTCTGGGCGCGGCCATTTATCCCGTCTCTCGTGTCACTGCAAAATGATCACACCTGTTAGTACTCGTTAATGGAGGCGTGTTCCTTTACCATTAGCCCTCCCAAGACTCCTCCTCCGCCTGCAGCAGCCTCTAGACCACGCCCCGGCTGCCACAGTAGCCTTTAGGATATTTCATCTCATCTTAGATTATACATATATACATTAATTAATGTTTTTTTTAATACTACTACTATGATCTATGGAGTGTAAGGACACAAAACAGTGTAATTAGACATGAATGAAGTCAGACATGAATGACATTTTTCATGCAGTTCAGTGAATCAGACGTTAATTCAGTAAGCAATCTGGTGGATTCAGTGATTCTATTGAATGACTCAAAATAAATCTCTGCAGTTGTGGAGTCTTTTGACTCGTTAAACTTGTCATTCATTAAAAAAACTGGTTCATAAGTGTCAATTAATTTGAATCGAATAGACTCATGAATTATTCCTTTCAGAATCAGACTACACTGTTGGCACTGTATTTGTCATTTGTTTTACATGTGCATCTAGCAAGTTAAAACAAGAGATGTTTTGTTTTGTCATCAATCACATCTTTTAAATCATTATGATTAATTTAGATTGCAAGTACACTACTCAGATTTATTTTATTACTGTCACAATACTGTAAATTCAGTAGCTCTGCCATTGAATAGCGATGCAGAAACTGTTTAAAAATTAATGGTGTGACTATTTTTATTCAGCAGTCCAGTCTTGCAGATTTGCTCAGTTCATATTCAGAAGTTATTTTAAACTGAATTAATTTTTGCCTCTGACATTTCTAAGTAATTTTAGTAATATTTCAGTGCACATATAGGTGCTGTTAAACAGGATGCAAAAACAAAACATAAACATGAATTTTTCCCAATATCTGATCTTTTATCAGCACCTTTTAAATGGTCAAAAATTATATTTTATTCTAGTCGATACTAGCTAATTCTCATCTCAGAGTCTTTTCTCTTGACATATCCTCTCTCTCTCTGGCTGTGCGTGCAACATACTTAACACATTCTGTCTTGAACGTTGAGCTAAAGAGTTCTGAGTGCCATCTCTCTCTCTCTCTCTCTCTCTCTCTCTCTCTCTCTCTCTATCTCTATCTCTTTGCAGGCTGTGTGTGTGTGATATGGATCGTTTAGGACGGAATGAGTTCATAGGTGAAGTCAGAGTGGCCCTCAAGAAACTGAAGGAGGGAGAGAGCAAGAAATACTACATGGGCCTTGAGAGAATTGCACAGGTGTGTGTGAGTGAGTCATTGTGGCCGTTGTGAGGTTACGTCCATTGGAATTTGTACAATGCATAATTTAGTGTTTGGGTATTTGCTGTATTATTAATAACCTTTCTACGGTCTTACAGACCCGGGAGGGTAACAGTCAGGCAGTGGATCCTGGGACTCTTGTTGCAGAAGAGGAGGTAAAGATCCAATAATTTCCATCCCATACTTGAGACCTCTGGAAACTCTCTATTTACACTGAAACCGCACCAGAATGTTGAACACTCACATTCAGAGTACAATGAGGATAAAGCCCCCAAGATAAAGGACCTGTTTTTTTATTATCTCATATTTACTAAATAGCAACCAAAGTACTTTCCTCAACACTTGTTTGTCGCTGATTAGACTGATAAACTGTCTTGCTCCATGAGGTTATCATATTCAAGGGCAAATAGCTAATTGTGGGGCAATTACTTTTAAAATAAGCTTTAACATTTTTCAAATGTACAGTATGTTGCTAATGAGAATTTCTATATTTATCATGTATATTTTAATATACATCCTTTGTTGACAGAGTTTAAGTATGTTCTTACACTACTGTTCAAACGTTCGGGGTCAGTAAATGTTTTTAAAAGTCGACCTCTTATGCTCACCCTCATTGCAAGGATGCAATTATTTTAACATTACAATAATTAAAAAAACTTTTCTATATATTAATGTATAGAAAATTCAAAAGAACAGCATTTAAAAAGTTAGACATTATGAATGTCTTGTTATCGTTTTTGATCAATATGTTGATGCATATTTGCTAAATAAAAGAAAAATATATATCTAAATAAAAAAATCTGACTGACAAATGTTGAATTTTCTGTCATCATTATTTTACAACTATAAAACAACCCTACTTACACATATTGTTTAATGCATTATTGATGGTCTTAATATTGATCACGCGTATTGATCTCTTTCTTGGTTTCTCTAGCGTGGCCGTATCCTTGTCTCTCTGCTGTACTCCACAGAAAAGAGTTCTCTGGTTGTGGGAATTATTCGCTGTGCCCACCTGGCCGCCATGGATTCCAACGGTTACTCAGACCCCTTTGTCAAAATGTGAGTCTTTTTTTTGTAACGCTTTTTCAGAGTTGATAGTGACTGAAAAGTGACAGGAATTGATAAAAGAGGTGGATGAAGTTACACTTCCCTCCAGGCCAAAAATAAAGTGGAAGCTTTTAGTCCAAATGCCTATTTTGGGAAAGATGCATAATAATCCAGCCAATCAGATTAAATCAGATAGAAAAGAGGCTTTCCAGCTTTGGGCGCAATATGCATCAGATCTTCAAACGAACTGTCTTTTTGTTTTGTTTTGTTGTTTTTTCAGAAGTTTGAGATGAAACCCGTGGGCTTTGTGTGATGATTTGAGCCTACAACCCCACACGAGTGAAGCTAATGTTGTAATCAGTACCTCAAAGCACCAATGTTGTTCAAATAGAGTTAAAGCAAATTAGCACAATCCCCAGGGCTCCTGTAGTGAGTCAACGGTGGGCATGATTATCATTTTCGCAGCCTTTATTTAATTTTCACATTTATTACGATCAAAAAAACAAGTTTTAACAAGCACAGTTTTGTTTCGTCCTTCCTTGAATCATTGCATAGCACCACATCAGACTAACTGCATTATGACTCAATTCATTGGCATTGCCCTCCTCCTTGTTAGCATCATAGATTTAATTTCAGGGTGATTTATTTCTCTCTGTACCTCCGGTTGATCATAATTTATCCCCCTGTGGGTTCTTGCAAAGAATAACTCAAAGTCCACCCACACGATAAGATTTTATTTGGAGGCAGAGAAAATTTAATGGGGCATAGAGATAGATGCAGAGAGTCAAGAGGCAAGCACCCAAAAACTTTTACTCTCTCAGATTTAGCTTCCCACCTTCAGCTTCCCATCACAGCAATGCTCTTTCATCATTTGCCATACCTTCTCGACTTTATCCATTCCTCGCTCTCTTTTTCCTCTCAAGTCTGATAAAGCGTGCATAAATCTTGAACCCCTCTCTTCCTGTGGATGGGCTACTGTTCATTCTTATCGTGGATGTATTTTGATGTGTAGTGTGATGGAGGAGAGTTTTTCCCCGTTATCTGCTCCGAGGAGATAGGATTTCCTTGTTTATCGTGCCAGTTACAGGCACTGATGGGCTCACTAGAGCATTGGAAATCTATTGTTGGAGAGTGAACTGCTTTTATACAGCAGGATAGACTGCTGGGAGTGAGTGTGCATGTGCATTCGTGTGTGACAGGTGCTTTAGCGCTTGTTTAGGACTAGACTTGTCAATATAGTTTAGGATAAGGTGGAGATTTTGACTCTATCTCTCGTAACATTTATGACAGTATGGCAGAGGCTTGTTTGGAGGCTGGGTTGTTTGTGCATTGTGACCGCTGGACCAAATGTTATTTGTCTTTTTGTCCACTGAGGTGGATTCCAGTTATTGCTGGATTTAGCTGGAATTCATTGAAGCAATACTGTCATTTTCTTTGACTGGATTTTCTGCATCAGTCTCTCTTCTCTTTTTAATAGCAATAAAGGATTTAATTGTAATTATTAAATGGATTCCAGAAAACTAACATTACATGACATAATTGGAATGCTCCAATAATGTGAAAAACAAGTGTTTCCCTTTCAAGAGAACTCGTGCTTCCCATCAATTGATGCTGTGAGAATGCTCTGCATGATTATGTCGTTAAGCACATGTGAAATCCGACCAGTGATGTGCAGAGACGTCCAAGGTGAGTAACGTCACAAACTAGGAAACTATAAAAGCATGCCAAACAAAGCAGTGCTAGCCTTTGTGTCTTCAGTAAGTGCTATATCTGAAATGTTTCTCTTATTTGGTGTTGTCTGTCTCTGGTGTTATCATTTAAGAGATATAAATTATGGAGTGCAAGAAGCATTTTAGATTGTGTGTTCCTTCCTGCCCACGCTACATCACACATGGTCTTTGTGTTGTTTCTCTGGGATTGGAGCAACTCAAGGGTTCTGGCTGTGTACATTGTGAACTGCTTCCATTACGGACATTTCACCCTCACCTGCCGCTCTTTTAGGAGAGCACACAAGTTCATGATCCTCAAGGCTTGGGTACCGCTGCTGCTGAGCCACAGCGACGATCCGGGTCTTAGTGTTCGCAAATTTAATCAAGGGATCTGAGACGGGCCTGGCCTTATCGCTGGCCTCACCTGCTAGATCCAGTGTCTTTACCCAAGGTTCTGGAAGCACGCACTGAGCTTACTTCCACACAGGGTGAGGCACTGGTGCTGCAATTATCCAGTTAGATGTTGTTAGCATCAAGGCTGGAGATGAAGAGTCCTCACTTCATTCTCCAGCCTACAATGAGCTGATGGAGGTTGTAAGTCGGGCTGTCGTAAGATTAAACATCAAATGGCCAGCTGAGAACCATGACGCTCATTCCAAAAGCAAGTTATAAAACCTTTTTTTGCCCTCACGAGCACAACCTCACCGTTGAGGCCTTCACACCGAAACTCCACTCCAAGAAACCGGCCTCCTATCAAGTATATAGTGCACAAACATCTTTGTATTCCTTGTTAGATGGCCACAAAGAGCACAGTTATAGGATAATACCCAAGGTTGAGGAGGTGCTTTCCTCAGTCAGCATGGTCCCTAAAGGCCTCGAAACTGGTCAGAATGGTCCCTAAAGGCCTGGTCATGGTCCCTAAAGGCCTACCCACCAAACTGGTCAGAATCACTTCAGCTTTGGTGGTTAAGCATACGCAGCATCTGATCAGGCTGCAGCATGCCTTCACACCACAGCATTGCTGCAGGCCTACCAGGTGGATCTATTAGGAGACCTCGATGAGGTTGGGGGTATAGGCCCTGATGCAGTAGCCGAATTGTGTCAAACCACCGTTCCAGAAACTCTTCCCCTGCTGCTCTCGGGTCTCAGGGGATGCTGAGCGGGAGTAACCCCAAACATCTAAAGCCAGTTCCTCGTATCGTCCCACCCAAAACCGCTACCCAAGCTCCCCCTCCAAGAGAAGGCTGATCAGGTAGGCGCTCTCAAATGCTGATGATTGATATGCGGCAGGCTGGTCCTCATCACATATAGTCATTAGTTTCTACAATTTGAACTCTACTCCAGGGGCCCAGTTATTATCGTCTTAGTGCTCTACATTTCACACTAGACACACACTTGTCATCATGTTGGTATTGGTATTAACATTCCCACCGCGTCATTTGACCCAGAACTATTTTCCTTGATAGGGAAAATCCCCTGTTACGACTGTAACCTTGGTTCCCTGGAGAGTCCTTACCTATATGTGTGCCTGTCAGCGACTTACTTCAGCTACTTTGAAGCTATCACTGTTTTGTGTGGCTTTTATAGTTTCCTAGTTTGTGACGGCACCCGCCTCTGACTTATCTACACACCATTGGTCTGATTTCATGTGTGGTTCACAATATTTATGCTTCACGATATGTGTGGTTTAATTTTTATTAACCATTTTCCTAATTAAATACAGTTATTAAAAACAATGGAAAATAATACTTTTAGTTTTAAATAATATCTGGAAATTATACAGCTATATTTAAATGAATAAAATCCATTATAGCTACAAATGGATGTTTTTTTCTTTTTAAGCATTTTTCTACTTTTTATGTTTACTAATTATTTACTAATTATTTATTTTTATTTTGCACTTTTTCAATATTTATATTCCTGATGAAAAACAATTATAGCTACAAGAAGTAGCGACATTTCATAAAAACCTAGGGTATGGCATGATTCCTTCTGGCTGTCACATCTTGGAGAACGTGTGCGATAACGGAGAAGGCGAGGAGAACAGGTTCTCAAGGAAAACTTTATTCAAAAACACAAAACAAAACACTTTAAATAACAAACAGAAAATGGCACGTTAGTGCAAAACCTGGAAACTAGGAACACTTGGAGATAACTAGGAAACGGCATCCACACACCAGGAGACATGAACACAACAACGTAACACAACAGGATTAACGTCACAGATTCAACAACTGACAACTACTAGAAAACACAAGTAGGTATAACTAGACAGAGACATGGGACACAATTAATAGATAATTAATTAATTCAAGACAGGTGTAGAAGGATCTAGAAGGGCCCGGAAGTGAACAGGAAGTGCAGACACAATAGACAGGAAGTGAAACCATGACCTTAAAGACAGAGAAAGACAAAGACACAGACAGACAGGACCAAAGGTGACACTAGCCATACAACAAAAACATTCCCAAGTAATCATATTTTATGTGTTTTTTAAGTTAACATATCAAAATGTGGACTCAAAATTCTCTTAGTGTCGTCAAAACTTCAGCATCAGTCAGCTAACTCTCTCACTCCGGCACCAGGTCAGCAGACCGTTGTTATTGTTGAGTCCTTAACTGGCTTATTCTGTAATAGAGGGAACATGGAACTGGACACAAGTAGTGATTAAGTGTAGAGGGGAACTGGGAGCCAATCAATACTGTAGTCATTCCATAGGAGGAAAGAGAAACTAAATCTCTACATTTGAATGGGGGCTGCTAGTGACAGTCACATGTTTTGTTTTGTTTTTTTCTCTGTTGAGATGTTTTTCCCAGACAACAGATTGTCTAGTTTTTACAGACAAGGCTTAGGCAGAGAAGCTTACCCACATCTCTCTCTATCTCTCTCCCTCTCTGCTCTCTGAATTTGAATGTAATCACCATATCGAGGTTGCTAGAAGGAAGATCATTTAATCGATGTGTAGGGCAAAACTACAGGCATTTTCAGAGAAATTCTGGAAAGAAATTTTTATATTGGAGATGTATTAGTAACATTTCGCATGTAATTAACCAAGGCAACTAACTTAGGCAGATGCAGCCTTTATATTCAATAAAATGATTTTTAGAGCAATCAGTCATTCGTTAATTATCTTCATCAGAGATTATGTGTGTGCGGAGGCAAATGTTTTGCATAAATTGCTAAATTCATCCCCTTTTTGGAAGATTATCTGATGATCTGATGATTATACTTTAAAGAGGATTATTTTACTAGGCAGGAAAGATTAAAGAAAAGGAGTAAAAAGATGACTTAAAAGTTAGTGAAACACATTTGCGAACCATTATTACTTCCATAATGTGATGCATTTCCTTGTGACACAGGATATTCTATGATACTTGATTAAATCTTGATCTATGATTCTTGACAGGTTATAGTTTGTTGACATTAGCCACAATGGAAAGATGTTTCAGAAGCAGTCTTGTTTAAAGATATTGTTTTTCCCCCCCTTTGGAATAACATCCACCAGAAAATAGAACAGGAATGTTTATTAAAAAAGTAAATAGGGTAAATTCAAAGTCTTATCTAATGTCGCAGAAGCCTCTGTCAATCGGTTGCTTTGATAGGGAACAAACACACCAACGGTAAACGGTAATCCAGCTGAGGCTAGCATTCAATATGTAACGTCTGCCTTTCAGCTAATCAGTTAGGAACATCACATAACATTATTAATATTCATGACTCAAGTACGCCTGGCACAGTTGCGCTGAGCTGCTGACAGAAAATAAACTTTATGAGCAGTGAAGAAGAATTAAACAGATTTTTTTTTATATGTTCACATCGTATCTGCTACTACAATGCTGTTTCTGGAAAGTTCAATTTTGTTCTTTCGAGTACTTTATTACATGAGTGTATAAGTGGCAACTAGCCATTTATAATGGATGATGTTTCTAATGTTTATTTAGAGACGCTGATGAGATTTAGATATGCCCTCACTTTTCAGATTGTCTGTGTATGTGTGTTTGTGTCGTTGTCTGTGTGTGTATGCAATGATTATGAATGAGACCCTGTAGAGTTCAGCTCTATTTTCATCTAGCCCTCGGCATCACCACATAATTAGAACAGACAAGGGAGTGCAGATATTATTGCACATGCTCTAATTAATGTCATTACACGGGACACAATTTCAATAGTTCCGCTTTCATCTGAACTTGTTGCGACGGCGAGACATTTAGGCTCACATTCGAATGTTTATTCAGACACTTGGCATCGTGCACAGACTTGAATGTGTTTTTCACTAATTGCTGAAACGATTAAGTCAAAATGTAATTAGTGACTAATTCATAGATACATGGATGCAGGTGCACATTACAACTGAAGTGTGTCATTTTCTTGATGTTAAAATACTCTCCTAGGTCAGTTTAATGTGCAGAGTCAACTGTAGCAGGTTGATTTTCATGAAAATTGTCAACACTAGGACTCTCTGCTGCTTTCAGAACATTTCTGTGTTTGTTTCAGCAATATGAGGATCCCAACACAGCAACATTAGCTGAAGCAATTGTGTGAGTTATGGGCAGGACTATTAGTTTGATTCATGGAAGATGGGGGGAGTATTCAGGATATGGGTTTGAAAATCCAAAATGCATCTTACATGGATGGAATATGTACTTTAATTTATCAAACAACCGTTAATGAAAATTACACTGCTGTTTAAAAAAAAATTCTATTTTTAAGAAAAAATTTTTTTAATTATTATTATTACAGTAAAGACTTTGGTTGTTACAAAAAATATATATAATTTTTTTTTTAAATACAAATACAAGATTCTGTCATCAAACTCTTGAGGTAACAGAAATACTCTAATAGGTCCTTAACTCAACTTGCTTGCAATCATGTCATTCTCTATAGGAAACAGCTGATTGGTTCCTGCAGTATCAGTAGCAAATGAGCTTGCATGCTCAACCTTCAAATATTGTCTGTGCAGCACGGTTTCAGAAATCGTGCACCTTCCCCAGCTCTAACTGTACAATTCATGTACGCGACATTGTACATTTGCAGTATGATTTACGTGCTCACAGCTGCGTGTCGTGCATGTATTGACAGAAGCAACAACAGCATTATTATCCACAGCAGATCTATTCCGCCAAGACTAAACATATCAACATTGTTATACCCATTTCCAAACACTCTGAGAGTTGTTATGATAGAAATGCAATACTTGATATTCATCAAAGAATTCTGTTAAAGTTGTATTACAGTTTCCACAAAGATATTAAGCAGCAAAACCATTTCAGTTGTACTAATTAGAAATGTTTTTGAGCAGCAAATCAGCATATTAGAATGACTTTGGAATTATAAATGTGACAATTTAAGTTTTACTGTATTTTTGATTAAATAAATGCAGCCTTGGTGAACATAAGATGCATGTGCGTAGTATGAATTCAATATGGACATACTAAATCCTACAGTACATACTTGTTGTCATTGTCATGTGGCCATCGATTGTAAGACCAACTGTTTGTGATTTGTGACTATATGACGACTCTCCCATTCCCATATCGGAGTGTAAAGTCTCCTTTAGATATGTACTTCTGAAACTGCACTTCTATTCTCTAATCAATAATGTGTATTCAGATATAATTTGATGATTTAAAGTAGGCAAACTTGTACACAATTCCATTTGGTGGACACATAAATTACCTTATGAATTACCTGCAGAAGCAAAACAAATTGCATTGCATTTATTACACACACTAATTTAATGCTGCTTGTACAATGCACTAAGTACAAATGACACACTTCACCTTTAATATGTAAATATTAAGTCAAATGTTGTACCATGCGTGTTATGAATTGAACTTGCTTCCAGAAATAATGTAGGTCTGTATCACTAGGACTGAATAGACAGGGGGTTAACATATTGAAAATGTCACTCTTATTTGTCTGAATTTGCCCTCATTGTCTCATTGTAGGCGTAAACATTCTCTCCATCCTTCTTTCATTCAGGACTGACGTTTGTCATTGTAGACGGGATCTTCTGAGATGACAGTTATTCTTTTAATTATCAGATGATGACAGTTGTCTCCTTTGGGTTAGATGTGAAGTGAGCCCCATGGTGTCGAGACTGAAATTTCCTGTAGCCTTTCCCTTCTTCATAAGGACATATGTGCCTCATTTTTAACATAAAAACATATTACATTAGAATGCTTACCATCAGTTAGGTTTACCTTTTAAATCAAGTTTATCCACTCTTTATAACTCTTTCACTGTATGATAAATCAATGAAATCTTTATCACAACTTTCCACATAGGAACATGTCCTGTGAGAAGTGTTCTCCAATAAGGTCCTCTGTAGTGTAGTCTACTCATTAGTTGTAGGGTTGGGGAACATATCCAAAAAATTAGTGAATTTAAATGATGAGTCCTTATAGACCAATTAATATTCAACACTTATTACGGGACATGTCAATAAAATATTAATAAGATAACATTAAAATCCCATTAGAGATGCAAAATCATTCTGTCAGTGACATAAAACTTGTCACACAGAAATAAAACATCATTAATATTCTGACTCAAAATTATTAGGTGAAAGTTACTGATTCATTTCTGATTGATATCCAGACATGTACCAGCAAATCAGTCAATTAATATCTTAAGACTGGCTAACTTGACGTTGAATCACCATTCAAGCATCTATGAATAGTTTCAATAGCATGCCATTAGTCTAGTGGTTATCATCCAGTGGTAAATCATCTCTGGCACCAAACACACTCTGTGTTAAATGATCCATCAATATTGTCTAGTTGTCATATAATGGAAACTAACAGCACGATTGCTGGTGTGGTATTGCTTTTCATTTTATTTGTTTTAACAGTTCAGTAAGTTGATATTCAGTTATTAATTTAAGAAAGAGTTACAGAACCGTTGCGCATCTCTGAGCAATGCACAGTTGTTTATTGTTGTTACACGTGTTCCTGTCTGGGTCTTCTCTGTCAGTCTTGTCTTTGTTTCACTTCCTGTCTCTTGGGTTATTGTTTCACTCCCTACACCTGTCTTGTAATCACTTCCTCGTTAGTCTCCCAGGTGTGGCTGTTTCCCCTTGTGTATATATCACTTGTGCACTTCCCTTGTGTTTGTCGGTTGTTGAATGTTCGTGGTTCCTGTTTGATATTGTTAAAGAAGTAATGTTAATCGTGTGTGGATGTTAGCCTGTTTCCCCTGCCGTGTTTCTAGTTTTGAGTTTTCCTGGTCCAAGTTAATGCACATGCGTGCTTGTTTTGTTTTGTTATTTAAAGTGTTTTGTTTTCAGTTTATTAATATTAAATTAGTTTTCTGATCGAATCCAGCTCCTGCCTCGTTCTCCCGCATCGCACACCAACACCCTGCTCCGTTCCGTAACAGAACAACCGACCAGGTTCGTCACCTATAAAGACGTTCTGTGGACTATATGGATTCCGCTACTCACGCTGAGTCGAGCCTCCTAAATCTTCGGCAAAACGGCCGGTCCCTAGTGGACTATGTGGCGGAGTTTATTGACCGTTCACATCGGGTGGGTTGGGGCGATTTCGCCCTCAACCTGTGCTTCGAGGGAGGACTGGACAGGGAAGTAGTCCGGCCACACGGGTGCCTGGAAGCTGCCCTACCGGACTACATTAACACGGTGCTGTGGCTGAATGGCATGGACTTTGAGGTCGAGGAAATGCCCAGATCTGCATCCCAGAATCCCGCAGTCAAGCCCGCATTCCCGAACCCCACGACCGAGTCCACACGCCGCCGCCGCAAGAGGAGGAAGCGGAAAGATCCAGAGATCCGCCAGCCAGAGCCTGATCCAGAGATCCGCCAGCCAGAGCCTGATCCAGAGATCCGCCAGCCAGAGCCTGATCCAGAGATCCGCCAGCCAGAGCCTGATCCAGAGATCCGCCAGCCAGAGCCTGATCCAGAGATCCGCCAGCCAGAGCCTGATCCAGAGATCCGCCAGCCAGAGCCTGATCCAGAGATCCGCCAGCCAGAGCCTGATCCAGAGATCCGCCAGCCAGAGCCTGATCCAGAGATCCGCCAGCCAGAGCCTGATCCAGAGATCCGCCAGCCAGAGCCTGATCCAGAGATCCGCCAGCCAGAGCCTGATCCAGAAATCCGCCAGCCTGAACTGTGGCCCGACCCGCCAGAGCTGCCTGAACTGTGGCCCGACCCGCCAGAGCTGCCTGAACTGTGGCCCGACCCGCCAGAGCTGCCTGAACTGTGGCCCGACCCGCCAGAGCTGCCTGAACTGTGGCCCGACCCGCCAGAGCTGCCTGAACTGTGGCCCGACCCGCCAGAGCTGCCTGAACTGTGGCCCGACCCGCCAGAGCTGCCTGAACTGTGGCCCGACCCGCCAGAGCTGCCTGAACTGTGGCCCGACCCGCCAGAGCTGCCTGAACTGTGGCCCGACCCGCCAGAGCTGCCTGAACTGTGGCCCGACCCGCCAGAGCTGCCTGAACTGTGGCCCGACCCGCCAGAGCTGCCTGAACTGTGGCCCGACCCGCCAGAGCTGCCTGAACTGTGGCCCGACCCGCCAGAGCTGCCTGAACTGTGGCCCGACCCGCCAGAGCTGCCTGAACTGTGGCCCGACCCGCCAGAGCTGCCTGAACTGTGGCCCGACCCGCCAGAGCTGCCTGAACTGTGGCCCGACCCGCCAGAGCTGCCTGAACTGTGGCCCGACCCGCCAGAGCTGCCTGAACTGTGGCCCGACCCGCCGCTGGACTTCTGGGACATCCCAGAGCCGCCGCCGGCCTTCGCCGACGTCCCAGAACCCGTTACCAGCCCGGAGGCCGCTGTCCAAGTGACTCTCGCCCTGCCGGCGCCCCCAGTGACCCTCGCCCTGCCGGCGCCCCCAGTGACCCTCGCCCTGCCGGCGCCCCCAGTGACCCTCGCCCTGCCGGCGCCCCCAGTGACCCTCGCCCTGCCGGCGCCCCCAGTGACCCTCGCCCTGCCGGCGCCCCCAGTGACCCTCGCCCTGCCGGCGCCCCCAGTGACCCTCGCCCTACCGGCGCCTCCAGTGACTCTCGCCCCGCCTGACCCGCCGGCCTTGCCCGAGCCTGCCTGGCTCACCCCGCCGGCGCCGCCTGACCCGCCGGCCTTGCCCGAGCCTGCCTGGCTCACCCCGCCGGCGCCGCCTGACCCGCCGGCCTTGCCCGAGCCTGCCTGGCTCACCCCGCCGGCGCCGCCTGACCCGCCGGCCTTGCCCGAGCCCGCCTGGCTCATTCCCCCGGCGCCGCCTGACCCTCCAGCCTTGCCTGAGCCCACCGGGCTCCTTTCCCGCTCCTCCAGGGACTCTGTATTTTTTCTTTTTTTTTATGTGTCAGGACTGTTTAGTTGCCATTTTTTCATTTAGGACTGTTTTGAGTTATTTTTTCATGATGCCTTAAGGTCTGTTTATTTTGTTTATCATTTGCACATGGTTTTTCCTTGGTTCTTGTTCAGTCTCCTTTGGGTTCCCTCGGGTTTCATGTCTTGTTCTGTCCCCCTCCTGGTCCCCCGCCCACCCTCCACAGTTGTTGCCTTGCCGGCGCGAGGTCGCGCCTACCAGAAGGGGGGCGTTATGTTACACGTGTTCCTGTCTGGGTCTTCTCTGTCAGTCTTGTCTTTGTTTCACTTCCTGTCTCTTGGGTTATTGTTTCACTCCCTACACCTGTCTTGTAATCACTTCCTCGTTAGTCTCCCAGGTGTGGCTGTTTCCCCTTGTGTATATATCACTTGTGCACTTCCCTTGTGTTTGTCGGTTGTTGAATGTTCGTGGTTCCTGTTTGATATTGTTAAAGAAGTAATGTTAATCGTGTGTGGATGTTAGCCTGTTTCCCCTGCCGTGTTTCTAGTTTTGAGTTTTCCTGGTCCAAGTTAATGCACATGCGTGCTTGTTTTGTTTTGTTATTTAAAGTGTTTTGTTTTCAGTTTATTAATATTAAATTAGTTTTCTGATCGAATCCAGCTCCTGCCTCGTTCTCCCGCATCGCACACCAACACCCTGCTCCGTTCCGTAACAATTGTGAGAGACGTTAAAAAATTATTTGTTCATTTTAGACCTATTATTTATATGACTTTGGAATAATGAGTTGTCTCGGCGACTCATTCGTTCATTTTGAACTATTTCAATCCGAAGATGCATCTTCTTCAGTCCAAAGATGCAGCAGGGACTTACGATGTGAACAAGTTATTTCATTTTCGTAGAATTTATTTTTTGCTGCATATATTTCTAATTCAGAATAAAATTGCATTTGTGGATGTGTTCTGTATAATTTGTCTATTGAATATGTAACATTTTAACTAATTTTCATTCTGAATTCATTTGTTAATTAATGATTCATAGATTGTGTTTATCACACAGAGGTGTGTATATACACAGTAATACCTCGGTTTACGAGCGACTTGGTATACGAGTAAATCGGTGTATGATCATAAGGGTGGAATTGGAGCATTGTATCTGTGTACGAGAAAAAAAATCCCTCACCCACCCGCATTTTTGTGTGGAAAAGTCCTAGTTCAGCATCGTCACGCGCATTTTTACTGGAAATATCCTAAACACAGCCTCTAATAACACAGTCATGCAGTTCCAATCCCTTTATCACCCCTTCACTCATTCATTCTCTCAGCTTCGCTTGGTTTGGCTGCATAATTCACCACAGTGCATTCTATATAATCAAATATATATATATATATATGTGTGTGTGTGTGTATATGCATTTTTCAGTTAATCTTGTGTTGTTTAAGTATTATTTAGAAATATTAAACTATGTAACTGCTTCTTTGGTTTGGACTTGTAATGTTGATGGTAATAGGTCTCTTACATCATATACCCATGTGGTTTTTTATTTCACACATGTTTCTCTCTCTCCAATAACATATTGTGTATGTTGATATCTCCCATTAATAATAAATGATAAGTCCTGATTAAAAATCCACTGACGACTCCACAAGCCACAGACTTTATGGATGCATCATCTGTCCTCCAACACCCTCTCAATCCATTCATTCCATCCATCCTCAATTAGAGATTATCATCTCCCAGTCTGTAATAGATTGAATGAATCACCAAAAACAACACCACACCATTACTACGTCAATGTACAAAGTCTCTCTCTCTCTGTTCTCTTTCTAAAATTTGTCATGCTCTAAAATGAGCTCTTACACCCATGCCTGTGTTTTTTCCATTTAGATTGTGTCGTGGATGTTTTGGGAGCTTTTAGACAAACCCGCCTAATGATTTGCTTTGATGTTTTAGAAGTTATAAAATTCTCACTGCAGAACAATGATTCATTTCTGGTTATTTCTCTTTATCAGTATTTTGCAGCCTGACATGGGAAAAAAGTCAAAATACAAAACCTCAGTGAAGAAGAAGACTCTAAACCCAGAGTTTAACGAGGTCAGCTATTCCCGTTAAAGGTGTGGTCACACAAAGCTGTACATTTAATTGAGATTCTCACAATTAATTATAAAAAAGTGGATAGTTCTGACAAACCAAAATGTTGTTGTTGTTTTTGCAGCAGTTGTAACCAGTCACAGGCGAATGCAATAGCAAATGAGAGGCATTTAAGTCTAATAGTTTATATAGGTCTTATGAGAAAGTTATTCTTATTTTTCTTTTTAATTAAAATGAAAAATTATGATCAAAATATCAGGGGAGATACTTAACAATTAGAATATTTTCATGCAGCCCTTTAGTCACTTTAGACTTTCCGTTCATCTTCATTTAAATGTCGGTGAGTGGAAATGGAAGCACAAGCGAAGAAGTTTCTTCATTCTACATGTTCAAGTTTGATTAACTTTGACCTATTCATTTGTGTAGTCATAGATTGATCTCTTGACTCAAAACAAAGAATAAAAAACCTCAGCATTTAGGGCATAGTAGAGTAGCAGATACTATATATGACTATTTGTCATTTTTTTGTGTAAATTATAATTTAATTTAAAAACAGAAGCCTTATATTGTGATATCATATCTTGTTGCTCAGTTTTTGCATGCTCAATGCTGAATATGACCACACCTTCACTCAATGTGAATACAAATGTTATTATTTTTCCCTCTTCTAAAACTGTTTAATGTCCTCTTCAACCCAGGAGTTTTCCTATGAAGTCCCACATGATCAGCTCGCTAAGAAAACCCTGGAGATTTCAGTCTGGGACTATGACCTGGGCATGAGCAATGACTTCATAGGTGAGTTTTACAAGCAGAATATAAATATTCTTTATGAAAGAGTATAGCATTCATTTTTATTTATTAATATATTTACACTAAATTTGATGCACCGCTTGATGGAAATAAACGTTGTGATGTTATTTCCATTAAAAGGTGCATCAGTTTTTGGTCAAGATCTTATATTGACAATGCAAGAGTCGATCACACTGTAAAGTCTCCTCCAGCACATCCCAAACACTTTCTATGAATTTAAGGTCTGGACTCAGAGCTGCCAATTCATGTGTGAAAATGATTCTTCATGCTTCCTCCCAACCATTCTTTCACAGTTTGAGTCTGATGAATCTTGACATTGTCATCCTGGAATATAGCCATGATGTGTCTTCCTACATGGTTGTTTAAGAAAATCCATCAATTAGGGTTAGATGAATTGTTGCCAAACATACAATATGCTAGAAACATAATAAACACTTCAATAATGAACCAATCATAGACTCTTAAACTATTGCCTTTACCTATTTAAATCCAAACAGCGATTTATTTATTTTTTCGGCTATGTCTGTGTGTCTGTGTGTATATATACTGTGTGTGTGTGTGTGTGTGTGTGTGTGTGTGTGTGTGTGTGTGTGTGTGTGTGTGTGTGTGTGTGTGTGTGTGTGTGTGTGTGAGTCTGTGAGTCTGTGAGTCTGTGAGTCTGTGTGTCTGTGTGTCTGTGTGTCTGTGTGTGTGTGTGTCTGTGTGTGTGTGTGTGTGTGTGTGTGTGTGTGTGTGTGTGTGTGTGTGTGTGTGTGTGTGTGTGTGTGTGTGTGTGTGTGTGTGTGTGTGAGTCTGTGAGTCTGTGAGTCTGTGAGTCTGTGAGTCTGTGTGTCTGTGTGTGTGTGTGTCTGTGTCTGTGTCTGTGTCTGTGTGTGTGTGTGTGTGTGTGTGTGTGTGTGTGTGTGTGTGTGTGTGTGTGTGTGTGTGTGTGTGTGTGTGTGTGTGTGTGTGTGTGTGTGTGTGTGTGTGTGTGTGTGTGTGTGTGTGTGTGTGTGTGTGTGTGTGTGTGTGTGTGTGTGTGTGTGTGTGTGTGTGTATAAATGCAAACCAAGCATCAAGTCAAATTATTGTCTCTGGTATAGTCAAAATACCACAATGTTATGGGCAGAGCTTATCTCATTTCGATGTGGATCTTTACTTTAAACTGCAGCTGGTTTGATGTTTTGTTATTATAGAACTGAAAATCATAGTTTGTATGTCTCATGTCCTACGCAGAAAAAAGAAATTAGTTTTATTTCAATGGATAGTATGGACAACCTCATCATGTTCTCACCCTCATGGCGTTCTAAACCTGTATGCATTTTTAGTCCATGGAGCATCAAAGGAGTTTAGCTGAAATGTTTCCATGTAATGAAAGTGAATGGCGAGACCAGGACTGTCAAGCTCCAAATAAAAAAAAAAGGGATCATAAAAGTAGTCCAATATGAACCGTACGATAGCTTTATGTGAGGAACAGACTGAATTGTAAGTTGTTCATCACTGAAAGTGTCGCTTGACAGCCATGGTCTTTTAATGAAAGAGCAGCTCAGAGTTTCTGCTATAAAGTACAGCTTTTGTGCTCCACAAATACAGGTTTCGAAAGTCATGCAGGTGAGTAAATGATGGCAGAATTTTCAGGATTGGCTGAACTAACCCTTAATGAAAAGAAACAGAGGAAGAGTCAACAACAGAAAAGCTCTTGAATTTTCTGCTGTGATGTGTTTATTTATGATTGAATGGGACGTGTGCTCTAACAATCAGGACAGTGTCAGTGTTACTGATTTAAAGGGTATGGTTAAGGAACGGATGTTTGGGGGTGAGGGGGTCGATGGAGAAGTGTGAAGAAATGAAGGGATGTGAATGAACAGAGGCTTGTGAGACATATCCAGGCGTGAAGGCACATGGAGGACGCAGGTCTCGGATTGACATGTGCAATGAAGCTTAGAATTTATTTAACATTTTCTTGGATCCCTTCAACACTTTTTTCCCCCACACACTCCTGTCTATTTCCTTTATTTTTCTTTCATTCCCCATGGCGGGGATGTCATGCGTAGAGTTCATTTGTCATGCCTTGCTCGTGGCCATGAACATGTGATATTGATGTGAGGAGTGTTTGTGTAGAAGTGATCGAAGCAGGGCTAAATCTCAGTACGTGAGGGGCCTGAAGAAATGAAACGCAGCTTGTGTCCACAGACACTTTCTCATGCAGTTTCATTATTCAGAGCAAGTTCACGTATTAGACTGGGAGACACGCTGAAGTATCAAGAACAAAGATACTCAACTTCAGAAGCCAAGAGAGCCACAGTCAAACTGCAACAGATGCGAAGCATATATATATATTTATATGTTTACAGGGCTTGACGCTTCCTTTTGCTTTGGTGAAAATTTTAGGAGCTCATTAAAAAACTTTAGGGATGCAGTAAAAAGTTATATCTATCTAGTCATGGTTCATGGCGAAGGGGGGAAATGAAATGAAAATGAAATGGGAGAAGAATTATTTGTCAGGGCTTTTGTGTTCTTTTGCAAATGTTTTGTGTTCCCCCATGAAACTTTGCATTCCTTCGCAAAACCATTTGCGTTCCGCTTAGAAACTTTGTGTTCGTTCACAAAGAGCTCAAAAGGTTTTACAAGAGATTAAATTATTAGACAAAATTAACTTATTAGAATATAAAAAGTACATTCGGATTCATTATATTTCTGCTTTAAACTGTGTTAAATAATCTTAGTCTTTCCTTCAGGGCAGCCCAGACAGAACCTATGGTTATGGTGAATTAATTACCGGATACAGTTTAAGTAACCAAAATACCAATAAAAACCAGAAGAAAAAAAAACTTTTAGTATAAAAAAAAGCTTTTACTATCATTGATACTTTTATACTATAGTATACGAATTATATTCTCTGTTTCCACTGTAATTTTAGTCATTCTTTCTCAATGTGGGCTTTTTAACAATATGTCCATATACTGTATATATATATATTTTTTTGATAATAATGTTTTATTTATTTAGTTTGAGATATTTTAGTACTTCCAAATGAAACTAATTTAAAATGTTGAGAAATGTTGGTAATTAGCTGAAATAAAATAATTATTTCATTTATTTTAAAAATCATTCATTTATTCATTTATTTAGTTAACGATGATGATAATAGTAATGCTAATAATATACAGTATAACAATAATTTATAGATAGATAGATAGATAGATTGATAGAAATCAGATAAACACTGATATTAAAGAAAATCTGTTTCAAATGAATTGTCCTTCTGATGTTACTCGTTGACTTTTTGAACATTATTCATCAAAGAATCCTGGGGGGGGGGGGGGGGGAAGCATCTCAGTTTTATAAAAATATTAAGCAATAAAATCTATTTTCAACACTAAGTAATGCAATTACGATTTTTTTTCATGATCATACGTCCCTTCAATTTTTCACTTGGCAAGTTATTGTCCTCTCTCTCTGTCTCTCTCTCTCTTTCTCAGGTGGAGTTGAATTGGGGATTAACGCAAAAGGAGACAGACTGAAACACTGGTTTGAGTGTCTAAAATACAAAGGAAAGAAAGTGGAATACTGGCACACACTGACACAGCAAGGAGCCCCTAGCAGTGACTAACACAGACAATTCTCTGATAAGTAATAGCTACAAAGACAATGAAGTAATAATGATAAAGAAATGCAATAATGCTCAGTCTGATGATGATGATGACGTTCAATATTAATGCGTGAGAAAAAGCATAATAATCTATTGTACAGCTAAGTGTCACATTCTTTTGTGATGAGAAAGAAGTAAGTGTGATCACAAGGCTGGATTGTGACGCACAAAGAATCGACCCCTTTTTCTGGTCTAGACGTCACTTATGTGAAATCGTACTGTGTTGTGACTATGCCACAGGAGCTCATGCCATATTATAGTGTTATTGTTTATTACATGTTAAACGTGTAATAGCATCCTGGTGTTTGTTACAGTTGGTGGTGCCGTAATTTGCACACTGTCAAAGCACAACACATCCAGCTGACTGTACATGTCTATGTGTACCTATGTATTTCGATTCTGTGATTTGTTACGTATGAAAGTTTACAGTCTCTTCCAGCCCGCCAAAAACATGAAGCACAAGGGACAAGGTGCACAAAGAAACTTTAACGCAATGAAAGAAAATCTTGGGATTTAAAGAACTGACACCTGTCACTCCAAGCAGAACTAAACGACAGTCACCTCAACGTGAATGTGTGCGCCTGTATGCGCGCACGCGCGCGCGCGTGTGTGCGCGCGCGTGTGTGTGTGTGTGTGTGTGTGTGTGTGTGTGTGTGTGTGTGAATGTCCCTGTCCATGTTTTTGTCTTTGTACGTATCTCTGTTGAATGTTTGTACAGTCTCCTACTGAAAAAAAAGCAAAAGAAAAAGATTTGCTGATGCACATTGACAGACTTTCTCGCTTATTCTCCGGCGTCCTCTACTGGTTTAGAGGTTTCAGTTCCAGTATGGAGGGCCTCATGCACAACTGCACGCCCCATTAGGGGTTAAATTAGCAATCAAACAAAGCCTTTAAAAGGACAAGCTACCCGTCGAAGGACATCTACAAAAGAGTCCGAACACAAAAACGGGTTTGTGAAGCATATAAAGGACACTCTTGCTTTGTTGTCCTGACAATGAGTTGCCATCAGCTCTGTGAAACGATGCACATTTCTTGCCATGCGTGGGAATTTCGCTATAATTGTATCCGTGTGATTGCATTTATTAGCTATTTATTAGATTCAAATCCTTTACCACTTACCTGAATCTTTTTTTCATCTTGACGTTTAATTGCACAACAATTTTTGTTAACCCTGTCCTTCTGTGGCTCCCTCTGCCATTCCTGACCTGGAGGGTTTTTTTTACAAGTGGCTTATCAAACGAATGGCCTAAACAGTGTATAATTATCAAATGTTACTATAAGCAGCTGCATGCCAAGTGAATGTCACATATGCTTTGATGGACCACCGATCTGCAATGCTGATGTTTGTCCTAATATCCATCATCGGCCCCATTATTTGTTTTTGCTCAGTGAACTGGGACAATTCATGCTACCTTTGACGAAACAGCATGGCATTTAGATAATGGACTGGCACCACCTGCCAGCCAAGATGGGACACCAGGGGAAGCGTTAATGAATGAGGGGTCAAACTGAAGGAGGAATATTCAAGTCTCGCTCACTTGTCCTCGTTGACTGTCTGTGTGGAACATGTGATGTGACTGCCATCGTGTGTTGGTCTTTGTAACTGCGTCTCAGAAATAAATGGTGCAATAGTGGCTGTTGGAAAAGAGAGCAAGTTTTGTGTGTTTGAGCCCCAGAACCTTTCATACATGCAATGATTTCTTGTTATATAATGGAAAATGTTCCATATAGAATGAACAGTATTAAACCATGAATGCATGATGTAAAGTACATCTTTATTGACAGAGATTCTGCATGCATTCTTACTCTATGCATAACATATTGTTACATTCGCATTTGTTTGTGATAAATGAATGAATGTACAACAGAAAGTTTCTGTATTTTTTTGTGGCAGAACAATGGCTTTTTTCCCCCTCTTTCTCTTTTTATGGATCAATAATTCTTCCCATGAAAAGAGGAACACCAGCCTCATCATTCCACAGTATCAGAACGAAGGGCCGTAGAGCAGAGAAGGTTTTGAAGGTGCGAGAAAAAGACAAGCTTGTGGCTGCGGCGGCCTCCACTCCCTTCTCCGTGATCGAGAGAAAGGCGCTATGACGAACATCTGAGATGAGTGCTTCACTTTCCCCCGGAAACATTCCACACAAGTTAGGGTTTGAGAAGAGATCTGACAAACCTGAGGAGAGTTGAGGACAATTCTGTCATGATTTGATTCAATGAGTACTATACAATGACTCCATTGTTGTCAGGCAATGAAAAGGACCAAAAAGCAACCATACAATATCAAAAACCTATGATAAAAGTCCTCCATTTGATTCTTGCACTATTCCAAGTTATCTGAAGGCACATAATAGCTTTGTGTGAGAAAGAGATTTTCAGTGAATTATAATTTTTCAGGTCTCAGCTCTCTTTCTGTCTTTTCCTCACATAAAGTTATCGTGTAATGCATCATTTTCTGATAGTATTTTAGTTGTATGGAAAATAAAACCATATATTTGAAATAAGGTATCATACTGATAGGTTTGGAATGACATGAAGATGAGTAAAGGATGGCAGAATTTTTATTTTTGTCTGAACTATCACTTTAGACATGACATTGTAGCTCGCCACAGCATTTTAGAGTAAATAAAGTGACATTCTTACCCAGATTCCTCAGAAAATCATCCAATGCTGTGGTTTCTTTCAGTTTAATTATAGGCAGTGTGACCTCAGCAGTTTGGTCTGGCATTTTGTTAATCTCAGAAACCATTTCTTCAATGTTTTGGTAGTTTATATTGTTCTCCATCAATAAGAAGTCTGATTCTGCCGATGTGGGTGGGACCAGTATGTAGAGGCTGTTTTTGCCTGTAAGATGGAACTTTCCAACCTGGAGAAATAGTTCTGTAGTGTATGTGTTTGTATTTGTACAATTACAGTGCATATGTTTGGTGTTCATTTTCAGGAAATTGTGCCGTTTGTGCATGTATAATTTTATTCTTAAAAAATTCTGTATGTAATAAAATAAAATTCTAATATTTAAATTAAGAAATTTTTTATGCTTTGTCATTAATTAGATTTTTGTTTATTTTTTAAATCTATTTAGATCATATAATTTACATTTTCAATTGAATTCTTATTTTATCTAACAATGAAGAAAATACATTGGAAAAAAATCTCATTTTGTACCCCATAAATATATATAATATTAACAATCGGCTTGATCTCTGTCGTATATATATATATATATATATATATATATATATATAATATTTATATATATTTTCAATTTAAATATTTTAAATATATGTTTTCAAATTATTTGCATAAAACACTAAACAAGGTAAATCTATAAAATTACGTGACCAAGTTCAGTATCCTGTTAATAATATCAGGATCAAGTTAAAGGGTTACAAATGGCACTGTTTCCTGAGAATGACATTGTGAATTCAGAGCGACACTTACCTCAGCCTTTAAACTTTTGAAGTAGCCCAATTTAAGGTTGTATTTGGAGCTGTAAAGAGTCATCACATCTTTGGTCTGATTAGAAAATGTACTGAACTGTTCCCACTTGTTTGTAGACTCAAATAGGTTCTTCCATTTACCTGTAAAGTACAAAGAAGCAAAAAGCCCAGTCTTATAGAAAAACAAATAGGTACAGTACTTATAAGCTTGTATAGTGTCACTTACCATTAAAATGGACAACATTCAGTAGAACAAATGAGGTGGAGGGGTCCACATCACTAATTAAGTCAGTGATTTTCTTGTTTGTCTTATCGGCCACCCATGTATTGATGAGCTTCACGTTTACACCGCTGTCGTTGGTCAGCTTCTGTGGCGTGACATCATAGAACTCCAGTGATTGGTTAATAAAAGCTTCTGCCAACTGTTCCTCTATATGGGAATAAAACTTTTCAGGGGTATGGACATGACAATTATGCAATGCTATCTATGACTTCTTGCAATATTAAATTAAACAGTATCAAAAGTCCAGAATAGGTGATTCTGATTTTACTGCAGCATTGCTGTTATTGCGGCGTCACCTTTGCGAAAAATAAGTTTGCTCAGTTATCAATTTGAAGGTGTGTTTGGTAACGCTATTTTTGTGTCCTGTCCTTGTTACATGTAAAATGCAGTTACTGTAGTAATAACTATAAATTAAGCATAATTACATGAAACTAATCCTAAGCCAACAGTAACTAAATGTATGTTTACACTTCTTTAATGTACAATTAATATAACTCGTTATATTTTTATTATACAATTACAAGTGCAAAGGGCACCTTAAAAAAAGTAACTGTACTTTTTTTTAACTGTACATAATATAATAAAGTGTACTTTAAGATAGTACACTTTCATGATTGTTTCTTAACATACTAAGTAAACACTTTGTAAAAAGTGATCTTGTAATAATGTCAAATTAAATGTTTTAATAATCTTTTGTCGTGCATTTAGTTTGATGTTGACTAACATACTAAAGCTTATGTAATGTATTTGATTATAATGTTATTTGATTCAAATGTAATATATTACATTTAAATATAACTTAAATACTGTATATTAATTTTTTTTACTTTATGATAACAGATGTTTAATTATAAATATTTAAATAAATACATGACATACAAGTTACAACATAAATAATATTACAGTATATTTTAGTTTACAATAAATCTATAGTTTAAGGGCAGTGTCCCATATTTCAAAGACAATAGAATTATGAAATGTATAAAGATTCTTAAGTACTACTCAGAAAAGCCCACTTGTTTAACTAATTGCACTTAATAATAATATATATATATATATATATATATATATATACATTTATATGTACATATATATATGCACATTTTAATTTAATTGTAACGAACATGCAATTAAGTGCCCGAAAACATTACATTCAGTTAGCACTTAATATTATTTTAAAGAATATTATTTATGTAATAAATACTCTTTTTAAAAGTGTGGTAAAGTGTACTTCTTTTTCACAAGTGGAGTGCTGATCTTATCAGTATCAGTACATTCTGCTACCTGGGGAATAAAACATGGCGGAGGCCATTCTCAGTGAGTCCTTCATCACATGTTTCAGTTTCTGTATCTCAGAATGCGTGCAGGCGAATTTTGGAGGAAGCTTGAGAGCTTCTTCCAACTGTTTTCTGGTCTCACCTCGAGCACCTTGAAAAGAGGGCAAAAGACAGAAGAGGCTCAACATTCCAACAAAGTAGAACGTGTAGCCTTTTGTTCATTGTATGACGCTCCTTACCCAATAGCAAATTATAAAGAGCTGCCGCGATGCTGACTGGGGAGAAGATCAAGTTGGTTTTGGGTTCTGAATCTTTAAGATCGCTGTACACAGAGGTGGAGAATTCTCTAAGTGATTCCTGCAGAATTGCCCTCCCTGACCTGCTGTCTTCATCCAAACAGGCCTCCCATGGGTCAGTGTGGTTAAAGCAGCGGGGAAGAGGAGGGGCTGAAGAATAAAGTAGTGGGAAAATGTTACCTTGATGTGAAAAATAAGTGATTTAATTCCAAAAGGACATGATTTTATATTTAAGTTGGGTTTTTTTAAATCATGAGAATTTCAACCAATGTGCTTTGCTCTGAAACTCATTGTCTGCTTGCCCAAAAGAAAAATCGATTCCAATCATAAACAGATATTCTTATATAATATCTATTTTAACTAACAATACCTTTTAACAAGCTTCTTTTTGTATTTTACTCCTAAATAGTACAAATTATATTAAAACACAATTTATAAATACAATTTTTTTTATTGTATTAAGAAAAATATAAGAAAAATAATATATATATATATATATATACACAATGAATTTCTTTATTACGTAATAATATTAAAATGGAAACAATTTATTAATAACATTTATATTAACATTTATTTATTTCATTCTTCTAAGTCAAATGAATGTAAACAAAACACAGACTTGTATAATTGTTCTTAATTTAATAATGTCTTTATTCCTAATATGTCCTAAAATGTAAGTATAGTTTTAAAACACAATATATATATGCAGTATACACACATTTTATTTAAAAACAATTAATTATTAAGCTATATATTTTTTAAGCTATATTAAGCTATATTTTTTTTAAATGCAAGAATGTTTAACAATTTACAAAGAAAATATATTTTAAAAATGAATATTTTTTTATTTAAGTTAAATTAACAATAATATTTAAACACAGAGAGTTTAAAAATATTTACTAAACAAGCATCTAAAAGGAGTACCTTGCACTTCCAGCTCCACGAACAGCATCTGAGATCCATTTATGACACACTGGTACATCCCAGCATCTTCCTCTTTCACCTTACTAATTTTCATCGCCCAGTCCTTATGGCTGATGTCCCAGAAAATCCTCTGAGATGTCTTGTCTTGCTTTTCTTGGTTGTCTGTGTTATTGTCAGGCTTGAGAAGCACCACATCTCCTTTCGCTCGTTTCCAGAAAACAGGGGTTGATTTCATCTCTCTGGAAGAGAAAGATTTAGCAACCCGGCAAGGAAGCGTCACATCATTTGTAGCTTGAACTTTCATGACCTGCCATTCCTGATGGGATGGGGGCGCTGAGAAAAGAAAAAAAATTTTTTTGTTACCTCTGACATTAAAGGTCATCAATGAAAACCTCACTGCAAAGAAAACCTTCTAACCTTTCACAATTATCGTGAATGTTCTGCTCAACCTCACTCGATCCTCTCCTCTATAGCCTTCCTGCACACACTTGTACTCTCCGTCATCAGTAATATTTTTGAGTTTCAAGATGTTTTTCTTCTCCTCCAGTGTGATCTGCTGCTGTGTCAGAGCAGACCTGAAGCTCCAGGTAGTTGTAAAGTCAACCAGCGCTGTGACATTGTCAGGAAGACAAGGAAGGGAAAGACTGGAGCCTCTCAGAACAGTGATTTGGCAGGTTGACAAGGAAAGCTGAAGAAAGGAGAGATTGTAAGTGTCATTACAGTATCATAAAAGTGGTCCATATGTTTTACATTTATGCATTTGCCAGACGCTTTTATCCAAAGTGACTTTCAAGCTACAGGACAGCTTTGTGATATATATGTAAGCCCTATAAAGCCAATAAGGAACAGGCTGAAATTTAAATGAATTTCCATTGAATAAAGCCAAGCTAGTTTGTAAAAACATGAGAGCAAGTGAATAGTAAGAGTAAAGTTTATTTCAGCTATCAAATTAATAAATTCTTGTTTAGCGACACCGGTGGCCATTCGGTGAACTGCAGTCAGTAACTTTAACGCTCACGCTCGCGCTCGTGCAACGTAGATGAAGACACTGAACGTGATTCATTCCCCCGATGTTAGACTCATGGAGAAGTTCTTTTCTTTTCTTCACTCAGAGGTAAAAATAAGTTAAATATCTTTACAGATGCAAACTATTAAAACCCGACATGGTCCAATAACAAAACAAACACAAATGTGGCAGCGTGGAGAAAGCAGTCTTTAAGAAATCATCTGATCAAAGCGATGTAGGTGTGTTTACAAAAGTGGACAGATGAGGTCATTAAAGTTACAAATTATAAAATATATTTGCAAGACTATAGTTTGAATCAACCCTGCTGTTATACAAGACACATTGACACTACAGTCTTTCGGTATTATCGTCAACATTGTAATAAACGATTACATTTGTTAAAGGGAGCCTGTCGCTGCTCAATCCATACCGGAAATAGTTCTTTACTTTTCTCTTAATATAAATACACTTTTTGGTCAAATATATCAAGGTTAATATGTGGCATTAATTAAGTTGTTTAAATTAAATCATTGAAAAATTGATAAATAAATAGTTTACATTTGTTAAATCCCATTTGTGTATATAAGACTGTTACTTTACATTTAATATTTCATTTTCTAAAGATATGTTTTAATGATTTCAGTATAATTTAACAAATTAAGAAATTTAAGAAACAAGATACATTTATTTATTCATGAATTAATTCAGATGTAAATACTATTAATACAACTTTTAAAATAAATACACTTTTCGTAACACCTTGTTTGAAGATACTGATCTTTTTTATTGCCCTTTTGGACTGATTTTAAAATAGTTTAAAAAAAACAGTATTCTGAAAATCAAAGTTATGTAATTAATCTTTTAATTATTTTTTTGGGGCAAAGTTTTATATTCATAAGACAAAACAAAAACTCATATATGACCTTTTAAAACACCGACCTCACAATATATTCTGAAACACTTTTACAAATTTTTACAAAACACTGAATACACATTTTTAAGCTTTACAAATTAATGCAACTGCCCTAATATTACAAGCTCTTTTTATTTTATTTTTTAAAACTGATTAATTAAATAGTCACTTGGTTAATCACATTTTGTAAGAAGTCGCACGGAAACATTTTGTACCAAAAAATACAGAGTAAAAATCCTCATGCTTGTGATTTACTTACACCTGCACAGAGCAACAGGAGGATGTGGCTCATAGTGTTGGATTCAGTCCTGAACAGAAAAGAAAACCAATTCTGCGAGTTATAAACACACACACACAAATCTAATGTTCACTCTGTCTACATATGAAACATTCACAGTATCTCTTAATAACCTTTAGAGTAAGAAGTAAGCCAAACATACATTTATATATATATATACTAAAAAAAGAGAGGGAAAAAATATAAGTAATTGCTAGAATGAATTCTATGGCAGGAAAAGGGAAAATAAATGTAAAGCAAATTTCTTTCTTTTTAAGCAATAAAGAAAAGAACTTACGCAGATATATTTTCGAGTAGAGTAGGCTTCAAGCCCATGAACTGTCTGTCTGTTTGCCGCTTCTGTCTAGTCCTCTTGCTGTTTTCTTACCACCGATATTTGATAAATCATTACACAGATATTTGCTAACATGTTGATTTTGTATTTACATAGATCCCAGATCAAAATCTGGCTGATTTACGGAAAATCACATGTCCAAAGTCTCTTTTATCAGATAAAAAAAAAAGTGGGCCATGTTAGCTTTAAACAACTAATACATGAATACTCTGTTGTTCATTGCAATCAAATCTGCACACCATGATATAGCTTACTCAAGCATTGCAAATATATTTTCTATGTAGGATGAATATATGTGACTTTCTTAGCCTTTTCTCAGAATGGTTTTGGGCCTGTGAAAGTGCCTTGAGAGATATTTTCTCTTTTCCTTTGCTTACAAGGTTTTCTGTAAGAATAATTTTAAGTCATTTAAAAATAATTTTAATCATTTAATGCTATAAACATTTTATTTGTTTTCTTGAAGTTTCTTTCTTCAAACATCATTCTACCAATGCTAATGATACCTAAATGCATTTCTAATAGACACTTGGGGAACTTCAGGCAAAAACAGTGGGTAATGTTGCCCGGTCCTTTTTTTTCCAGAGCTAAAAGGGCATGTTTATCAGTGGCCAGGAGATTTGGTCCGTCTCCAGAACGGCAGAGTGAGCGCTGTTATCAGACTCTGACGCAGAAAGAAAAAAATTGAGTATTGTGATTTCTTATCTAAAACTGAAGCAGCTGTAAGTTTGTTTCAGCGTTATAAAACCATCTCCACCTCTCGCATCTGAAAAAAAAAGTGATGCTGATATCGCAATAATGGTCAAGGCCTGGGAAACACATTTGTTGAAATACTACTCTGATGGTTACAGATTTAAGCTTCTTCCTGAGAAATCAAGAGTGATATGTACACATGACCATGATATATTTATTTTATATTTATATTCAGCAAGGAAATTGGTCAAAACAGTACATGCGTAAAAAAAAGTCATGTGAAAATGATTTTCTTTCGGACGTTTTGTTCATCAAAGAATCCTGAATCATGGTTTCCACAAAAATATTAGTCATAGCTTAACTGTTTTCAACGTTGATATTAATAAATGTGTTTCTTGAGCAGCCAATTAGCCTATTAGAATGATTTCTGAAAGATTGTGTGACACTGAAGACTGGAGAAATGATGCTGAAAATATAGCTTTGACATCATAGGAATAAATTACATTTTAAAATATTTTTAAATAGAAAATAGTTATTTTATTCTGTAATAATATTTCACAACATTGCTGTTTTTACTGTATTATTAGTCAAATAAATGCAGCCTTGTTGAGCAAAAGAGACTTCTTTCAAAAGCATTTGAAATATCTTACAAACCTCAATTTTTTGACCAATAGTGTAAATGACCTGTTCAGATCCCTTGCAGTAATCAGTGGTGACAAGACACAAATGATGTCAGAGCTTTGATTATGAAAATCTTTTTGATATGTTAAGAAAACATGCATTGATACATTGATAAACTGAACAGACTGTATGTCACTGTAACTTAATGATAACTTGCATACAGTAGCAAATGCACAATCATACACATTTAGCAGATTGTGTGTGTGTGTGTGTGTGTGCGTGCGTGCGTGCGTGCTTATGCATGTGTGTATCTGCTGTATCCTAGAGGGCTGCAGATTTGTCACCTGTGAAACTCCAGATAAGCCCTCTTATCACTGTTCAAGGGCAGAGGAAGTGCGTTTTCAGCTGGACAAACCTCACGTGAAACGATACATGAATAACTTTTTATTTTTGCAGTGTTACATTAATTGAGTTACCCTCATCAGTGAATTGACATGCAGTCACTTCTGTGCACAGGAAAGGTTGGGGAGTGTAATTCCTGTATTTTTTATTCTCTGTGATGTTATGCTTTTTTATTTAAAAAATGTCTATTGTTTAATATCTGAGTCTATGATTTGAAACGCCACTGCGGAGATGAATCAGTGCATCACATCAAAGTACCGCAAGACTGATTAGAGAACAGACAGCTCTATTTGCTTTCGCCTCGCTCTCGCGGTACTTTGATGTCATACACCAGTCGGTCTGCCCAGCACCACTTCAAGTCAAACACATCTAATGATTTCCCTGAAGCCGAATAATATGTTATGAATATTACGCATTCTATGGAACCCCTAAAAGGAGGTTGGTGATGGAGAAAAATATGAGATGGGAGGGAAAAAGATTTAAATTATTTAGCATTTTATATATTGATGGATAATTCTATTATATTTTTGAGTGTCTTATGGAAGAAAATTAATGACAAATGTGTTCGAAACAAAAAAGCTTGTTGAAATATTTTTAAGGCTTGCATTTTTATGGGCTGAAATTCAACATGATTGTTCAATTAAGTTGCAAATATTCAAACACAGTTTCATTTTTAAAAATTCAATAATCCATATTCAGTTTTCAGATTTAACTTCCAAAAAATAGTCAGTCTGTTTAAAAAATACAACCTGTTGTATTCGACAGGCAATTTTCGGTCCAATTTATTTCGCTGTATATATTTAGCGGTTCAAAATCAAAATGTCGTGTTAATAAGCAGCCAAAATGTAAACATTTTTTTCCCTTTTTGTTGTTGTTGCTGAAAACAACAAAACTGCTCTAAACATTATTCCTTGCAGTTAATTGTATAGCGGTTTTATACAACTCAGATTGTTTCAAAGCAGATTTACAAAGATGACAAGAAAACGATACAACAAAGTTTGTTTTGGCTGTAAAGAAGCTCTAGAAGAAAATGCTGTTATTGTCCAGCTTAAGAAAGATCAGTGCGGATGAATTTCCTTTGTAAAAATCGTTAGTTATTAATTTAGGTCATGTATAGTAGCTCTGGAGAAAACAGTGATGTCATCATCCAGCTCAGTTCAGGTCTGGTACATTGCTGTCAATGCAGTCAGACCAATAATATTGTTGAATATTAAGTGAGGCCAACCTTCTAAATAAAAGAGCCAATTGTCATTTGGTAGTCATCATGTGACTGCAGTTGCCTTGAGAGGCTCTGTTTGCTAAAACATCTGTCAACGCTTAGGACCGCACGTGCATAGGCTGGTCTAGCCTGAATAAATCCTTTTTTTTAAATGAATTAATAGTTTAGAAAACAGATTTATGAAAAAGTAGTCAAATATACAATTTATTCATAAGCTTGGTGAACAGTTTCAGAGAGTTTCATGTGTCCCATTCAAAGAGATAGGCTGCACTTGCAAAACTGAAATAGCTGTTTGAGAGGCGTTTCTAAGATGGCCACCGAGTGAATTCACTTTGAACCAACATCTTTTAACCAATTTTTTTGCCTTGTCCTTGTTCATTTCACTTGTTTAACTCTCTTATTGTTACTGTGTGCTGCTCTCCAGCAATGTCAAAAATGCTCCACGTTTGCTGACTCCACTCTTACTAAAGACCTTTGCAAAGAACATCCAAGTCATAACACCAAACTGCACCAATGCATACCAAAAAGAGACGTATTCCATGTTTAGAGAGTGATAACACACCAAGGCTGTGATGATATTATTTATTCAGAGAAAACAGTCTAATGTACTTTTCTTAGAGGTCATCGGGACGATATCTAATAATCCCCAAAAAATAACCGTAGAAAGCTTTCAGGATTCTACAGCTCTCACTCATCTATAAGATCCAGAGCCCTCATTTATAAAGTGCTGCATCCTACATTCATCTTCCGATTATTACTCAAATGTACGTACGTGTGATTCAGAAAACGAACATACGCACGCAAAAAAACTGTGTACGCCTCTCTTTCAGAAGTGAAATGTATGAATGTCAGTACCCTCAGCCACAAGGAAAAGTGCAAACATCTGCTTAAATCCTGACGCACAATTCCACATCAAAGACCGTTTCTATAAATGTTAACGTTGGCGTAGACTTTAGCATACACGCACACTTAAATTCGAGTGATTAAGGGTATGTTTGAAAAGGATGGCCATTATAAAATGACCATAAAACAAAAAGCATGTTGTCCTCATAATTGTTTTTATTATTATTTAAATTTTCTTTCCAAATCTGCTTTGATTTGGATATTTCACAAGTATTAGAAAAACCTAATCATACAGAAATATTCAGATCATAAATTAAACATAAAAAATACAGATATAAGTAATCTTTCATAAAAACACATCACATTTACATTCAAAATGACTTAAGCCATCATATTGAGTCTTTCAAGTCTATAAGATTAGCATACAAACACTCAACTTTCACCCTCAACTTGCACCGAACCATTTATCCAAATACAGAAGTCAGTGCTCGGCTGGAAGCTGAAAAATAAATGGAAAAATGCAATTTATATTGTATTCGACAAATGTGAATCTAGTTCAACTCGGGTGCACACACGCTTCACTTTCAAGGCATCTTGTCTTCTAGTTTGTCTTAAAAAGTCTTCAGTTTCTACTTCTGCATGGAGAGAAAAGTCTTAGAAAAGGAAGATGATTCATAGAGTCCACGCAGATCCCAAAAAGAGCCGTGACTATCGGATGTGGGGGATAAATGTTGGTTTTGATGTCATTCTCGCAGTAGAAGGACGTTGGTGTGTTGAAGGAGGTCGGTTGGGTGTATTGGTGTTTAGTAATCCTGAATCTCTGTTGCTCCCCCGGTAGAGCGTCCTCTCTCTGAGTCTATGAGATGCAGCTTCCTCATCTCTCTTCATCTCTGCAAACTTCTGGTATCGTCGCTGAAAGAGCAGCCAAAACTGATCTTCCTGCAACCAAAAAAGAAATTGGAATTTGCTGGGTTTTAAAGTCGCAAGGTTTTACTTGCTATTGGAAAGATCAGTGCTTGGTTTCTCCCTTCTAGGCAACACAAAAGTTTAATTTTTCAACAATATCTTTTTGAAGAAGACTATGAAGTATCATATGACTAGTGCGCTGTATTGCAAATCTTCAGAAGTCGTGATCACCCTCAATCGAACTTTAATGACGGCTTCAGAAAACATAAACAAACAACTTAAATGACACTAATTTAAGGGACAAGAGTAACCAGTAAGTGTGTGTGTATGTGTGGATAGATAGATAGTCATGAATAAGGCATTAATATGGGTTTTATAAGTACTAATAAACAGCCAGAATTCTAGTAATATACATGCTAATAAGCAACTCGTTGATAGTGAGAATTTGCCCCTAAACTAAAGTGTTCCCATATATATTTAAATGTCACAGAAGAAAGGAAGTCAAGTGGGCTAGCCAGTAAAAGATCATTTTCATTTTTCAACTAGTCCTCTAAGGCAGAAGCCTTCAGCCCTTCACCTGAGGATCCACTGTCCAGCAGAGTTTAGTTTCCACCTCAAGAAGATAATCAAGGTCTTCAGGATCACTTGAAATAAACTTTGCAAGACAGCGAGGTTGAAGACCTCTGCTCTAAGCTTTACAAGGGTAAAATCAGTTAAATAAATCGGTCTATAGATTTGAAGTCTTACCAAAGTCTGCTGCAGAGATGCATGAACTTCACGGCGCACCCTCTTGGGTTTGGCACAGTATGATTCCAAATGCTGGAGGTCACATCCCCGCACGCAACACAGCTCGACGATCCCTAAACCACGAAAGCGAAGACTGCCGCCACGAGCTGGTCCAGGTTTGCCTAACCGCCAACAGAAAAAAAGCTAAATGTTAGAGGTTTTAATGTCAGTCATGTTAATTAGAGTTAGTTGCAACTGTTAAAATGGAGTGAACATACTTATACTACCATTTTAATGTTTGGGCCAGTACTTGTAAAAAGCGCTATATAAATAAAGGTCACGACTTGACTTCACTTGACTTTTACTCAGCAAGTACGCATTAAATTAATGACAGTAAAGACTTTTATTTAAACATTTCAATATCAAATCAAAACTTTGATTTATTGAACTTTCTCTTCATCAAAAAAACTATAGCTGCCCTACTGTTTTCAACATAATAATTAGAAATGTTTCCTAAGCGCCAAATCAGCATATTAGAATGATTTCTGTTGGATCATGTGACTCTGAAGACTGGAGTAATGGTGCTTAAAATACAGCTTTGCTTCAGAAGAATACTTTACATTTGTATTTCAATATTTCAAATACTATACAATTTTACTGTATTTTTTTAATAAAATAAATGCATATTTGGTGAGCAGAAGATAATTCTTTCAAAAATATTCTAAAAATCTTACAAACCCCAATCTTTTGAATGGTAGTACATGTAGCACACTGTAAGGATAAAGTTATCTGCAAATGACAAACAAAATAAATGGTGAAATTGTTGAAATCAGAATCACTGAGACAGTGAAAAGGAGTGAATGAGAAAATAGGAGAGAAAAGTATCAAGGTGGCCTTGGATATGGAACAGGGTGAAAGGGCCTCAGTAGAAATAAATCAACAAACGCAAATCAAGAGAACATGTTGGTTTGGTAACTTGTCATTTATGAAGCGTTTAATATCAATATCTATAACTTCAGGACATCTATGACAGAAGAAGGTTACTGTTTGCTGTTGGTTGTTCAGGTGATTTGTATCAACACTATAACAACAATAGCTTGACTTGATACTACTGTCTGTATCTTAAGGGCAAGGCCACTTTTAATACACTGATATTCATTGTTATGAATATGATATGATGTTGTGTATGAGATTAAAGATTTAGAGACATGCGAGTCACTTCTATATCGCCGTGTCCACACCGAACGGTCTGTCCCTCTTTGATCCAGACAATTAGCACACAAATCTTTGAAAACAGATCAGTTTCTGCAGTATCCAAATACACGACATCAGAAATGCACAATGAAGATCGTAGGTGACTCTCACCTCTGTAAAAGCCACGGTCTCCACACACAAACTCCAGGTCAGCAACTAGTTCTCGTCCACAACGTGCTTTGGCCGCTTCGCCAGCATCTGGCAGAATCAGGACGCAGTACAGGGAGTAAAGGACACACACACTTCGCCAGCTGGGCACCTGCTTCACAAGAAACAACAAACTCTCAGCCACCTGCATCTTATCAGAGAGATGGACTCCTTTTTGTCCAAACAATTCTTGATGCATGACGTTCCGAATACGTTTTGTTTTCGAAAACCATACTGATTTGAGAGCATTTACGAAAGCTCCAGATGGCAGTCCTCTGCAAGATCCTTTCAATGTTGCCCTATATAGTCTTAAACAAATAAAATCTTCCAAAGGAGGGTTCTCACAGCGATTCCATACACTCTTAATAATAAAAGGTCCTTATTGGCATTTTTGGTTCCATGAAGAACCTAAAACACCCATGAAGCCTTTACATTGAACAAAAGGTTCTTCATACCAAGAAAACAAATTGTTCTTTCAAGGTTCTTTGGGGAATCAAAAATGTGCAATGGCATCACTGTGAAACTCCACTTTTGGAGCCTTTGTATTTAATAGTGTAGAAGAACCTTTTTCCACTATATATAACCTTTTGTGCAATGGAAAGGTTCCATGGATGTTAAAAAATTCTTCATGGAACCATAGATGCACATTATTTTTAAGAGTGTAACTCTTTCTGTGACTCAGAAAATGACTTTCCAAAAGCATTAACTATTTTGACCTTTTGATACAACAGGGTGCATTACAGATCTATATTTTCCTACAACCCACACGACAAAGTAACGTCATAATAGCTCCCTAACATGCAAACCTGCATTGGAGGCAGTAATTGTTGGTCACAAAAAGGTAATTTGACTCATCCAAGGAAACTAGTCATTTAGCAAAACAACAAAACAAGGAGTTTTCACCAACTTTTATGGAGTCTTACTGTCAGTGAAATTTTTCTAAACACCTTAAAACAAAAAAGCAGCATGATGTGGTTTCCCCCCTTAATTTTACATCCTGGTAACATGCAACAGGTGTAATGGTCTTTGATTTTAAAAGCTTTATCCTAGTGCATCCCAGTGCAATACACGTTTCTAGGTAAGTGCATGCAGTGCCTTACCGTCAGCATGAATCCTCTGAGCATCTGAAGGCGTCTGGCATGACAGGTTGGCATTTCGTCTGATGGCATGTCTATTTTTTTAATGCTTTGGTCTCTCTACAGAGCTACTGACGTTCTTACTCCGGTGTGCTCTTATAGGAGGGCCAAGAGGGGACGGACCAACGGCACACACCCAGACACATCCTACCCTTCCCTCTACACAGACGGCACCTAATCGCAAGGCTTTACTTTTACTGAAGACGTGTAAATCTGCTAAAGAAATCTGATTCATTAACAACAACAAATCAACACTGACATATCTATGTGGACATTTACAGCTAAGTAATGTAAAAGGGAGGTGGTCCATAAATTTATCTGACAGATATTGTCCCTTTAGAGATTCTTCATTATACGCAAAAGCATATATGTAGAACTCATATGTCATCATTATCTTACACAAAGCCGGTTTTGAGATTCCCTGCAGCATGACGTGGAAATCAATCTTAAGAGTGACGACAACGGAGAAACAAATTATCAAAAGTATATCGAAGCAAGAAGCCAGTTAAGTGATTTTGGAGTGTGTAGGCTTCACTGAAACGATAAAACAAAGGAACGCATTCACAGACAATCACAAGTACACACTTAAAGATAAAATAGAGACAAAACGTTATGTTACCAGTCAGATGTGTGGGTACATTAACAGCTGGAGGTGCGTTGTACAGCCATTGGTTTGCAACATAAAATAGCCAAGTCTTAGTTTGACACAAAACCTTTTTTATTTGAACTATGAACCAATAGATGAAGCAACTGACACAATGAACCAGTCTAATTTTTGCAGCTAAAGTAAACTCAAACAGATTTTATGACACCTGTGCAAAAGCAAACATGGCTAAATAATTCATTGTATTTATTGCACAAAAACATGTCTGGACCTTTTAGCCATTATTATTTAACTGAAATTACAATATCTGTGCTGTCAAACAAATAACAATTAAAGAGATTGTTAATTTTTGGGTGAACTTTCTTTCATTAATTACTAAACCTCATGCCATTCCAAACCCGTAAGACTTTCGTTCATCTTTAGAACACAAAAGAGGATATTTTTGATGACATCTGAGAGCTTTCTGTATTCTCTATAGACAGTACGCAACTACCACTTGGATGCTTCAAAAAGTTCATAAAGAGTTGAAACTAATTCACATTAATTGAGCAGTTTTGTCCAAATTTTCTGAAGAGATTTGATTACTTTGAACAGATTTTAGGCTTTTAGTCACATGAGCAATCTGAAGCGCAACCGAACCTACTTGACATGCGAGAACAAACCTCGCTGGTTCTTGCAGAAGCTCAAACCTGCTGCTTTACACACAAGAACGAACCTGATTGGTTCTTGAATGTCAAGCAAACATGGTTGAGTTGGGCTTCCATTTCTAAAATAGTGTTTAAATGAATAAAAGCCTATCTTTGACCGCTCAATTCATATAAATTAGTTTTGCAATCTCTTTACGAACTGTTGGAAGCACCAGAGTGGTAGTTGCGTAGACTGTCAATAAAGTGACAGAAAGCTCTCAGTTAACATAAACAAATATCTTCATTTGTGTTCCAAAGATGAATAAAAGTCCTACAGGTTTGAAACGACACGAGGGCGAGTATTTAATGAGAGAATTTTCCTTTTTGGTTGATTTAACCATTTAAAAATGAATGACCTTACTCAACCAACGTTTTATACATTTCTTCTGCTGCTCAAACGAAATTATGCGCAAGGAACTTTGAACAGACATCTTTGGCAAAGTCTGATCCTCTAAATCTGACTCGTCGGATTTGAAGTAAAGTTGCTGAGGGCTGCTTCCTTCTGTCTCAGTCGAGCTCGTAGGTTGTTGATTTTCTCTTCCTGTTCCAACTGTTCAAAATCAAATGCAAGACCGCTCTCAGCTCTGGGGAGCAATGCAGCCTCTAAGCACTCATTGTCGTTCTCATACGTCTCTCTTTCTCCACCTGCTGCTTCGGGCTGGTCTGAGAAGCTAGACTGAGCGTGGATGATTCGGGACTGCTGGAGGACATCGGGCTCCTGACTGGACTCCGGATCCTCAGGAAGTTTGGGTGGGCTACTCGTTGACCTGGACTCTGAGGTTGCCTCACCTTCCTGTTAATTCATTAATAAATCAATAAAACAGAAATTTGAAAAAAGATTTCAAACTCCAAATGACCTAATAACAATTTGTTTTTATACACAGATTTAAATGTACTGTAAGGGATTTCAGTTATTTTGCACGTCACCAAGCGATCAATACTTGCAATCAAGGGTTCGCATAATTTTGTTAGTCCCTGCTGGTAGATGCCATAAATACACCATTCTAAAAGCCTCTTTCTTCATTGAAAGCCATTCAACAGTGGCCATGTATTCTCTTTAAAAATTGGTTATTTTCTCTGTCGGTCTAGCTTAAGTAATTGGCTCAAAAATAAAACTCAATAGTAATTGGCTTTGTTGGGGTGCCAACAAATATCCAGATAAAATGATTGACAGGCAGCGAACATTTGTGATTGCTTACGTTTTTCAATTGTCAAAAATGACATATTTTAGTTGTCAGGACATTTTCTGCATGGCATTTCAAATCAAAAACATTTATAGCACATCGTGTAAGATTATGTCCATCTTTTAGACTTATTTTACATAGTAAAATAAAAGAGTAAAGCTTGACCTTTTGACACTCTTTGCCTGTACAGCATCGCTCAGGCATTTCTTCAGAGGAATTGTACAATTTTGGTGAAATGTGCTGGTTGACCTCAAGATCTGTAACTGGAGCCTCACAATCCTGGATCTGTGGATTGGAAAGAGACACGCAACAGTCAGAAAACCAATAAAAGACTAAAAGCAAATAATTTTCAATATGCCACATAAAGTGACGTGAATCACAAATATATATTGGCAACACTTTACAATAAGGTCTCATTTGTATTAACATGAACCAATAATGAGCAATTCATTTGTTATGGTATTTATTAATCTTTGTTCATGCTAGTTGATAAAAAAAAATGTTTATCGTTTGTTCATGTTAGTTCACAGTGCAATAATGTTAAATACAACTTTTGATTTTAATAATGTATTAGTACATGTTGAAATAAGTTAAGTTTAATAAATGCTGTAGGAGTATTGTTAATTCTTTGTTCATGTTAATGGATGAAACCTTATTGTACAGTGTTACCTTTATTTTACAAGTTAAATTCAGCTGTAAAGCAGCTCTACAGAGGGCAATGGTGTCATTATTCAGCTCAATTTAGTTCAAATTTGATAGTGTCACAGTGCAATGCAATATTAATGCAGTGCAAATTTTTTTATTGTGTGTATATATGTTTTGCGTTTTGCTTTTTGTGTATATATGTTTTGCCAGTAGCGTGTACTGTATGACAGTTTGTGAAAACAAATTTCCCGTTAAGGGACAATAAAAAAATCTATCTATTAACGAATATGAATTGTAGTTCAATTCAACTCAATTTTTTTTCTCATCCGATAGTGTCAGTGCAGTGCAATATTACTGAATATAAATTGTTTTTTTTTAACCTGACAATAAAAAAAAATCCTATATTGATCACATTTACACCTGGTATTTATACCTTTTTCAGGACGGATTATAAGAAGAAAGGGGAAAAGTCCTACCCTGCTCTGTTGTGATCTGAGCGAAGGGTCCAGGAGTGGTTGTGCCTGACAACTAGATGGAGTGTTTATCTGATGCTGTTGACTGGGAGAAACCGGACACACGCTTGAAGGTGCCGAGGCAGAGTTTTGCAGTCTCTCTCGCCTGCAACGTGACTTCCTCACTGAGAGGAAGATCTGACCGTTAAACACAATAAGGGCATTTTGCTGAACAGAATCCCTGTCGCTGGGCAGAGAAGCCACTTCAGTCTCCAGCCCTGAAAACTGTATTTTAGGCTTATGTGTTTTTAAAATGGTTCTTAAGACCTTAAAGGCAGTGATGCTTGAACTCACAACAGGCAGCATAAACTGGCCTGGAGTTATTTTGGTGACCTGTGGCCTCCGGCTCAGTGGAAGTGTTTCTTTGCTGTCCTTGCCCACGGCCACTTCTTTTTTCCGCAGCTCAACGGGGCATATCCACGTCACTGTCTGCGGCATCTGTTTCTCTGATTCATGCTGTGACAGAGCGACACGGATCTTCCTGGCCGTGGAGCTAGACAGGGACTGCACAGGGATGTTTTTGACACACGTTCCTTTGGGAATGTAAACAATGATGTTCTCCATGCAGGACATGCTGAATCACAGAAGAGTTTGAACCTGTGGGGCTGGTTGAATAAAGCGTCATATTATTGCAGTCTGGTGAGCTTTTATACAGGTCTCTGGCATTTTATGCTTACAAAACAACTAAAAAGCCTATTCAACATACAGAGGTAGCAAACTTGAGTATGTTATGAGCTAAAGTCTTTAATTTAAGTTCAATAAAATACCCTTTAAAGAAAGGTTACCATTGTAACTAGCTTCATCCGATATATATATATACATTTTCATGTATTACAGCCGATGTGTGAGGAGCTTTTAACAAAAATTCACTTTCCTTCCTATATTTTTATGTGATAGCCTGTTGACTGGTTATTATTACAAAGGACTCGGTACGTTTTTACCAGGAAAATCTAAAGGATGTGACATGTATGCGCAATACCGAGATCCTCTCCTCCGTTCGATGACATGTGAAATTCTGTAATGTCAATGTGTCAAACAAAGAAAAATTAATAAAAACTATAGTCTCTCAAAAACAGATGGCTAGTCTCAGATATACTTCATAATCAAACTACCATAACAGTGTAACTTTAATGACCTCATCTGTCCACGTGATGTCAGTGAATTGCAGAGCTAATATGTAAACAGATCCACATCGCTTTGATCAGATTCTTTCTCCACGCTGTCATTTTTGTTGTGTTTGTTTTGTTATTGGACAGTGTTGGGATGTTTGCTAACAGCTTATTCAACTTATTTTTACCCCTAAGTGAAGAATGAAACGCTCCATGAGTGTACAGTCGCGGCCAAACATGTTGAGAATGACAAATATTAATTTTTCACAATGTCTGCTACTTCATTTTTTTTTTAGATCTTTTTGTCAGATGTTACTATGGACTACTGGTTTAATTACCAGCATTTCATAATTGTCAAAGGCTTTTATTGACTATTACGTTAAGTTTGCAGTCAATATTTGCAGTGTTGACCGTTCCTATTCAAGACCTCTGCAAAAAATGATGTATGCCCATCAATGTTGCCAGATTGGGTGGGTTCCCTCCCAATTGGGCTCCTTTTGGTCACGTCCGACCGGAAAAAAATGCATTGGGCTGGTCGATAAAAATTGGGCTGGTTTTGATGAAAAACCCGCCCTTAACAACCGTATTTTCTTAAACGGGCGGGTTTAATGCTGTAGTTGGGCTGGAAATCGTCATTACAATCTGGCAACACTGATGCCCATTCCTGCATTATCAATGCATTTGTCAGAATGCCAGTAAGACATTTGTGAATGGGAATTAACTCTTCTGCTCAACCAGGCTGCATTTAATTAATCAAAAATACAGTAAAACACTAATATTGAGAAATACTATTCCAATAATGTGGGTAACTTATTAACAGAGAAAGAACAATGATTTCAAGCACCATTCTCCTTTTAAAGCTTACAGTCTGTTTTTCTAACTCAATCAGCATCTCCAGCCTTGTCCTCATCAACACTCTCACCTGTGTTAACAAGAGAATCACTGACATGTCAGCCGGTCCTTTTGTGGCAGAGCTGAAATGCAGTGGAAATGTTTGACTTTGCAATTCATCTGGTCACGCTTCATCACATTCTGTTAACATATGCAAATTACCATCATAAAAACTGAGGCAGCAGACCTTGTGAAACTTAATATTTGTGTCATTCTCAAAAATATTGGCCACGGAGCCTTGAATCACGTTCAGTGTCTTGTACGTTACGCGAGCACGAGCATTAATGTTGCTGACTGCAGTTCAATGAACGGCCACCAGTGTCGCTAAACAAGAATTTCTCAATTCTTCATATTGCTCATTTAAAAAAATAAACAAAATGACACACTGTAAAAGACTTAAACACTTTTAGAAATCATGCTGTATAAATGTAAGCATTTATACAGTGTTAAATTAAGGTTACTATTGTGAATTTTGTGGATTTGTTGTTAAGAAGGACCAAAAAACATTAACTGACAAACGTAAACAGGAAATCAAATCAAACTCAAATTAAAATCAAAGTTGTCATATACCTAAAACTGGTCGCTTCAAATCGCAGAAATAGCGGTACAGTCATGTATCCACAGCAAAGATCACAAACGGATTACATACGTTTTGTTTTTCAATTAAATAAACCTGTCATTGACCATTTGCAGGTTCGACTCTCTGCACTCAACGAGGACTTCCGGAGAAAACTTCCGGAGTTTAAGCTTTAATGTCAAAATAAAAGTCTTTGTTGGAAAGACTACGACACAGAGGCTGACAAAAAGTAAAGAAAATATTAATTTAAAATACAAATCCTGACATTTATCAATTCTATCGCTTTTTTAATGGCAAATAAATAAACTAAATAACCATATTAGCGTCAACACCAATGCACGTATAACGTTCTGTTTATTATGTCATAATAAAGGAGCTTCTTTGCTGTCGTGTCGCTTTAAATGCTCGATCGCTTTCATAGTTTGATTCTGGTTGACTCAATCTTTTCATCTTTCATCAGCTGGAAATATAATACAAACAGGAATGTAAACCAGGCAATATAAGTAAAATATACCATCTTTTTTGTCTCTGTGTCATTTATGATTTTACATTTTTTTTTAAATATATATATATATATATATATATATATATATATATATATATATATATATATATATAGATATATGTATATATATATATACGTGTGTGTTTTCATTTTTGCTTTAGAATTATTATTTTTTGCAGTTTTAATTAGATTTTCAGTTCAAATCTCATGGATGGAACATTAAATAACTTCAAATACAAAATCAGTCTCTGTTCTAAAAAAGAACTGGAATAATGTGGTGAGGTGCATAAACAAATTCGTAGTAAATGATGTAAAAGCTTAATTTGTATGCGAGTTTAAACAAGGGATTATGACTTTTAAAGGGTTCTGGTCAAAAATCTTTGCTTGAGTGTCTGAACATCTACGCCGATAAACAACCTATTTTGGATATACAGATGATTGTTCAAACAGTTGAAAGTACTATTGACAGTATAATTCACATTTCCCATCAAGATTGTCCCTCTGCATGTTTCTCAAATATTTATTTTCCAATCTTTTTTGGCCTTAGAGGGTTTGCTGATCTGCTTTACTGACATAATACACAATACTTTAAATATTACAGTGTGGACGACTTTTTACAACAATCATCTTTGTGAACTGGTGATCCTTTTAAAATTTAAGTCTCTTTACTCTCTTTTTGAAGACAATACAATGCTCTTGCACCATTTGCTGTCATTTCCAGGAAGTATTGTGAGATTTTCCTCCAATGGTTAGATTTTATTTTATTTACGCTGCTGATATATGTTCTTTAATTTCATTTCCTTTTTTTCAATTGGACATACACATCACACTCTAACACAGAAAACAGAGAGAGGGCCACGTGTGGAACCAATGAGAACATAGACACGGATTTTAACAACAGCAAACAAACAAACAAATACACATACATACAGACTTACGTCATACATACAAACATAGTTATATAAAGCTAAACGATGAAGTATCATAACTGGAGTATAGCAACTGTAGTATTATTTGTCGTAGTTTTAGCAGAAATGTAACCACTATAATAATTGGAACAATGATGTTATTAATTAAAAGGCGAAAGGAGTTATCCCCAAATAAACTTTTTTTTTTTTCATTTGTACACTTTCTATAAGCTCACAGTCTTTAAAATCTTTAGTCAAGAGTCCAATCCTACATACACGTAGACCTGCCTCATCATTTTGGGTACTTGTTCAAGTGCAACATACTGTATGAGAACATAATTGGTCACTTTCATGCGGAGCGGGATTGTCTTTGGGTCACACAATATACTGTAAAGAACCACTGAAACATTTTGAAGCAGTGAATCTGTGATAGTGATAGGAACAAAGATTAGGTACAGAAACATCCTAACTGTTTCTCTGCCACACCAGTCCATCTGGCTGGCAGTCTTGACTCGTTGACCTCTGACCTCCCTTCAGAGGCACGTCTCCAAGCTGTGCAGAGGGCTCGCGGGGCAGGGGGAAACGTGCGGCGCCCCGTTGTCGCTCAAGCCCAGGAAGACACGGCTCTCGGCGGCATTGTTGTTGCAGTTGAGGGTAACCGGCAGACTCTGCTGCCTCAGCGGGCGGGACGGGTAGCGGGATCGCGGGGGCCTCTGGGGCTGAGAGTGAGGAGCAGGGTGACGAAGTGCCACACGCACATGGTTATGGTTGGAGCGTTCCGATTCGTCGTCCACGTCCGTCTCGTCGATCAGGGGGATGTTGTGGACCGAGTCTGTGATGATGAACTCTGGGTGTGCCTGGAAGTCGTGAATGGAGTTCCGCGACTCGGGCCGCTCGATGCCGTCATACAGGGAGCTACGGAAAGCTTTCACCACCCGGATCTATACGTCAAGGGTGCAGGGTAGGAGATGTCAAAGGGAAGAAAATGGAGGGATCGAAAGGGACAGAGAGGTGGAGAGAAGTTTAGTCCCCCTTTTCACTACTTGTACACTTTCAGCTAGCTTGCCTGCGAGAGCTGAAAGTTTCACATCCATTAAGGCCTTTGGTGCAATAGGCCTTTGAAAAGAAACAAAACTCCACAGCCATTCTATAGGCCTCTATAGAATGACGCCCAAAAACAGAATTCAAATCAAGAATTGTAATTACAGGAGGAAAAGGAAATCGCAAGATAATAGTCAAACTAACACAAGACAGCAAACATAAATCGTTCCAATACCATAAATACTGATAATATGGTCTGTCAAAGCAGCCTTAGCCCCCTGTCTGCATTTCATTTAATATGTGGATCTAATGAATGACACAGCAATTTCAGCTTTTTATTTTAATGATCAAAAAGTCAGATTTCTTTTCTTTAACCTTTTCTTTTCTTTTCTAAAAAATTACCAAATAAATAAAATAATGAAAGGCATGTCTGTCTGCAAAATTCTAAAATAGAATTACAACTTTCACTGTTGCCAGTTCAATACCAGGTGATTAAAATGAATGGAACATTAAGAAAAACAAAAAACACATGCAAATGATAGTAAACACCAAAAAACAATGATTTTGAAGGCTCACGCCACCATGTGGTACAAACACACGTGTACACAGTACACACACACACACAGAAAACACGTTTAGAACAAACATAAAAGTGAGGTTTACACGACACGGCTGTGCACAGAATGCACAAACACAAAAACAACATACAGGAAATAAAGACATGCATATTCACATACTGTTGGTGTTGACAAACTCTGTAATACGGATTCAACATTCTTGAAAAAACAGATTAGATTAGTGAATGTAAGTATTATTTATTGTTCTGACATCATCAGTTTTCTATTTGTTACATTTATAGGGTATATTTGTAAGTCTTTATTTAATTCCATTTTCAATAAGGGAAAAAATATATAACATAAAGCAAGGTATCTTTGATTATATAAGCTCAGTCTAATATGAGGACATTTAGAAGTTCTTGATTGCCTTGTTTGTTTTGGAAAGAAAAAAGAAAAAAAAAACTCTATGCCCTCAAAAGTATGAACACATTTAATGGGATTTGACTCCCATGCAACCATGCACAATAATTCAAGTTTCCTCTTCCCATTCATGCATGGCATGCAAGTACACATTCAATAGGAGAAAAAAAAATCTGTAAAAACATTGATCAAATTGTTCCATATTCCTTTTTCTGATGTCCTCGTTCTGGTCATGTGTGATTCTACAGCAGCCGTGGTGAAAACGCATCTTGAAAAGATAACCCTCATGGTGTGTGTGACCATGCATATCAGACCGTCACATTCATCGGACAGGATTTTTCCCCCCGCTCTCAGCATTCTACATGCATAGCCAAACCACGCTTGGGAATGACCACAAAGCAATGTGATTGACAGAGGGAGAGGACTTCACAACATGGACACAACAGCACTTCTGCGACATTGTTTTTCCAAAGAGCCATTTGTTTTGTGCTTCCTGCTCAATTTAAAGCCATTTTCTTTGCTACGCAGCAATGACATTGTAAACTTTCGAGTATAAGGCCCAGACCTCGTAATGGCATAGTGATTATGATATCAAAGAGGGAAAAAAAAACATTGTAAATTAACTGCTGTGAGTAATCGGCTAGTCTTTTGTAATTCAGGCACTGGATGGAAAAACAGAAAAGGGATTGTGTTTGAACAGCTCCAAACACATCACATCAGAACTCCTCATGACAGACGGCAGGAGAAGGGAGGTGAAACACAGACAATTGATGGATGGAGGTCTAATCCTACGGCACAAAGTCATTTTCTTTTGTTGTGGCATGATGGTCCAACAAAAGCTTTTGAGAAGCAGCCCTCATGTGCAACATCACCAAAGTACGTCTGCATTATTTTGTGAAACTAGAACTATAAAAATATCGAATGAAAGTCATTTAGCTGGATTGTTCCCTTCTCTGTTGAATTTGAGCTAAGATAACATAGCACAAAATGCTACAAGACGATGAAACAAAGACAAACATGGAAAAAAAAACACTGGACAAGACTGACAGGACAGGATAAGACACAAAAATAAAACCTGGAGGGCAATGTTGATGTTATACATGATGCATTAAACCCTCATAAACAAATCGCTGTCTGTGAAAATGACTTTCAAGAAGATTGTGTCCAAAACTACAACTGTTTTGTGACAATAAATCATAGCAGCAGATAGTAAGAAAGATTCTCTAATGTGTAGAAACTCAAGCAGCAACAATTAGCAGGAGCTTTTCATAAGATGGCAAGTGTGGCGGGTTATAACACGAAACCTGTGAAGAGAGAGAGGAGAATCTGAACAAGGTGCACAAAGACAGTGCAAAAGACATGAGCAAAAAACATGGCCCACCGTAGGTATGCTTTTTGTCCTGAACGGGATAGAAAAACGTTAGCACTACTCATGCTAATATCGCTAATGTGAAAATGGCAGCAGAAACCATTATGGGCTTATACTCGCAGGTTTACAACAGATAACCATTGCTTTCGTTGTTCCCATGTTGTCAGCTTTTGATTTAGGAAACAGATGAAATATCTCCACTATAGTTTCTCAATTCAGTTCAATTGTTGTTTGGCTCTTTCGAGTGAAATCCTGGTAGCCCTTTATGGCAACATTGATTTGAGGGTGAATTATTGGCAAATCAAGCAACGGGAGAATACAAAAAGAAAAAAAAGGCAACAAGAAAAAGAAAACCATCTTGGCAGCATCAAGCCAGATTAAGAAATAAGTTATGAGGTAGCAAGGAAGGAGGAAAGAAAGAAAGGCCACAAACTAATAAGCAAAACGAACTAAAAATGCACAAGTGGAGAGAGATGAAGCAGATGCTCTGATGATAATCTGCTCTCTCACTCTCTTGAACACACTCAACATTCAGCAGACAAGGTGCGTTTGAAGGCAGGCAACAATGCACATGTGTGTGTTGGTGTATATGCTAAGCCATCTGAGTGCACGGGCTCTACGAGGTGCCGTTAACGGAATGTAAGGACTCACTCCCGGGGGCACCAGTTGCATTGGCAGTGGAGAGAACTACGTGAGAGGGAGTAGAATTATTGGTTACGTCATGGAGTTGGCTGAGCACTGAAGAGCGGCGTCTCACTGCACCCTGAAACGAACCACTTCTCTTGAAGGTACTCACTACCTCCATCTGCAGGAGAGAGAGAAGGACATCACACAGACAGGCGAATGAGCTCAATGAAATGAACAGGTATGGGGGTTTGGGGGTGGAACGTCTCGCAGGAAAAGCAGCATTTCATAGACTGTTAATGTGCATGCCAACCATTCAATGTTTCTTCAACTATGAGCACTATTTATTTTGAATAAAAACAGTGTTCTTTTAATTATATGAAACTCGCATTAAAACTGGATTGGAATGTACTTTTTTTTCTTTCATAAATTGTACTATCACCCAACTTTATTAATCTTCTAATCAAAGTGAAATAATCATAAATCATTTCAATATTTATTTAATTTCTAGATATTAACTGTACAGATTATGACTGTCCCTGAGTAGTGGACTAATTTCCATCATAAACAACTAATTTGTCACTAGTAAAGTTAGCAAGGAGACAAGTGTGAGTAAAAAGCATGCTTAAAATAATGTGTGAAGAAAATAATAAACAGAAACATTTTAGTGTTACTTATGTATGCTGTACTGTTATGTAAAAAGTAAGAAAATATTATTTATTGTGTTTGTTTCACAAGGAGTTTGTGTGGAGTCTCAGTGTGAGTTTGCATGAAAGTGAGGAAAAATATGCAGTATATGTGAATTGGAGACATTAAATTGTCCATAGGTATGAATGCATGCATGTGTGAGTCCGAAGCCATGTATCGGGGAGGCACCTGGCGACATGCCCAGGAAAAATCATCGCCAAGAAAATATTTACAAAAATGATTAAAATGTAAATTTCCACCACAGAGTGTTAAAATGTGGAGGAAATTACAGAAAGTAAATGTAAAACTAAAGTGCCTATACTTGAAGAAACATTGTGCATACAAACAACATTAATATTCAAAAATTCATAAAATAGTTACCAAGGACTGACATAATACATGGACTGAATAAAACAGCGTGATCAAGCAGCAGAGAGAATAAAGGGTGAAGTGAGGGAGAGAGGCGTTAAGATTTACAACACAGAAAGTTTGTTAAATATTAATATTTCATCAATTTATAAAGGCTGAAGAAAGAAGAAAGAAAAATATGCTTGAGTTATGAGGAAAGTAAAGTTTGAAAACTAGAGCATGTGGCACAGAAGGCATTTGGTATATTTTAAGGCAGTATGCGTCTAGGCGGAAACAGCTGTCCCTGTCAGAAACAATGCAAAAGCAACATTAAAGCAAACAGGAAAAGACAGAGACTGAACATTACCTGAGTCTGAATTCGGTTGAGTCCTCGGAACCACAGGATCTGTCCTCGTCTCAGCTCTCTCTCGGCATGGTCAATCTCATCCTCATCCTCAGCTAGATCTTCATCCATGATCTCATCTGGAGCCGGCCCGTGGCCTGCTTCTTTCAAACACTTTAGCTGATGTGTTGGCACTGATGCTATCACCTAGAGAGAGAGAAAACAATACAGTAAAGTAAAACAAAAGCTGAAACTCATTTTCTGTGTTTGAGAGCATTTAGAATGACAAAGTGGTCATCTGCAACACTTACCTGTCCCCAGAGCAGCTCCCCCATTCCCACAAACAGGCACCAAAGCCATTGCTCCATATTTAAGGGGGAACAGCTAAAGGGTTTCCCACCAAACTGCACAATCACAACCTACAGATCACAAACAGAGATATAGAAGAAATGCATCAAAATATATGAAAAAAGGAAAGTCTATATTTGAGCCGTTTCCATTTCTTTTCAACGTTTTCAGCATTTTTGTCACATTATAGCTTTTTTGCTGATTAAAATGTCCTTGCAGTGAAAAAAATTAATTTTAAAATTAAAATAATTCTAGTGAGGTCATAAAAAAATTGCCTTCATATATTCAAATGTATTATTCATAACTATAATACAAGAATTAGAAACATGATTTTAATAATTAGAAAATGTTTTTTAAGCGGTAAATCAGCATATTAGAATGATTTCTTAAGGTAAAATGTGGCTGACGACTGGACTAATGATCACATTTTTTATTACATTTTAAAATATATTGTCATATATGTTTTACTATTTTCAAAATATTTTTTATCAAATAAATCGAGCTTTGTTCAGCATAAGAAATATATATATTAATTTTTTTTAAAGAATCTAAACCTTTAATGGTAGTGTGTATATTTGACATTTAATTTCTAAAGATCAATTAATAAGAAGAAATGGAAATTAAAGAATCTCGAGTTAAATATCTATTTGTATGCGTTCACCTGTATTGCGAAGGTCCCCAGCACTATTGAACAGAAGATTGGGTTTGAGAAGATTCCATCGAACACGTTCCTCTCTCCATGGATCTTACGGGCATTGATCTCATTGAAGAGTTGCATGAGGACAAATGTGTTAAAGATGATGGTGTAATGATCGGAGGGAGGAGAGTGAAGCGGAGCATTGCGGCCACTGTCTATATCAAAGATCCTCTCCCCTGCACAAAAGGTCAGGGAAAGATGAAATTAATATCCAAAAACAATATACAATATCAACCCTACATACTGATAATAGATTATGATCCTTGTAGATATTAGAAGAGAAGAGAACTTATTTATCCCACAAATGCTGGTTCTCTACCAGAACACACAAAGTGCACAAAGGAACATACCGACGAACAGCAGAGTGAAGATGATGGTGAGCTGGTAAACTGCATGTCCGAGGATGTTCTTCATCATGGTTAGAGATATAAGGGGGTTGTTTCGGCCGTAGGGCTTCCTCAGGAGCAGCGATTCAGTGGGCGGTTCCGTGGCAAGAGCCAGAGAAGCAAACGTGTCCATGATCAGATTTACCCACAGCATCTGCACAGCCTTAAGGGGTGAATCCTACACACACACACACGGACCAAAATAAATAAAAATAAATAAATAAAAATTCACAGATTCGAAATCAGGTTTTATGTACTCTTTTTTATATTCTACCATTCAATAGCTTTGGTTCAGTAAGATTTTTGTTTTTGAAAGAAGCTTTGAACTGAGGCTGAATATATTTGATTATAAATATAGTAACATTTAGAAAGTAGAAAATTCCAACTATTTTAAATAACTGTTTTCTATTTTGATAATTCCTATGACATCCAAGATGAAGTTTCAGCATTATTATTCCAGTTTTCAGTGTCACATAATCCTTTAGAAATCATTTGAATATGCTGACTGTTCAAGAAACTGTTCTTAATATTATTAATGTATATTGTATATAAAACTATATATTATTAATGTATAACAATTCAGATTTTAAACAGTAGAGCGTGGTGCTTGCAACGCCAAGGTCATGGGTTCGATCTCAGGGAAAGCAAGATGTGTTCCTTGAATGCAATGTAAGTTGCTTTGGAAAAAAGCGTCTGCCAAATGCATAAATGTAATATTTGTGTAAACCATGATCCTTTTTTTCAGGATTCTTTGATGAATAGAAAGTTCAAAAGAACTTCTAGTATTTATTAAAAATAAAAATATTTTGTAATATTATAAAATGTCTTCACTTTTGAACCATTCAACACAGCCTTTCTAAATGAAAGAGAAAAAAAAGAATCTTTAAATGACCCAAACCTTTGAATAGAAGTATGCACACATATATGTTTCTTAATTTACCTGCGTGATGCAGGCACCAGTGAAGGCTACTATGACAGCCACCACATTCACGGTGAGCTGAAACTGTAAGAACTTGGAGATGCTGTCGTACACATTCCGTCCCCACATCACAGCCTTCACTATGCTGGAAAAGTTATCGTCCGTCAGGATGATGTCAGAGGCCTCCTTGGCCACATCTGTACCAGCAATGCCCTATGCAAGCAGAGAAAAAGCATTCACACATCTATAAATCAGTTTTTTATACTGAATAAAAAAAATTTAAATTCACATCTTGTTTTTAAACTTGGTATATTAACATTTTGATTTCCACATTCTGATTTGAAAGTTGAGATGCACTGCGGTTCACAAGTACTTTCCAAATAAACCTGAAGTTGGAAGATGGCTTTGGAACTAATAAAATAAATAAAACTTACCGTCAATCAAACCTGAGCCCCACAAAAAACCCTGAAGGGATAGTTCACTCAAAAATTTAAATTCTTTAATTAATTAGTAGTCATTCCAAACCCATAAGACTTTCTCTTTCATCTTCAGAACACAAAAAAGCTTTTTTGATTAAATCTGAGAGCTTTCTTTCCCTCCATATACAGCTACACAAATGACACTTCAAAAGTAACTGACGCTTCAAAATGTTCATAAAGAGATCATAAAAGAATAAAAATTTTATGAAGAGACTAGATTGCTTTACCTGATAAACAGATTTAATTCACATCTAAACATTCATCAACTCGCATATCAGTTGTGAAAATCAGAAGCTCAAACATATTCGCCTGACGTGCAAGAACCAATGAGTTTCATTCTCTTGTGTTACGCAGCATGTTTGAGCTTCAGCAAGAGGTTTGTTCTCACACGTCAAGCAGGTTCGGTTGTGCTTCTGTTTATGTTCACTGATCAATGTTTATATGTGAATAAATAATCATAGTAATTATATAAAGCAATCGAGTCGCTTCAGAAAATTTGGACTAAACTTCTGAATATGTGTCAAAGTTTTAGTTGCATAGCTGTCAATGGAGGAACAGAAAGCACTCAGATTTCATCAAAAATATCTTGAACAAAAGTCTTATGGGTTTGGAACAACATGAGTGTTAGTTATTAATGGCAGAGTTTTCATTTTTTGGTGAACTATCCTTTAAGTGCTAAAGCAACATTCAAGTTCAATGAATATTTAACTTAATATGGGTTTATCCCTACACTGTAAAATATATAATGACTTCTTGCAATTTTTCATACATTTATTGGATGGATTTTCTCACCATTGCAAACCCCACATCAGCTTTCTTCAGAGCAGGTCCGTCATTTGTGCCATCACCAGTGACTGCAACCACCTGCCTTTGTTCCAAAATGGTGCTGTCTATGATACCTGAACACAAGGGACACATGAAATAAACAAATATCTTAATAATGTAGATCAAAATATCAACATTCATCATCAACATCAGGAAAATCTCGGCAACTCTGCTCAAATCAGCATAAATGACATCATTTTGCATTGTACTGCATATGATTATAAGAGAGTTCCATTAAGGACATAATGGAGAGATAACCAGAGGATCGGAGTGGACGAACGCAACTGAGGGAGAGACTCACCTTTGACAAGTGTGTGTTTGTCAGTGGGGGAAGAACGAGCAAGAACTCTGAGCTTGGGCCAAATTTTGTCAATGCGCTCTTGCTCAATCTGCAAAAAAATGAAAAGAAAATTAGATCTACACTACCATTCTAAAATCTAGGGTTTTTTAATGTTAAAAAACGTATGCTCATCCAGAAGGCATTTATTTATTTAGCAAAAATAAAGTAAAAACAATATTGTAAACTTGTAAATATTGTAAACTACAATCCAAATGAATTGTTTTCTATTTTAATATGTAATTCGTTCCTATGAAAACAAGTTAATAGGCAAAACTTAATCTTCAGCGGTCATTACTCAGTCAATCTAATATGCGGATTTGCTGCTCAAGAAATATTTCTTAATATCAATATTATCGACCTTAGTCAACAAACTTTTGCTGCTTAATATTTCTGTGGAAACCATGATCGTTATTTCAGGATTTTATGATGAATAGAAAGTTCAAAAGAACAGCATTTGGAATGGAAATCTTTTGTAATATTATAAATGTATTTGTCCCTTTTGATTAATATAATGCATCCTTTCTGAATAAAATAATTAATTTCTTTTTAAAAAAAACTTAAAAGAAAGTTACTATTACAATATTGCATTACTTGCTTAAAAAAATAACTAATTGTGTTACTTACAGTAGTTGTTTTTTAAGAAAAGTAATGCATTACGTTACTTTTTCTCTTATCTGGGTTTGTTTGTTTGATTGTTTTTAAAAATTCCAATTCTGGATCATAGGAGAAGAAAGTTTAACACTTAATTCACCAATAAAAACTAAAAATCTCAAGTCATTTTTTTATGGTTGAACTGAATCACTGAAGGTCAGCAGCAAGTGCATCGGTCAACAAAATTAGATTAAATGCATACAAATATTTGTTTTATTTAATTAATGGAGGTTTGTGTAATATTATGATTTTGCATTTCAATGATTTTAATTCATTTTGAGGAAAACTGAGATTAATAAATGCTCACATTTAGTCTAGAACTACAATAATCATCATGTTCACACACAACGACTCCCAATTTCTCTCAACATGAGGACATGAGAGCTGTCAGTCAATACATTGGAAATCTTTGAAAAAGATAAATCTTTGGTAAATCATATATTTTGTTTTAAAATTTAAAAGTAATGCGCTACTGTACTAGTTACTTGAAAAAAGTAATCCGATTACGTAACTCAAGTTACCTCAACACTGAATGTATGTAACTACATTTATTGTCACTCATCTAGATATTTTTCACCAGTTGTTGTTGTAAATATTTATAGTAATAATTCCTGTATAAGCTCCGTACATAACTATAAAACCTGGAAGAATCTTATACCTCTCCCTTCTCATTCCTGATTCGCCTATTGAATTCCTTCCCATCTATACACAGAAAGTCGTCGCCAGGAGTGATGATTCCGCACTTGGCAGCAATGGCACGCGCGGTGTTTATGTTGTCACCCGTCACCATACGGACAGTGATGCCTGCTCGTTGGCACTTTTTGATGGCATCTGGGACCTGATTGGAATTATAATTAGCAAACGAGAGCAGATACTGGCGTCATAAATATCCCTCATATTTAGCATCTTAAGACTTGATTAAAGATTTTCAAAGGTTAAAAGGTAGATGCAGTATCTTAGATAGGAGAACTGCAGACCACAAGCAGAGAGAGCACAGACAACTAAGATAGTAAACTGGTCTACGTACCTCCGGTCGAACAGGGTCTTCAATGCCAACCACGGTGATGCAGATAAGGTTTGAGACGATTTCGGTCTCGTTTTCCCAGTCTGGCATGGGGTCAGCTGGAAGCTCCCGGTAGGCGACGCAAATCGTACGAAGGCCATCACATGCCATTGGTTCAATCACTTTCTTCACCATCTCATCTCTGTCCCGTGGCTTAAAAGCACGAACCTCACCGTCACGGGCTAAGATGAACGAGCACCTGGGATTAAGGCAGAACTATTTAATTTCTTTTCACACTGCATTTTTTGACAAAGACTACACTGTACAAGTTTACCAAAAAAAAAAGTTAGAAGGAGGCGAGGTGTAGAGTAAAAGATAAGAGATCCATAAAGATGACACCCATATCTACTTAGACCTATCACCTAATCAGTAGAGAATTGATGCATTGATTAAATTAACTGCTGGAAGAGCCAAAACTTTCTTCAGTTAAACAAATATCAAACTGAAGTCATTGTGTTTGGAAACAAAGATGAAGTTCTCAAAGTGAACGCATACCTTCACTCTAGGGTCAATCAACTAAAAATCAAGTCAGGAATCTTGGTGTAAATCTGGAGTAAATCTGAGTTTCGGTAGTCATGTCAAAGCAATAACTACATCAAGTATACTATACTATCATCTGAAAAATATTGCAAGAATTAGATGCTTTGTTTCCAATCAAAACTTGTTCATGCTTTTATCACCAGCAGGGTGGATTATTGTAATAGTCTGGCCTTCCCAAAAAGACCATTAGACAGCTGCAGCTCATTCAGAACGCAGAACCAGAAAAATATGAACATATCACACCAAGTCCTGAGGTCTTAACAGATTTAATTTAGAATTGATTTTAAAGTATTACTGGTTTATAAATCACTCAATGGCCTAGGACCTCAATACATTGCAAATTTGCTCACTGAAGATCGATAAGATTATGAGGATTAAGTCAGTTAGAAATATCAAGAGCATGGTGAGTCCACTTTTAGCTATTATGCTAAAATAGCTTCCAGAAGAGATCAGATGTGCTCCAACAGTAACCCCTTTCAAATCTATTTAGCTGTGCATTTACTGAATGAGCACTGCGTCACTCCTATGTCCAACTGATTATACTTTATATATTTTTCAGTCTGTTGTCTAGGACCATTCAGGCTGTGGAACACAGACAACAAATTGAGTGCGGCTGTGGAAAGTAGCGTAGATCTCCCACTGCCCAGTTCAGGTGAAAATGGGATCTCACATAACATTTAGAGTTATATATTTGTGCACCGAAAATGCCACAAAGAACAAAGAACCTCCTTTTTATTCTAAACTGTTTTAAAGTACTAAAATATATAACAAATTTTATTTTCACCTTTATTGATAATTTCATTTCTTTTAATTCATTCCTCCCATGTAAAGCACTTTGAATTACCATTATGTATGAAATGTGCTATATAAATAAACTTTCAAAGTAATATACCACCACCTTTCAAAGGTTTATGATCAGTAATATTTTTATGGTTTTGAAAGAAGATTCTTGTGTTCAGAAAGGCTGAATCATTTTATCACAAATACAGTAAAAACTGTAAAATTGTGTAATATTATATTCATTTATTCCTGTGATTACTCCGGTCTTCAGTCTCCAGCATCATTACTCCAGTCTTCAGTGTCACATGATCCTTCAGAAATCATTCTAATACACTGATTTGGCGAGAAATCAAGAAACATTTCTTATTATTGTCACATTTAAAAATAGTGGCGCTGCTTATTTAAGTAGGGAAACAGTGTGATACAGTTAACATTTTAACATTTAACATTTTTGAATTGAAGTATGTATAGCATAAGTTAACACTTTTTAGTAGATTGAATTTCATATCAGCCCAACAGATTACATCATTTTAATATTAAAACATAATTAGTGTGATTTTAAGAAACACAGATGGGACAGGCCAAAATCACCAAGCACAAAAAGACGACAGAACTTACTTTTTGAGCAGGATCTCAGAGGCTCCTTTGCTGTATAAGCGGAAGCTTCCATCAGGCATCTGAATGACAGTGCTCATGGATTTTCTAACAGAATTAAAGGTGTAGACTTTATAGAGCTTCTCTTCAGGGATCTGCTCCCTCACAGCTTGGTAGTCCTGTTTCAGGTCCAGCACGAGCGCCAGCAGAGCACACTCGGTCTTATTACCCACCTGCTTTGGCAGCCCACCTTCCTTATCTGCAGCCTTAAGTGAAAAGAATAGTGTTTGAGATGATGAAAACTTCAACGTAATGCATCGTCTCTGCATTGGTTCACTGCTTTAGTAAAATCCTCTCACCATTATTTTGGAGGTGTAGGCGCAGTTCACGGCAATAGCACTGGTGACGAGCTCCAGTGTCCGGGGGTTAATCTGATCTGGTGTTGGGACGTCACGGAAGTGCTGGTCCAGTATATAAAGCTGCACCACTGTCATCCGGTTTGTGGTGAGGGTCCCCGTTTTATCTGAGCAAATAGCCGTGGCATTGCCCATAGTCTCGCAGGCATCCAAATGGCGCACCAGGTTATTGTCCTTCATCATTTTCTGTGGAAAGACATAGATAGCAAGTGTTAAAATATTAAGAGCTCTAACCAATGTGTGTGTGTGTGTGTGTGTGTGTGTGTGTGTGTGTGTGTGTGTGTGTGTGTGTAAATTACACTTTCATGAACTCGACTTTAGAAAAACAGGAGCATTCTTCGACAATGTTACAGACAATGCCAATTATTAATTTCTGACGAACCTTTACGGAATAGGCCAGTGATATGGTGACAGCCAGTGGCAAACCCTCAGGCACAGCCACCACCAGAACTGTAACTCCGATGATGAAGAATTTGACAAAGTACTGCACATAAATAGGTGTGCACTCCGTCAGCCACACCCGTCCCTGAATGACGAATGTTTCAATCACGAAGTACAGCATCAGGATAATCACAGTGATGGCGGACATCACCAGACCTGAAATAAATCATACGTCTGATTGCTAAGAAAGTAATAGATCTAAGAGACCAAATAATTGCAGACCAAAATGCACACTACAGTTCAAAAGCTTGGGGTTGGTATGATTTATTCATGTTTTTGAAAGAGTCTCCTATGCAAGACTGCAATTATTTGCAATAAATTAATTCAAATAAAAACAGTAATTTTGTGAAATATTATTCCAATTTAAAATAACTTTTATATTTTAACATATTTTAAAACGGAAATGAATTTATCATCATCAATACTCCAGTATTCAGTAACATGATACTTCAAAAATCATTCAGAATTGGTTCTCAAGACGCATTTCATATTATCCGTGTTGAAAACTGTTGTCTAATATTTTTGTGTAAACTGTGATATGGTTTCCATTATTTTTTCATAAACTGCAAATTGAAAAGAACAGCTTTATTTATAATAAATAATTTGTAACATCATAAATGTCTTTACTGTTACATTCTTTCATAAAGAAAATCTTAATCAAAAACTTTCGAGTGGTAGTGTATAGAAGTTATGAAATTCAGACAAATGTGGAATTTGTGACTGAAAAAAAAAGAAATTCCCCATTCTTTATCATGTAAACATTTTAGTCAGAATATCCACTTAATGTAAACAAAATATTAATATTTATACTTTAGGTCGTACATTTTTATAGCAATGGATTCTTGTTTAATAAAAAAATATTTATGACCCCAAATGTTTGATTGGTAGAGTATTATTTAGAGGTTAAGTAAAAAGTTTGACTCAAAGTATGAGCAAAAGTAATAATGATGCAAATACAAGCAAAAGAACTCATACATCCTAAAAGCAGACCTCCCCACCTGCTTTCCCGATTTGCACTGCCAACTTGGTGAGTTTGCCCTGAAGAACTGATTTCTCCTTCTTGGGTACATTGGCTTTCTTCTTCTCCTTCTCCTCCACTTCCCCACCTTCTGCACTCTTCAGAGGCTGCATCTCCATGGCAACAGCCTCATCCTGTTTCTTTGCTATAGTGGGTGGAGACAACGTGAACAGTCAGGCAGAATTACAGGTAACTGTTGGAAACGTTTAGAATAGCACTTACAATGCCACACACCATTTTGCGGGTTGCATATATACTGTATCCCGCTCAAAATATAATTATTTGATCTAACTGACATTTTACTAAATGATTCATAATGCAAAATAACCATTTTTAATTCCATAATAATAATAACAACAATGAAAAATGATTTACATACCATGATAGAAGGATGGCACTCGCTACATGCAAAGGGATGAGCTCAATGTGACAATGTACAGTAGCATGCTACAATCTGAAATGCTTATTGCTGCACTACTTCATATACAAGCTTGTTATTAAAACAAATAGTAGACTGTATACAGTATACACTGTGCATTATGCAGTTTTTAATTCTGAAAATAGCCTGCATAATGACTTCATCTGATCTGAACTTGAAAGTCACCTTTATTTTGATTGTTCTCCAGGGTCCCATCTTGTTTCCCTGTGAAAGATAACGCAGACATTTAAACAAAACAAATATTGTTTCTGCTGCTTGAGGTCAATGTAGCTGACATGAGAGAACAATAAAGTGCATGAGAAAGAAAACATGAAACATGGCGGGATAATATTTGACAGATATGGAGAGTTAACACCAGGACGTTTGTTTATGAGTCATCTCTCTATTGTGAATGTCACCTACCATTGATGATGTTGTGTTCTTTGGCTTCAGCACTGGGGAACTGCGTGGATGAATTACTATTGACCTCTGATAGAATTGTTGGATAGGACAAAAACGAAGGTGGTATGTAAAGACATAAAATGAAAACCTAAATGCTGAACAAAAACAATGAAAAAATCAACTCAAATGAGTGAGCAAGATTTCTGAGCATTTCAGTGCATCGAAATAGAACTGACCCAGAACTTTACACAGTTTGTACCTGGATCATTCTATGTGGGTATTCAAGCAAAATTATTTTTCATGTTTATTCATGCTCAGGTTTTAATCACATGCAAACTACTTTAAAATAACCATCAGATGCCAACCTTTCTTGGAGTCTTTCTTTTCTTCCTCCATCTCTCCGGCCCCTAGGAGGGTGAAGATGATTCCCGTTTGAGAGTTGACACCAACAGCGGTCACCACCATTTTCCCTGACCCCTCCATTACATGAGTGCCTGAAAATTGAGGGATACAGAGAAGGCTTTTTACAGTAAACATTTTTATAGCCCTTTCCTTAAAAAGCTTTTCAAACAAACATTCATGTCTCTCTTATCACTCTGCAGCCTCACTTTCCATATCAACGCAAATTAAATTAGCTTATTGGTGCCATCTTGTGGCTCAAAAGAGTTAGCTAGAGACTAAAAGACTTGAATTTTAATTTTAAAGATGCAGTAACCAATTTTTTTTAAACACAGTGGATCTGACCAAGCACTAAAACATACTTGTAGCCAATCAACAGTATACACTCATGATGGCTGAGGAGAGAGATATCAGTGCAAAAAAACAGACATTAGCAGAACAACAATAGAAAGAGAGAGATGGTAGAGAAAAAACAAAAGAGGAAAAGGCCAGGGGAATATAACTTTAAAAAGAAGGGTTACTTAATATCGGAGAAGCTTTCCAGCGCTGGTTAGACCTTAAAGTGCAGGAAGGCCTGAAAACAGACGGCGAGGGTGCTTTATTCATTATCTATACGCGAGTAACATTGGTTTTGCTGTATTTCACAGAACTAAGATATGCTGTCTTTTGCTTGAATAGATACTTGTGTGTCATCTTTGCTTGTTTGTTCATTTGCATTACTGTTATAAGCCTGAAACATCTAAACCTCCTCAAGCATCAGCTCCCAAAGTATGTCCGAAAAGTGAGATAACACTCCTAATATACGTTTTTTCTTTTTCCCTCGGGCGGCAGGCACAGCAGAAGCCATTACAGTTGTTCCCTGTGTTGCATAAACTACACGTGAATGTGGGGGTAGAGGCATCAAGATAGGGGTGTGATCCTTTTGGGTAGGGGCGTGTTTTGTTTTTTTAATTTGACATATCAACAGCAATTGGCAGAAATCGCTTACTTCAACTTTAATATAAAGGTGGGATACCTGGCGTGGGAGGTGGGCACACTAACAATAACGCCGAAGAGCACAGCCTCTAGCACACTTTTTGAGGACAGGGGAGTAAGGTTAACAAGCAAAGCTCTTACTGGCCTATACATCCGTTACACTTACCCCCCTAAACCTCACTCCCATTCTGGACTACAGCACAAAATGTAATCGGAATAAAGCGTGGTCTCTGGTGTGGGAGGCGGGAACGCTAACAAGGTTAAAGACCATAAACTCACAGCTCTTACTGGCCTACGTCTGTTATACGTAACCGTCACCCCCTTTTTTGAGAATAGATATGAAAATTCACTTTTAAAAAAATTCAATGGTAATGTAATGTAATGTAATTCAAAAATGCTTTGGAATACAGATCTAAGTTTGGTCTTGTTTTAAAGAAGGCATTCAGCAGAGCATTGCTGAAATGGAAGCACTTCAAGTTATGGAAGTTTACATTTACTGTATATCAAATGTACTGACCTAAAATGTTGTATTTTATATTTAAAAAAATACTTCACAAAATAATTTCTCTGAAATTACTATAAAATCAGAGCCATTTGTCTAACCAAGTTGTGTTCCAAATTTGAAGTTGATGTCACAAAAAAAGTTCTTATGAGAGGTTTTTGATGCGTTCTCCTGTAGAAAATGTATGCTTTTGTACCCAAAATATTTACTATCACAAAACAGTCACAAAACATGGACGACATGTTTTGTCAAGATTAGAAAAGGTTTTAATCAAAGTAGGTGAAATCTGACACCGCCCACTAAAAGAATTTAGAGTACAGTTTCCATGATAATGCAATGTCAATTTCAAAATGGGTGTCAAAAGATGAATTTTGATTTCCTAATCATTCGAATGATACCCAATTTATGATTATTACTAAAATATGTGATTTACAATAATGCATTTGACAGACGCTTTTACCCAAAGTGACTTACATTGCATTCAAGATACACATTGCATTGACATTCTAATCAGTTCTTGCTTTCCCTGGGAACCGAACCCATGACTTTGGCGATGCAAGCACCACGCTCTACTGTTCGAGCAATAGGAAAGTCTGATATGAAGCAAGACGATAAATAAAAAGACCGCTAAGAGCTCCACTGGCGAGACAGTGACACTTACATGTCATCGTTTGTAGGACTTATAAGCCAGAGAAACAAGTATGCAAAGAGTAATTTAGCTGGTAATGTGGATGTACTTATTGTGGAGTTAACGAAAGTCATCATTATCATTGTAAGGTTTGAAGTGGATGTCATAAATGTCTGTAGACTGGGAAGATTTTAAAACAAGCAGTTCATTCATAAATACAGTAATACCTTGAGATATGAGTGTCCTAGACATGCGAGTATTCCGAGATACGAAGATACGCAAGCCTTCTAGCAAATTTTTGCTTTGAGATACGAGTAAATATTTGAGATAAGAGCACGCTTACAGACGCCGACGCTAGGTGTTCGAGCCCTCGGAGCAGCGCAAGCCGCCTCATTTGTGGAGTAATTGTATTTGGAATCCACTAGAGGGCCACCTTGGTTTTACAGCGGGAGGTTACTGGGGGCGACGAGTGATTCAGGAGTATTATGCTTTAAGCAACAGGAGTTATGTGTGTTCAATAATAATGCTATGCAATATATTACACAGGAAGAAACACTACACTTCTGTGTAATTATGTTTGCATTATCTACGTTATCCTCCGCACATGCCATCATTAGCCGCTACTGTATCATCTGTCTCAAAGGTAACAACTCATAATTGAAACCACATTTTATTTTATATCACAGGAATCCTTTTATACTATAATTTCTGTGTGTGTGTTTGCGTCTCTATAGCAATTAAAAACCTGTTTTTTTCTATTGTTATTAGCACTAATAAGAGAGTTTTTTTGGGCCAGAACGGATTAATTTTTTTCCTATTATTTCTGATGAAAAAAAATGTATTTGAGATACAAGCAATTCGAGTTACGAGCTCAGACCTGGATATTTTAAGGCATTACTGTACATACAATCCCTGTGGAAAGACAAACCAGAAGACAGAACAAAAAGGGTCTATGCAAGGTATTCAAGGATTTAAAAATGACATAAAAACCTTTAAATTCATATCCAACTTTAAAAAAAACACAGACACTTAATTAATAGGACTTAACATAGTATTTGTAATCTTAAAGTGGGGTTAAGGGGAAATATAAGCTTATAGTGTTTATTGATGAGTCACGGATAACCTCATGTATTGTGGTTGTTTGTTGTGCTCACACTAGCCCCTGCACTTGTCTAAACCAAGGATCAAAATTAAGGCTGAAGTCTCTTCCATGGCCTTTCCTCTCAGCGTGTAATACAATTAAACTGAGCCAGATTGCTTCTTTGTTCCCTGGTTCACTGCACATTAATTCTTTCTTTCTTTACCAGTATTTTTTTCTTGTTTTCCAGTAAAAATATCGAAACATCCTCAACAATATTTGTTAAAGAAAGACTAAACAAATAACTATTTGAGAAGCGTTTAACCTACACTATTGTTTTATGTTTTAAGAATTACATAAAACACACTTAAGTGATGTTTATGACTATTGCCAAGGAAACAAGATGTGTTTTACAGGCATAAACAAGACAAAATTACTGATTAAGACAATTATTTTTTGCAGCGTGCATTTCCTTCTTCACAACAGAAGCCATCAAACAAACATGTTGAGAAGAGACGCCTCTCCCATAATGACTGAGAAAATAATATGCGCTCCTTGATGATTAATTACACAAGCTGATGAACAACAGAAAAGGCTCGTCAATAAAACAAGAAATAAGACAGTTCCACTTAAACTACTCATTTTATATTCAGAAATATCTAACAAGATATCATTATTTGGGGTAACATGGAAATCTTATGCAAACAGCTTAGCTGGTATGAGTGATTCAATATATTATCCAAAATGTATCCTAATAAATCAAAGCAGTTTTTGATTAAGAACCTCTTGCCGTCAAAACACCTTCTCCGAAAACTATTTTTTTAATTGTACAAAACAAGACAGCAACCAACAAATCCAGCACCACTATACTTCAATCTATCATAATATATCATATTTCATATACTGTATGGTGGGGTACAAAATTATGAGGTTACTTTAAATATAAACATTAAATAATAATATTTTTTCATTATTTAAACATTGAAATAAACAGAAAAGTTTAGGATTTAAAAAAAAGAACAGTTATGAAAATGATTACAAATACTTTATTATTATGCACTAAGTCACTCATGAAGCAAACGTCATCGATCGCATGACGCCTTTGAACAAAAGGTCAGAACTTCTTGCTTCCTTTTTAAAAATGAATAGAAAATTATTTGAAATAAAAACTTTTGTAACATTGACATAATAGTCTTTACTGTCACTTTTTTCACTTTCCTAGCTGAAAAAAACTTTAGATTGGTTTAGTGTATTCATTAATTCATCCTTTCACTCAAATTTGCTGAAAATATAGATAAACAAAGTGGTAGTGATTCTGAATTGGACACTCAAGGGAGTTAATGACGTTCTAATTTTTTTCTTTGCACAGATTAGTATTTATTACTATTCGTTAATGTCAATTTAGTTATGCAAGGCCATTCTAATCATGTTACACATGCATGTTTCACATTAATGTCTAAAAAAACTGTTATGTTTCCATAGAATCCATTAGCCATTTTTCTTTCACACTTGATTATGTTGAGGTCAAGGTTGTGCGGTAGCATGTGTGTGTGGCCAAGCGGAGAAACAGATGCTACTCTGGTGAGCTGTAATTACTAGAAAGAAGTGGAAGAGCAGGTATCTGGATGGCAAAACACAAATCTGAAGGGCTAAAGACATGCAATGTACTATACATGAGTGACGTCACCATGTAAGTAAAGGGAATAGTGCCCGTGGGACTAAGGATCTTCAAACCTGCCATCTTTTGGGTTTTTAACCACAAGTGTGCTTTAACCACAATCTGTTATCATCCAAAAGTCATCTGAATTCTTGAACAGATGGTGAATATCTTTCAGTATTTGGATGGTTCCGGATTACCCAAACTATTTATGTAAAAACACACAAACATTCATCACAACCTATGGCCATATGGCTGACCCAGTCCAAACCACCCCACGCAAACATATGTTCCCTTACATAACCTTTACTCCCTACCTGATAGCAGCATGGGATCCTTGTCGATGGATTTGCGTACGTGATCAGACTCTCCGGTGAGGGAGCTCTCATCGATCTTGAGGTCGTTCCCTTGGATGAGAACACCATCCGCAGGCAGGAGGTCGCCTAGGAGACCCCAGAGTGACAGCAACAGATCAATTACATCTTAGCAGCTTTGAATACTACTTCCTCTAATAGCCAAAATGAAGTAACCAAAAAAAAAAAAAGACATCTTCACATTATTTTGCATAATTTATGAATTTTTAAATATTCTAAATTTATATGTATAGGGTCAAATTACTAATTCAATAAACTAAATAGGTAAATAAATCAAGTCAAGATACCACAGGTACATTGGGTAAAAGAAATTAACTAAATGATATCACCATGCTTCCTGAGTTGATTAATTACATTACTAATAGCAAAAAGGTTTTCTGGAAACATTTAAATATTCAAATGAGGTTTTATATAATTAAATATGCACAAATGTACATAAACTTCCAGAACAGAAATGTTAACATTGGATAAAGTCAGATTTTTTTTTTTTAAGCATTTTCGTTGAAAATTTTGAGTAAAGGGTTTTTACAGAGGGAATTTTGGAGAACTCTTTTTAGCACACTGCAAATTTTTTTTACATTTTATGTATCTGATGTCTCCTGCTGAAAAGCATTAAATATAATAAATGAAACATATTGGAAATATAATAGTGATCCGATGGCAGTAGTTCTTGAGTTAATAATAGTGCTCTAATAGCGGTTCTCTCTCGAGTCAAAGAGTCAGTTAATGGTAATGACCATTTGGAATCAGACTTGTCTGCGAAGTACCGATGAGCTGCTGATAAAAGCATATGCGTAACTGAGCAGCTGAATTGAATGAGGGGGTGAAATGAAAGGTTTTTTTATGGTTTCTCATAGTTTATATAAAAAGACTATTTGATTAAGACTAATTGATTCACTTTATATGCATTGGACGTAAAACAATCACTTTCACATCCTAGTTGGGTTCTTTTATAATAGAATTGCATTTTGTGACATCATAAAGAAACTAGTGAATCGGTTAATTGAAACAAACTTTCCAAAAGAACCAATTGGGGTTCACAACCACAACCATGATAATTAAATGGCACATGCTTGTTTTACATATTACAACCTTTACAAATATATTCATGATCTGTTTATATTATGCAAAAATTAGGGATGAGCGAGTACAGCATTATCTGTATCTGTTAACCATATGAATTATCTGTGTCTGTATCTGTACTCGGACTGGGCGGGGCCTAACCTGGAAGTGGGCGGGGTTTAACCAGGAAGTGTCCGGGTTGTCTTGAAATTGGCGGGGCTTTAACCGGTATGTTATGTTTTAATCATGCAATTGATATGGGTCGATCAGAAATTGTTATATTTATTGCTGATTAGAAAACTATTTACATGACAGCATCAGCATTGAGCTTCAAATCAATGTCTTTGATCACGATAACATACAAACATAACTTTCTTTTTTTAACTTTTAATTTTTTTATGATCAGAAAAGACCCGCGAACCTGAGTGACTGAGGGAGAAACAGAGAGAAAAAAAAGAGAGCTGTTCTCTTCTCAGTGTTCTGTGTGTGATGAAGCAGAGCAGGACACAGCAAATCTTTATGTGTAGGGGAGGGGCGCTGTGACTAGCCTATCACAGAACACAGACACAGTCAGCAACCCAATGAGGATTTTTATTAAATCCGAGCACAGATATTGACTCGTATTACTCGTATAATACTCGTACTTGGCAAAAGTGCTTTATCAGTACCAGATACTCGTTTCAGCCAAGTATCCGACTCAACTAAAAATGTCTTTGAATTATACTTAACATTGATTATATTTAATTAAGTGCTTAAATTATTTAGTAATCCATAAAGAATTAAGTGAACAGTCATTTAGCAGGGACCAAAGCAACTTAACAGTACACTTTTTAATAAAGAAAGGATCACCCAATGTGGGGCTCATAACGCCCAAATTTATGAGCCATGTATTAATTCATTAATTCATAAACATTGTTGCATGCAAGATTCTTTTTATAAAAGACAGGATGAGGAGCGAGTTAAACTTCACTGACCATATTTTATTTGGGCAACATCCCCCACCACCATCTCAGCCACAGGGATTTGAATGACAGTGCCGTTCCGCACAACAGCGAAGCGTTGCTCCTGCTCGATGCGGCTCTGCAGGCCACGGAACTGCTTTTCTTTGCTCCAGTCATTAAACGCCGTCACCAGCACCACGCAGAGCACAGAGAGCAGGATAGCTGCACCCTCGATCCAACCCGCCTCCGCCTCTCCCTCGTCCTCCGCACCTGCACTCACATTACTACATGCTAGAGAGAGAGAGAAAGAGAGAGAAAAGAGAGTTAGAGATGGAAAGGTAAAAATGTGTGGGAAGACAGGGAGTTTGAGTGTCTACTTGTGATCATTTATGTTCTTTTATCTATTATCATCTCTCACTCCATTCCTTCTATTCTTTGATTTCTTAGCTATACATGAACTATACTGCTACTAACAACTAGATATGGGAGGGTTACTTTAAAAATGCTTTTTAAAAAAAGTGTCAACTCAAGACATAAAAGAGCATTTCAGAGACAAAAAACTGCTAAAATGTTTTGAAATAAAAGTTGCAGTGTTAGTATTAGCAAATTAAAGGTCACCAGACATTTGGAAAAGTTGAATAGGGCTACGACATATCACATTTTTCCATAGCATTTGATGAGAGGCCAGCAATCTCTTCTGCACTTTTGACAATGTTTACTGTTTTACCAATGTATACTTAAGACCAAGTCACCTTCACTGTCCCCTCCTGGCGGCTGGTAAAAGGACAATCCGAGGGAAATAATGGCCGCAATTTCCAGGATTATGAGAGTAACATCCTGTAGAGCCTCCCACACGAGCTGAAGGAAGGTTTTGGGTTTCTTAGGAGGGATGAAGTTCATTCCGAACACCTGCCGACGTTTCTCCAAGTCGGCTGGATTGTCCGATAGTCCTTTTTGAGAAGGAAAGACAGAAGTAAAAGTTATTATTACCTCTCAAATTTAGTGAGACTTTTAAAAATGTATGTATTATGTGATTAAATTAAATGTGAAATAAAAAGCCTGAAACCTTTTGTAAACCAGAACCATGCCCTAAATTCATTAATTGTTTTTTCTCCATGTAAACGCTTTTGAGAACTTCCTGGATGCTCATTAGTCATCACTGAATTCTGTTAACACCAATTCCCTGACCTCTTAGGGTGACAGGAAGGGAGGGGAGAGGACATTACAAGAGAACACAGGGCACAGATGGTTAAGTCAGTGTGTTTCGGATGCACCACAGGGTGTGATTTTTGGCAGCAAGACCCAGACAGACTGTCACGCTCTCTGCATCCTCACCCTGCCAATCATCACCTGCTGCCCCTGGCAACCTCTCATCTCCCATCAGAACATCCCCTTCACTCACTGTAAAGCCTAATTGAGTTACTCCAATGGTTTGTAGGAAATCATTTCCCTAACTCATTCCAATTGCCCCGATTAATTCATTCAGTCTCTGTTCATGGCAAAATATATGCAAGTAAATGAAGACAACTAAGATACCCCAATGCAGTCCTCTTTCCATGGACTACCAGCATTGAAAGACTTTTACAGTACATCCAGCCCTTTCATCTTTCCATCCATGCCCGTAAGCTTCTCTTTTTGTATCCCTGTCATGGTTTCTGAAGAGAGGATTTTCAAAGAGCAGCATTACAGAAGGAGAAAGAGCTTTTACAATAAACTTAAAGTAACCTCATCGTTGCTGCCAAATAGCAATGCAGGCAGACCGCATGACTTGGTCTGAAAGCAAGTGGTCAGAACAAGATGCGAATCAATGTGATTACCAGAGCGCAAAGTAGGATCATCTACCCAGAATAGCCACAGCAATAAAAGATTCAGAGCAAAAACATTCTTAAACTCCTTTAATAGTTAAACAAAAATCGTAACAAAATTGTGTGATTTTATTTATTAAACCATTCCTGATCATTCAAAGCATTAAATGGTAGAATAGTTTACATTCCTACAAATATTTAAAAACATGACCTGCCTAGAAATGGCTAAAGGTGCATCTTAATTAATACTAACACTTTCTATTCTATTTTTTTCTTCTTGATTATTTATGGCAAAAAAATGTTTACCCTTTTGTTTCTTTTGTTCTCCTCATTTGTAAGTCACTTTGGGTAAATTTGAAATGTAAATGTATCTCAACTCTGGTATTGTTTAAAACCTATAAAACATGAAAATGTGTTTGGAAAATCTTAAATATTTCTTGAAAATCCCATGATGCTGCATAAAGACTCATAGAGAAACGTTCTGAAAAACAAGGACTTGAATTTCTTAAAACAGAAAACTGCCGCAGAAAGAAAAACAGCATTAAACAGAGATTCTCTCGTCCGATAACATGGCCAGTGTCTGCTTTCAAAAGCAGATAAAGGTGCCTGTCATTTGGTAGTTTTTCTGTAAAGACAGGCTTGTTTTGAAAGCAGCGTTAGTGAATATAAGTGCATCTGCATTAACAGGAATTCTGTCATTATTTACGCACCTTCCGGTCATTGCAAACCTACAAAACAGCCTTTCTTCTTTGAGCAGTTTTGAAGAACTCAACACCATCAAAGTATCATAAAATGGTTCATAGAATATTTGGTCCGTTCCTGACACAAAATTATTGTACGGCTACAGAAGACCTATATGAATATGTTGCACAAGTCTAATGGACCACTTTGACGATACTTATATGGTGATTATACATATTTTCTGAAAAAAGCCTCAGTCCCCATAGGGACTAACTGCATGGTACACAACAATCAGTAAAATCCTCCATTTGCTTTAGACAGAAGAAATAAAATCATACAGTTTTGAATGACCTGAGAGTGAGTAAAAGACCACTGATTTTTTGCAATAGCTGAATAGCTTCTTTAATAGCTGAAAATGTCTGCATGTTTTAGGTTGTGGGTGTGAACTTATGCAATTTAGCAAGTGATATGGTTACATGTGCAAACTAGTGCTACTCACCATCTGCAGGTGAAGTTTTGAGTCTGTGACAGAGGGTTTCTGTATCTGTGAAGTTCTCCTGGATCTTCTGCAGGGCCTCAGTTCCCCTGAGCTCCATCAGCGAGCACAGCTCATCCACTGAAACCCCGAAATCCCCCTCATGGCCTCCTCTGTCCATCCCTGGCTTCTTAGGGTGGAACTCTACTGTGCTATTGCCCAGATCCCCCATGACGGCGTGTTGGTTGTGTAAGACTGGCAACTTTTTTGCAGGTGCTAAGAGATGGGTACCTGGGAAAATCTCTTTTGTCCTATTTATATTCCTCCTCACCTATTTCTAAGATGCTCTCTATGTAGTTCTCCATATTGAGACATGAATGGTCAGGTTGTTTGGCGTCTTCTATTCTATGGTGTAGTAGCAGGTGTTCCCCTGAAATATCCCCCCATAAAGAAAAAAATCAGCAAATAAAGTGGTTGCCATTGTGCCAATCCATCTCTATGAAGATCAAATGAAGCAAGTGTTATTGATGATTAAACAATAAGGAGGATGTTGTGAACCAGGAATAACGTCTGTAAATAACCTGGGGGGGGAGAACATTTTTAAACATTAACCTCTGAACTTGTTTAAACCAAAAACACACAGATGATCAAGTGATCAAGATATCACCTTAAAATCTTGAGACAAAATAGACACAAGGACTTAAATTGTTTTCATAAAAAGTTGACCAAAAAGTAGACCAAAAACAGTATAATGACATAAAATATAAACACACTGATTTGAGAAGAATTGTTTACAATTATATATATATATATATATATATATATATATATATATATATAAAACTCCTTATGCATAGTCTAATAACCATTATCACAAAACATAAAAATAGCTGCACAATGAAAAAAATTTGAAATATATAAAAAACTATACACTTTATTTACAGTCTCATTAATCATATAACCATTATCACAAAATATAAAGGCAGCTAGACAAGAATTTAGCGTGAAATAGCATACATTTTTTTATGTTTTAACTGATTTTCAACGATTTAAACAGTAGCTGCAATCGAAAAAGGCAACATATACAAATATCAATATCAACACACACAAAAATTTCAATAGTTATTTAAAATATAATTTAGGCTTAACTTATTTATTAGATTAGATAGCTAGACGCGAGTTAGTATTATTTTACTTATACGCTAAATATGCACTTGTTTACCCAACTTGTAGTTATTGCGACAACTAGCAACAAACCTTTTAATGAAACCTACTCCTCCTAGATTTTATCACGAACATATTTGTTAGTTTTCTGCCTAATGATGGAATAATGATTTGAACGTCTCGAAATGTGGAGGTGGGGTTTGGCTCGCGGAGGAGTCACAGGTGTAGGTAGTTTATGGGAAACAAGCAGCCAAGTGTTCATCATGCACACCTACTAAAATGAATTGTTTGCATAACCGAGGACAATTACTTCTTATCTAAACGCCTATAGAAAGACTCTCTCTGGATAAAAGAGTTGTGTGCGCGCGCCTCTCCCCCAACCCATGCATTTTACAGTGCCGCCTCTCGACGCAAAATCTGCCTTCACTCAGAACGAGCCGTGTGCGCATGCGCACACAAACACTTGCCCAATCCCACTGCAGAACAGATTTACGAAGGCAACACTACCAGCCATCAGGCCTGCAATTTTGGATGACATTACAATCCGCTTGAGCTCTGCGCCTCCATTTCCCTGCTGTGACACCAACTTTACTGAACATTTAAACCCATAATCTGTGTGCGCGCCTCCTCGTCTTGCATTAAAAATGACCAGAATATTCCTCAACAAACATGCTTTTTAAACAAGATGATGCCCTTTCCTGGTAACCTTCAGGAATCAGATGTTCACCTTGGTCCACTGTACAGCTGCTCAGAGCTTATGACTGAGCCTGTAGCATTTGATTTTTAATTAAGGAAGGTAAAACAAATGTATATTAAAAACATTTAGAGTGGATTAAAATGAGATGCAGCACAACCTGAGCAGAGGTTACATCCATCCTGCTTTTTAAAACTACCTTTATATATATATATATATAGGTATCTAGAGATACGCAGCTCTTAAGTTTAAGTAGAATAATGAAGATTAATATTTCTAAATAGTGTCCAATATTTTATTCTAACACTGTATTGTTATTATGTGTGATTATTTTTATTATTATTATGAGCCTCTATATATTCTTTGATATACATTACTGTGTGATTAGGCTATTCTGTGTTACTATTTTATTTCAATGACATTAAAAACAATTGTTGAACAATCAAGAATACACTCATGACACACACACAAAAAAGTCTTATTGGTGAATAATATGACCATAAATTTGCTGGGTTATACTGTAAATGATAATGATGAGCATTTCCATGTAATACTTGCCTACTGATATTATTATTATAATTATAATAAAGGACTTTAATTATACATTAGCAGCCGCTTGAATGCAACTAACAGACAAACCCAACACAAAACACTACAAAGCACTTGTGAACATGTATCCGTGAACAAATATATTCACTCACCGAGCAGGCCATGCTCCAAGGACATTTGACGTTGAGTCGGAAAAAAGGCAGGAAAAACAGGATGATATCCAGGGATTTATCCTCAAATCATGCCCATCATGGAGAGCACAAAAATGAAAGTCACATCATTTGACCTTTAAGCTATTCCAAATGCAGATGATGCGCAACGGTGCAGAATAGAAAGCAAATGAAGGGAGCAGGAGGCAGCAGACGGTGGTGACCACTTCATCTTACACGGAAGAAAACCTGAATGATGCAGATGAGATTGTACCATGTCCGCATTAATTAATCTGTTAAAAACGGCGTATTGTGCTGTCGGGGACGTAAAAGAGGGTCGTTTTGGTCACATCGTTGCTTTTATTTTTGGTGCTGATTGATAGAGTGATGGGTGAAGGAGAGATGTGGGTCTACATGCTGATGATGCCTGCTTGACGCGCATCTCGCGGAGATGATGGCAGCGGCGGCAGCGGCAGCATCCGAGCGCTGGAGGACGGGCGGTGGGGGAGGGGCGGGTGAATCTCTCCCTCTCTCTCTCTCTCTCTCTCTCTCTCTCTGCAATCCTTTCCTTTTCCCGGTAAAAACGAATTCTACTATGGTGAAGGCTTTGTTTTTTAAATATTCATAACCCAGACTTTTCGCCCCAGGAAGGTAACCAAGCAAGGTAACAACGTAACGTCAGCACGAATAATCAATATTCATCAGGAGAACAGTCGCCATTGGCTGGTTGTTACGTTACGTCAGCATAATATACTTAATATTCATGAAGCAGGCATTCGGCATTGGAGGACTGTAACGCAGCCTTTATTATTATTCATGAGTTGTTAATCTCTCGTTCTCTCTCTCTCTGATGTATCTGAGCATTAATTATGAAGCGAGTGATCAGTATGCTGCCTGAAGCTCCATAACTAAAAGATCCTGACAAAAGATTTGAGAAAGAGAGAGCCTAGGTTAAATTAATAGTAATTTATTCAATAGCGCATTGCTATTTTCTTAACTGTAATAATTAATTCTATACTGGTTGGCTATTTTGTCATTTTTTGTTCTCACCATTACCTTTTTCATTTATTTGCACTTCTGCTGCACATGAATAAAGTACATTAAAACTGAATTTAGAGAGTGGGAAAGTAGAAGAGTGGTAAAAACAAATTAACACATGCCCTTTGTGTCTTTATATAAACCTCTTCAAGTAAGCTAAATTAAAATTAAACAAATAAGAATGACCTGTTGACACACACTTAGGCGAACCTCGTTCCTGTTCTGTAATGTTCTCCTGCATTCCAACTGAAAATAGTATCGTCAACCCATCTAGTGGAGAAGGATGACATTGCATCCAGCAGAGCAGCAGCACTGTTTCTTATGGCAGCGAAAGTCTATGATTTCTGAAGCCAAACTGGATGAAAGTGACAGTCTTTTACTGTACACTTATGTTAGAGCCGTTATCTAACATAAAATGGCTGTATATTAAATAAGTTTCTTCTCACTCTGCTGAGGTAAAAACAACATTATGTTACCTATACCAAATAAGATTGAACTGAAATTCTGAAAAAATTTAAAAATCCAGTAGAATATTTTCACAAGAAGGTTCCTTGTTTAACTGGCTCCAAATTATGATAGATTTTCATGATTGCACTCTTTTTAGATTATTTTATATTTTTTATTATTTTATAAGTCAGAAGTGGATCAATGTGCATTTTGCCAACCCTTGTAGTCTGTTTTAATGAGTTAGATTCAAATAAACATTTTAGTAAGTGGATGTAATCCCCTGACAAAATCTGTTTGTAGCCCTGCCCCTCTCTCTTTTTTTTTTCTCCAAACACATGATTCAGATCAAGCCCCCTTTTGAGGCAGGCTAAAAGCACAGAGCAAGAGCGATTCTGGACAACCTCAAGCTGTTCCCTGTCCCATTTCTATGCTAGACACCACTTTTAAAACAAGTGAAAATACAATGAAAGCATAAGTGAAGGACCTTGGTTAGTTTTAGCAATACTTTCACACGGCTCTCTGCCAAAACAAGGGAAAGAACTGCATTGTTGGGGCGTTGCAAAACTTCTTTCCAGGATGTCTCCAAGGACAAGGTACATTGTCTCATTCTAATTGTTTGTTTGTTTAAACGTTTAATTTAGCAGTAGTAGTTCAGTCATTGTAAATATTTAACAGTGCACAGGCTTTCAGGCTCAAATCATTGGTATGCAAAAGCTTAATCTTGTATGATTAGCCTTTACATAACAATTTAGCATGCACTTGGACTATCCGTATCTGTGTTTTGAGGGTTACGTGATGTACTTAGGACTATAGTATCTAACATGCAAACCGTGAACTCTGTGAACTGTGCATGCTCAGTTGAGATCTTTAATCAGGGCCAAGTCATTGTTCAGTGATTCTCTCAGATAACTGTGTGAAATTAAGAGGAAGGGGAAATGAAGAATGCAAAGAAAGTAAATAAATGGGTTCAATAATCAGACAAAAGGCTTGAAATCATCATTACCTAAAACTTAAAATCACTGACTCAGTGTGTAATCGTTTATGGTATGGGTATAAAGACTCATTATATTGTGCTATACAGTATTTTCAGAAATAATCTGTATCTGTCCAATAATCTGAATTTACAAAGCAGCAAATTAAGAATTAACAGGATGAATTTACTATTTTTAATAAGAAGTTTCAGAATTTTTGAGCAATACTAATAATTAAGGGTTAGTTCACCAAAAAAGAAAACTGTTGTCTTTAATGCTATTATAGACCTGTATGACTTTCTTTCTTCTGCAGAACACAATAAAGTATATATATATTGAAAGTCCAAGCAGCCCAACAACATTGTACCCCATTTGACTTTCATTTTATGGACCAAAAACAACATGAAGGTGAGTAAATGTGTAATGTGCAATGTGTTTGCCAAAATGATTGACTAAATCGAACAATTTTCAGACAATGCTATTGTATCCACAGATCTTTGTCCTTGTTTTCTTCTTTTGGAGTCTCTCACCACTGTCCCAGGGTGGGAATATCCTAGTGTTCCCTGTGGAAGGAAGTCACTGGCTTAACATGGACATTCTGCTAAAAGAGCTTCATCAGAAAGGTCACAAACTGACAGTGGTCCGTTCTGACAACAGTTGGTACATCCCAGAGAACACCACACACTATACGTCCATCACTGTCCATCTTGACCACCTCTGCAGCCTTAATGACCCTGAGTACATGGCATCCTTTCTTAAAAGAAACATTGACATTCAAAGAGGGGGAGGATCAGTTTTGTCATTCATTGCCCTGCAAAAAGAACTCATCAGTCTTTTAGAGGACGCTCACAAGTCTTCTGCTGACATGGTGAAGATCATCCTAGAAGATAAAAAGCTTATAAAAACACTCAAAGAGTCCAAGTACGATCTGATGCTCACTGATCCTGGTTTTGGAGGAGGGGTCATATTGGGTGTATACTTGGGTCTGCCAATGGTGTTCAACGTCCGATGGATAACAAACGCAGAAGGGCACTTTGCAATTGCACCCTCACCGCTTTCTTACATCCCAACTATTGGATCCAGGGTGACTGACAAAATGAGCTTTGTGAATAAAATGAAAAATATCTTGCATTTTGGAATCGGCCAATACATAGACCACATGCTCACAAGGCCCCTCTATCACGGAGTTATCAACGAATACATAGACCCGAACTCCAATATCTACTCTCTGATTCAAAGTGCGGATTTGTGGCTCATGCGAGTCGATTTTGTGTTTGAGTTCCCTCGTCCTACTATGCCCAATGTGGTCTACATGGGAGGCTTCCAATGCAAACCCTCCAAACCTCTACCAGAAGAACTGGAGAAGTTTGTTGAGAGTTCTGGAGAGCATGGGGTGGTGATCATGTCTTTGGGATCTCTGCTTGGAAGTCTAGGTCCTGACATATCTGAGGTCGTCACCTCTGCCTTCGCTCGCTTGCCTCAAAAGGTGATTTGGAGGCACATAGGAGAAAAGCCATCTACGTTGGGGAAAAACACACTCATAGTGGATTGGTTGCCTCAGAACGACCTCCTTGGCCACCCTAAAACTAAAGCTTTCGTCACCCATGGAGGAACTAATGGAATCTACGAGGCGATTTACCACAGTGTGCCGATGCTTGGACTCCCGCTTATTTTCGACCAATTCGACAACGTGATTCGCCTGGAAGCTAGAGGTGTGGCTAAAGTGCTTGACGTCGTAGACCTGGATGTAGATACCCTAACGCAAGCTTTGAGGGACATCCTGGATGAAAATCAACCGTACCAGAAGAACATGCGCAAAATGTCAAATCTGCATCGTGACACACCACTCAAGCCATTGGATAGCGCCATCTTTTGGCTGGAGTTTGTCATGAGGCATAAGGGTGCAGCGCATTTGCGCACGGAGTCCTACAAGCTTCCTTGGTATTCCTACCACTGTCTGGATGTGTTAATTCTGATTGTGAGTTTGATTACAGCATTTTGTCTGCTCCTGGTCTTGATGACCAGGGTTTTGCTGAAGGTTTTTGTCAGGAAAAGAAAAGCCAAAAAAGAGTAAAGAAATATTTTGTAACATTTTTGTTGTTGTTGCTTTAGTTTAGCCTGATATTAGTGCTGGTCCATTTAATTTATGAACCACTTTTAATGAATGTTATCTGGTAGATACAAAACCATCTATGGATCCAGTCACAGTCTGGATAATATTTCATGATGCACACATGCGTAGCCAGTTTCACATGTATGAAAGAAAATTCACGTGCGCGAAAGAAAAATATATATATTAAAAGCAACTTACAAATGTAAAACAATTCATCTAGATACAACTGCACAAAAAAGTTTCTAATGTTTAAATGTTAGTATTTATCCTTGAATCTGAATGTGTAAATCGTAATTCTCGTGTGAATGATCATGGTTAAAGGTGTAGATTTGGTCACGGTGTGTATTTCTGAGACTTTCCTGCAGCGCTGTCTTCCCATCCGGATCAGATCAGATGTGCGTTTTAACCAATCAGATTTAAGCTTCTCAATCGACCAATCATAATCATGTAAGGGCGGGGCTATTTGAATTTTACGTCATCAGCGTTCGGCCACATTTCAAGTCATGGCTAAGCACTGCAGAGAAATGGAGATGGTCCTCACTGCGGAACACGAGATCCAGGGGGAGGAGTTGGATCCAGATCCAACTCCTCCCATTATATATACTTCGCCCCGCCACCGCCCCATCACACATGGTCATGGTCATCATCACACATGGTCTAATTCTGTGTGCTCCCAATGTCGTTTTCCTTATGTTTTGCCTTCAAAGTTTCCCTACTGTTTTCAAAATGTCTGATTTAGCTCGTGTGTTAATAAACTTTTTTTTCCAATTTAATTGCGTTGGTAATACATTTTGCATGCATTTATGTAAGTGAGATGCTCATGCTATTTAAATGAAGTCAGATGCTCTTGTGAAGTCACTTATAAGTGACTTATAAGTATAATTAGTGCTGCTATAATTTAGTCACATACAGTGTCATAATCAGTAGTGAAAAAAAGCACATTCTCTACTTGAATTTAAACTTGAATTAAGTGCCTACTAATTAATATACTTAAGTATTGGAAATCAAAGTGCATGTGGACTACTGAAAGGGGTTAAAGATCAGCCAATCAAAGAATACAGTGAATCTACGAAATTTGTAAGTAATCTTTTTTGTTTTAGATTATATTTAAACGTTTCTCCAAATTAATAAAATACGTGGCTATTGTCCACCACTACGTGTAAGTACGTAGTGGTGGACAATAGCCACGTATTTTATACAAATTACCACAACGTATAAACTACAGTGTTTGTAACTATTAAAAACTTTAATATTTGTTTTCGGCAAGTTTGTTTTTACGTCAAAAGAATAACTAACTAGTTACGACTCGATGCGGAAAAGATAGAGCAACAAGTACGAAGTGTGGGGAATCTGTTGACCAATCAGAATGCAGTGGAAGGAAATCCAACTCCGCCCCTTGGATCTCGTGTACTGCATTGAGGTGCTACTGGAGAAATGTGCAGTTGATCGGTTCATTTCTGGTTACTGAAGTTAAAAATATAGAGCGCAGTTGAAGCAATACTTTATTAACTGCTGTTTAGTCCATGAGCGAACATAAACTTAGTGCTATTATTGATGGACTTATTTTTTTTTAGAATAAAATAATTTTTCATGTGCATACCATGTGCAACCCTGAGTCACAATGGTGATAATTCACGTTTCTTTTTAATCGGAAGCATCAGCGTAACAGCATGAACAGCCGCCTAACTCTTATACATAAAACTCTTTGCATAAGACAAATGAAAATGTATGAAAACGTTTGTAGATTATCAGTAACATCTGTTTAATCTGTGTTGTTTTAAGCTGTATATATATATATATATATATATATGCAGTTTTATTGTTTCAGATTTCTGAGAAAGATGGTGTGTAAAGTTGCTGAGACAACTACTGTAGTACTGTTATCTTACCATTCCTACTGTAATTCTTTCAAAAGTCATGTAACAAGCCATCCATTTTGACAGTTGCTTCTACAAGAGGTCAGAAGTCATGAATAATGTGATATTCATCTGTGTCCTGCTGTACATCCTCAAGAAATAAAGCCCTGCTATGCAGTATTAAATGTTATTTTTTTATGTCTGAATTACAAGAGTCAAAGATATTTGTTACATTGATATGTTATACATTTAACTTGAAAGTTTCTGAATTCTTTAGGAATATAATCTATATGAAATGAACTGATCTATGATTAATTGTACTATTCCTGTTACATATGAAGATCGTGAACTGACAGTTGCAAATATGGAGCATAACATTCAGAACAGAGAAATATATGTCTCTGCCATAGTTAGGCTGACTAACAGTTTAAAGCTGGGCTACAAGATCTTCAGTCAAAGTCCATTCCATTGGGGAATCCCTGATCCATTTCATGGCTGAAACTTTAAAAGAAGAGAAGACTCTATAACTGGATCTCGATGGGGCCAGTGCTGAGTGAGAGCTTGGGTGGGTTTTGGCAAATGTTACGTATGTTGTGCTACATAAATTTACTTTGGACAAATGTCGTGCATATGCATATGTTTGCAGCTTGTTTGTTTCAGGTGTGAAGGTGATGGGAGACTGCTGACCTGCGACCCTGACGTTTGAGATTTCGCCACTCCAGTGTTTAAGGGAGAGGGAGAAAACGCGAACGTTTTATGAGGATCAGCTCTCGTGCAAGAGAGCAGTTTGAGAGACTGATTGATGTGTTGGAACTATACCTAAAGGATTATTAGGAACACCTGTTCAATTTCTCATTAATGCAATTATCTAATAAACCAATCACAAGGCAGTTGCTTCAATGCATTTAGGGGTTGGCCCTGGTCAAGGCAATCTCCTGAACTCCAAACTGAATGTCAGAATGGGAAAGAAAGGTGATATAAGCAATTTTGAGCGTGGCATGGTTGTTGGTGCCAGACGGGCCGGTCTGAATATTCCACAATCTGCTCAGTTACTGGGATTTTCACGTACAACCATTTCTAGGGTTTACAAAGAATGGTGTGAAAAGGGAAAAACATCCAGTGGGCGAAAATGCCTTGTTGATGCAAGAGGTCAGAGGAGAATGGGCCGACTGATTCAAGCTGATAGAAGAGCAACTTTGACTGAAATAACCACTCGTTTCAACCGAGGTATGCAGCAAAACATTTGTGAAGCCACAACACACACAAACTTGAGGCGGATGGGCTACAACAGCAGAAGATCCCACCGGGTACCACTCATCTCCACTACAAATAGGAAAAAAAGAGGCTACAATTTGCACAAGCTCACCAAAATTGGACAGTTGAAGACTGGAAAAATGTTTCCTGGTCTGATGAGTCTTGATTTCTGTTGAGACATTCAGATGGTAGAGTCAGAATTTGGCGTTAACCGAATGAGAACATGGATCCATCATGCTTTGTTACCACTGTGCAGGCTGGTGGTGGTGGTGTAATGGTATGAGGGATGTTTTCTTACTGCCAATTGGGCATCGTTTAAATGCCACGGCCTACCTGAGCATTGTTTCTGACCATATCCATCCCTTTATGACCACCATGTACCCATCCTCTGATGGCTACTTCCAGCAATTTCCATAAATAACTTGACTGCCCGTAATGGACATTAAAACGTTGCGGTTTGCTTCTTTTTCTATTGCTAAATCCCATAATGACTTGACAAACGCAAGCAAAACATTTTTGTTCCGTCTTATAATATTCCAGGACAAATAATCTAAACATCTAATTAACGAGGGACGTAACAACAAGCCAGATGTTTGAAACTGAGGGAACTGTGAGAAAAGCTCTGTACCTGCAGCTGAAATACTACAAAACAAGCATAATTTCCTCTTTATTTAGGAACATTGATTCCCACAGCAGTTGATCGCGTCTGTTAAACTATTGCCTCAACTAACTTTTTTTGTTATAAACTTCAGTTAGCAAAAACAAACCGCAGATCCCTCTGCTAAGGCATGACTTGAAATGTAGTCGTAGGCTGATGACGTAATATTCAGCTGGCCCCGCCCTCACAATTATGATTGGTCGATTGAGACGCTTAAATCTGATTGGTTAAAGCGCACATCTACGGATGGGAGGACAGCGCTGCCAGGAAAACACACAAATCCAAAGCGATTCACACATTCCGCTTTAAGGATAAACTTGTACATTTTAAACATTCGAAACGTTGTTTGAACAGTTGCATATACATGAATGATTTGTGAAATGCATTTTATGAATACTTCATTTTATTTCGTTCATTTAGTTTAATGCATGTGAAACTGGCTACGCATCGTGTTGTTTTAAGTATTAATAGACTAATCTAGCTGAAAAAACACCTTTCTGCACTAATAATTTTGCAAGCAACATTTAAATCACAAATCTACCAATAACACGTTTTACCAATGCCTAATTGACTTTTTCTTCTCCATTTCTGCTGCCTTTCACAGCTAAGTTTAGTCAGCCTTGGATCCATCACACAAAACTTAGGTTCAGATGACTTGCTCAAATCCAGGCAACAGAACTAGGCAAAATCAATGGAGATGAATGTGATAAAGTTTCAAAGTATTTTTAAACTGCCTTCAGTATTGCAGTTTTTAAACAGTTTTCCCAACCACGGAGACCGAGCAAGAAAATACTTAATTTTCTTCTTGAATTTCAGCACACAAAATGACTATACACATCAGCTTTAAGGTTTATACGAATACATTTGGCCGATAAATGTGCTAACAGTATAATGTTTTTAAAAAGGAACTGCAATGGATTGTGTTTTTCAATTTGTTTTATTGATTTGTACAGACATTGAATGAACCAGCTGTCTATTTTGCACGTAAATATTTCACTTAACACAACCACCGGCATGGTCAACAAAAAATAAAATAATTCAAAAATCAGAGTCATAATATGACAGATGGCCGATGATGCCGATGCTCCTACGTTTTGGAATGGTGTATTACTATATATGGTTACAATAGGTGAAATACTTTAGAGTAAAAAATAAAGTGCTCCGTCTTCATCTGTTCTACTGTGTCACTTTGAGAATACTCATCTCACCTCTCCAAAAAGTAGCAATCCCATTTCTTTCTCTATGAAAAACAAAGTGTAAAAAAAGGTTAGAAATGTCTAGATATTTCAAATCTACAGACCACAGCTCAATTGTCACTGTGTGATATTTAAGGGGATCAATGTAATATACATGCAAGATATAAAGACGAACACTTGAACACAATCAATAGAACATGTAACCTATATAATAGATACCAGTCTGTAACTTTTAGTTCCATTAGGAAAACATTACAAAATGCTTTTCTTCCTTCTGTAATTGTAATAATAATAATAATAATAATAGCAGTAATTGATCCACAGCTAACTTTCTATCTGTTCCACTCACCCCACGTCACCAAATTTTCTTTCAATAATTCAACAGTTTCATTATATCTTAACAGATTGAGGAGGAGAGAATGAATATCTGGGATAAAGAGAGAATGAGATTTCTGGGAGAGAGAGAGAGAGAATTAATGTCTGGGAACAGCTTTGGTATTTTAAAAGTATAGCAAAAGCATCTCAAGTCAGTCAAATTACACATCTTCCTGCGATTGCATGTTGCTCAGGCATTTTTGTTTCACTTCAGTCATGTAAAAACACAGGCTGTGCTTCAGGTCGGCACATTTTGTGTCATTTTTCAAGACTTGTTTGAACAGAAGTTACAGCAGATTATTTCAACACAGAAACCCTGGCAGAGGTTGCTTGAATTCAAATGAGTACAAATTATAAATATAGCATGTTAGGTTTTAAACTAACAACAACAGACCAAATATTTTTTCACTAGTACTCTCAGAACTACCAAATCATTTGTTTTGGGATTGAACTAAAGTAGCCAATTTGTACCTTTGTGAAAATACAAAGCCTTAATCAAATACAGCCGTCGCATGCAGTCCAACTTTACAAAGGTATATCTCTGCATTATTTTGAAGCAAAAAAAAAAAAACTCCACCCAGAAATCCAAACAAAAAAAAAAGATTAATTTGAATGCTACGTTTTGGTACAAACATGGACATTAATAGGCATAGAGACTCCAAACGTTTGATTCATTTGGGAAAATTCTGGGCAAAGAGCATCTATTAAGCTGTGAATTCAAACAAGAGCAAACATTTGCCAACGTTACTGGGTTTTTCCATAAACAAAGGAAAATTACATGGACATGCACCAAAACACAAGCAGCAACAAAGCATTTCATAAACCATTCTGAAAACCAATCCTCCATGCTGCAGAATCTCAGATCTTGGACTATAACCCCTTGTGAATTTGCAAAAAAAACAAACCCAATTGTGTAATAACTTCAATGATAAAACAGAAACAGAGAATATGCTCTTTTTAAAGTAGTCACAGTTCCAAAGTGAAGTGCAACATTGCAGTTTGAAATGAAGATTTTTTTCATAAAAACTCTTGGAGAATCTGCTTTGTGATTTTGTACTAAGATGCAAGTTCACATTCAGAGAAACTTGAACATGGATGGTTAGACAACATTGACAGTGGAATTATTTCATAATGAGTTGAAGCAATGTGACGTTTTAAAGGCAAATCAGTCAATCAAACCTTATGCAACCTGCCCTTTTTTGTTAAACTTTGAGGCAAACACATTTCACTGAACCAGGAAAATTCCACTAAGAGCAAATGGTTGTGCAACAAAACATGATGGAAATATAGCAAAAAAAAGTAATAATAATAATAATAATAATAATTCACACAAGCCTAAAAACAAAAGCATTAGTGTCAATTACGCAGGAATAAAGACAAAAGAAACTAAATGCCTTCTTTGTCCGAAACTTCTCCCCTTCATCTTTTATTTCCACAACTTGAGATACTCAAAATAAAATAGAAATAACGCAACTTTCCAGAACACTTTTAACACCTCTTTTCATCCATATTTGCTAAAGATGCAAATCCCGGCCTCTGGTAGGGTATCGTTCTTTTAAGAGTCACTTCCTCTTGGTTTACATTCCTTACCCCCTCCTATCTATACCTTCTCATTAGTGTCCAATCTCTGCTCATCAGGGTCTCTCTGACCTTCCCCCACTTACCGAGTCAATCCCACCACTAGGACAAGGGACCCTCCCTGCTTCCCGTGCCCACGCCAGCACCTCCTGCCACCAGGTTCCTCAGTAACTTCCTCCTACCAGCCTGGTAGTCTTCCTCATCCACATTCACCAGGAGCTTAATGGCCTCGTGACCCACTGCCTGCTTCAGAGAGTCTGTGATGAAAACGCCCTTCAGTGCTTCCAATAGTGAGCCATTGATGTAGTCCCGCCAAAAGGCGTCCAGGTAGGTCAGCTCTGAGAACTTGATGTCACATATGATGGAACCCAGGTCACGAGATTTTAGGATGGTGTTGGCCTGGTTGAAACGCTCAAATTGCCTCTCGAGCACCTCTTGCTTGTTGGAGAAGACATTGCCTTGTAGAGCTGACTCATGCTGACAGTACTCCGCACGCACCCTCAGTCTTATGTCTGCAAGACAAGGAAGAAGGCTAAAAAGCTGGATTTTATATTTACCTAAAAAAAGACACGTACACAAGCAAAATTCCTCTTAACGGAGCTCAAATTCAGGGAGAATACCATAGATACCCAAAAATCACAGATAGCCGAAACGGTCAGTTTCAATCCGATTATCTGGCTTCAAAGCAACTTTACTAAGAGGTTAGACTTTGCATGAGATTTAATCAAGATCTTATCACTGCTTGAGTGTGTAGATGCAACAATTCTTTTGTTGTGCGTAAATTGGTGTAGTAATGATTTTATTGATCTCTCAATACAGAGAATCAAACTTTCTGTCACGAAAACCAGCTGGCTTCTTTTTTTTTTTTTTTTTTACTAGAAGAGATTTGTTGTCTTACCACAGGTTTGTTTTTCTCTGCAGTCAGCTGTCGTGTGAGATCTTTTCCTTTTCCTGCTCGGTGGAGGTGGGGTGGGTTTAGCACGTGGTGGGCATACCTGGGGTCCTGATGGAGGACAGCAGATCAATGGCTGGGGTCCTGAGAAACAGAACATTACCAAAATCACTACCAAAACGTCTGTTTTGTAGTACTTGCATTTCCATGGATAATGATTAGGTTTATGCGAAAAGAAATAAGGTGAAGATTTGGATCAATTCCAGTTCAGAATCAGAAAGAGTATTAGTGTTAAAAATGCTGGAAGAACTACACGTCTTTTGCCCAAATTTGCAGTCTGGACAAGTTGGTGCTTGTTGCTGTAAGTCAGAGCAAGTCTGCAGATTTTGGGCAGTTGTATTTGACAGATTTCACATAAAATAGTATATGATGGGCACAGATTTTTGCAGCTTTAGATTATGATTCCATCCAGTCTGGGAATGTGTTTAATAATTTGTTGCTGGTTTTAGAACAAATAATATTTTAGGGGGTCTCCTAACAACGAGGTGCACGTTTCTGCAGGACTTTATTTAAAGTCTGGGAGCGTGTAATCCTGAGTCATTTAGTGTATGATACACTTTTTTTTTTTACAAATTAGAAAGGGTATGACGTCTAGTGTTTTGAAATCTGTTCAGATTTTACTTTAAATTTAATTTAGTCTATTCCAGTCTTTTGACATTCTGGAACTGATTTTACTTTACCACTGAATTACACTTACGTATTTGGCAGACGCTTCTAACCAAAGCGACTTGCACTTCATTTAAAGTACACATTAACATTCTAATCAGTTCTTGCTTTCCCTGGGGATCGAACCCAGGACTGTGGTGTTGCAAGTGTCACGCTCTATTGTTTGAGCTACAGGAAAGCCCAATTACATACCCCCTTACTTCAAAACAGTGTCCACTTCAAAGCACAAGCTTATAATATATGTGGTGTACTGCACAAAATCAGAGGTCTTTAACCCTGCTGCTATGAACCCACTGCACAAAAAGCACCTCAAAAGTCCCTAAAGGAAACATCATTAAGGCAGGAATATTGTTGCCATAGCTCCACAAATCTTTCCTCCATTGCATAATTCCACCTAGAAGCACCAATACCATCATCTCGCATTTGTTTCACCATGTTTGAAAGCTGTGAACAAACGCTTCTATTGGCCAACGTAATAGATGTGACGGAACACGTCATTGAGGACCGGAAAAAAATAAAAAATTCATGCTGGTCTGTCTGGGACATCCGGAAGCATCTGCTGTCGTCAACTATGACATGGTATTCAAGAAAAAAAGAGATTCCTGCATCCAGACACCGATTGTCGTTTACGAATCACTACAAAACCCTACATTGAATGGACTGTTCCAAAATCAGGTCGATATCATAAGCCTGAGAGTGTATTTTATAGCTTCAACATGTCAGCTGTGTGGATGCTAGGGCTGGGTTGACTATCAATTTCTCCCTTTCTTTTTAAAATCTGATTAAAGATTTTTACTCAATGCTTTTTTCAGTTGATGAGAGAATAAAACTTCAATAAACATGGTTTATAGAGTGCCTAGCATATGCAATAAGCTTTGTGTTTTGTATGCAAAAATCAGAGCTTTGACATTGTTAATTTTATGAGGAAAAAAATAATGTTTTTGGCACTCTTTGACACCCTTCAATCTCTTCCTCTTTACTACTAGTTACAGCATAAAGACGCTGAACATACAGGCTTAAAATACAGATTAAAAAAAGATGAACGAACATAAGTTGAGAATGACACAAATATTAATAATATTAAATATGAATTTACAAAGTCTGCTGCCTCACTTATGATGGCAATTTGTCACGAAGCATGATAAGATGAATCGCAATTAGTTGCAAAGCCCCTCTTTGCCATAAAGATTAACTTAATCCCAAAAAAACATTTCTACTGCATTTCAGCCCTGCCACAAAATACTGACATCATGTCACTGATTCTCTCCTTAACATGGGTGAGTGCCAGGACCGTCTCCTAAAGTTTATTCTGCTGCAGGATCGGGGCACCACCAGTGCAGAGCTACCTCAGGAATGGCAGCAGGTGTGATCTGCACACAGTGAGACGAAGACTTTTGGAGAGAAGCCACTTCTCTCCAGGAAAGACATCAGGGACAGACTGATATGCTGTAAAAGGTAAAGGGATTGGACTGCTGAGGCCTGGGGTAAAGTCATTTTCTATGATGAATCACATTTCCGATTGTTTGGGGTATCCGGAAAAAAAAACTTATCCGGAGAAGAAAAGTTGAGCATCAGTCCTGTTATGCCAACAGTAAAGCATCCTGAGATCATTCATGTGTGGGGTTGCTCCTCAGCCAAGAGAGAGAGTGGACTCACTCGCAATTCTGCCTAACAACACAGTCACGAAGAAAGGTACAAAAACATCCTCCGAGAGCAACTCCTCCCAACCATCCAAGAACAGTTTGATGACGAACAATGCATTTTTCAGCATGATGGAGCACCTTGCCATAAGCCAAAAGTGATAATTAAGTGGCTCGAGGAGCAAAACATTGACATTTTGGGTCCATGGCCAGGAAACTCCCCAGACCTTTGGCCCAGAAGTTGATTGACTGCATGACAGCGTGAATTGCAGAGGTCTTGAATAGAAACAGTCAACACTGCTAATATTGACTGCATAAGCTTAATGTAATAGTCAATAAAAGCCTTTGACATTTATGAAATCTTTGTAATTAAACCAGTAGGCCATAGTAACATCTGACGAAAAGATCTAGAAACACTGAAGCAGCAGACTTTTAGCAGAAAATGTATATTTGTGTCACTCTCAAAACGTTTGGCCATGGCTGTACAACTAACTGAAATATATAATATCACTCAACCAGTGCTTCAACCACGTGGAAAAAAAGTAACATTACTTTTAAGTCCGTTTTTATTTGAGTGTAGACTATTAAATAAATTGGACTAATTGTTTATTAATGTGTATTAATTTGAAAGCTGAAAATACATTTTAAAAGGTAATGTTTTTGGTGTATCGATGATGCATAAAATATCGTTTCAGTGCATCACTATCAAAGTCACATCCAAAGGAGGACACACCTGTTCTTCTATGAGGAGTTCCCTGCTGAGCCTCTCCTGCTCCTCTAGGAGAAACATAACGGACTGACGTCTCCTCCAGATATTTATCCACTGGATCTGGGCACACTGGAAAATAAGCAACACATTAAATATTTACCTTTCCAAAGTGATGAAACTATGACTTCATTGCACACAATAATCGAATGTCATAAGTGAGGGCAAAAGTGAAAAGATCTCAAACCTGTCTGTCTCTTTCGCAGCGTGACGTACGGCAGCAGGTCATGGCGAGTGATGATGCGGAGCAGCTGAAGAACATGCCTGAAGTTTGTCTCATCACATCGCCCCTGACGCTCCAGTGCGAGCAGGAAATCCCGGCCGCTTCGTATACCTCCTCTCTCGTACTCGTCAATAACGTCCACAAAAAGGAAGGACAGCACACGCACATCACGGTGCGTCAGCTGCGCACCCACAATATCAAACATGCGGTGAAGGGAGTAAAGCCCATAGGCATCGTCCACAGCCTCTTCTGGCCACGGCTCCACCCGGCCAGACACGGGTCTCCGAGACGAGGAGGAATTACTGCAGGACGCCGGAGCCAGTCGGCTTAGAGAGAGCGCAAGGGAGTTACCGTGAGCTGTTGTGGATGAGGACGCTGCAACCCAGCCTCTCCGAGGAGAGGACAGCCCGGAGCGGGAATACGAGTCTATCGGGGAACGAGAAATGTGTTGCCTGCCCTGACTAGATGAAGAGTTCTGTGGCAAAAGGAGGGCAGGGTTGGCATTCCCATGCTGCTGTGAGGTCATCACTCTTTTGCTAGGCGAATGACGGGTGAGGGGGATGGCAAAAGGCCCTGTCAGCAGTGTGAAGCAGCTCGAACTCTGTCAACACGCTCGGCCCGCAACGCTCACCTCCAACTTCACTCTAGAAGAGTACAAAATTCATGTTAAAGCATTAGGTCAATGACTCCACTGCAGCATTATAGATTCATTTGACATATTGATTAAAATTGATTAATAATGATGATAAACTGACTAGGACAAATGTGAATTTTACACTTCTATGTAAACAGATCTATTGCTCAACTATGTTTCTAGTCTTAAGTGTCAGAGCTGCCATTGCTCAATCACGCAGAAAATCAAAATCATACAGATTATATATATGTTTGCACATCACATCTACATAAACTCTACACATTATATATTCAGATACCTACATATCTACATATATTATACAGATTTTATAAAGAGATATAATGTTTACATAAAATAGCATGCAGACGATATACTCTGATCACATCGACATATAAGGTTAGGCAGATTTTACACTCGAGTCTGATATCACAACTATAGGCATAAAATCATACATTATTTATTATGATATCACCTCTACCTATAAAATAATACAGCATGTAAAGTCAGACTGATGATGTATGGATCTACAAATAAAATCACAGAGATTACATTTATATTTAAAATTATATAGATATAGTCCATCACATCTACATACAAACCAAATGGGTTATAAATTCTGATATCACATCTACATTTAAAATTATACGAAACACATACTTTGATGACTTCTACATATAATGCTTCGACTTAAGAACATGTTCAACTACTGTAGGAAACTTGTGTGTTTAGGCTTGTTTGTTCAGTTTTATTCTAATAAATCCAATAAAAAAAAACGGCTTATAAACATTAAGGCAGAGAGAGATTTAAGTCTCTGACCTGGTTAGCTTATAAATTAACATCTAACAGGTTTAACAGGACGATTATAAAGATCATCTCACCTCCATTTCCAGGCTTTAAAAACAGTTAAATAATGTTTTTTCTTTAAGTGAGTTTTAATACAAGAAACTCTAGCAAAGCAAATAAGACAGTCAGACAGCAGCAATCTTCTGAAATCTATCAGGACAGCTGAGTGTTAGCCTGCTTCTTAGCATAACCAAGGAGAGAATGTAGAACATAATCATATGTTAAAATTATATACATTCTCTGTTTTAATACTTCATTGCGACCCCCTCTATTATTTCTACATTCCTGAAGATACTTAAACGTTATTTGCTATTGATATAAACTTCGCTTAGCAACTGACTGCTGGCTTGCTAACGTCAACAGCGTGTAGCAACACTGAATGTACACAACTCTCTTACCTGTTTAATTTCATGAATCGCTCTACAGACACGATGACTATGGACGTGGACTCTGCTCAAAAGTGCGGTCTGGTCCTCACACATGTACAATAATCGTGTATGGGGATAATCTAAACGGTTTGGTGAAGCTTGGTAATGAGCCCATTTTTTGTTCCTCTGCTAAAATGTAGGTACATCCGGGACATGGGCGAGCGTGGGGCAGCATCCGGGGAATGAAGGAAACGCTTCGTCTTTATCAAACAGACAATAAACTCTCAAAGATGTGTCATTTTTATTTATTTTTTATTGAATAGGTCATTTCAAAACAGAATAGGTATTTGTACAGAATATAAATAATTATTTTTTAATCATGAAAAAGAACTCTGAGTGGCCCCTTTACATCATGAAAGATCACCATGGTAACCACATTTTCATTCAAAATATAATTAGCTTACTAGCTATTGTTACTACTGTCTTAATAAATAAAATTAAGTTTATCATCAAAAATCCAAGAAGCTTTTTTGGCCATTTTCTTTAAATCTTTTTTTATCAATTGTGGCTGATATAAATTCAATGAAATCAACATTCATCAATTTTAACACAGGGCTCAGTTGTCTTGGACAAGTGTGGTTTTTGAAGGGAAGTGAAGGAAAGTGAAGGCCCGACCAGACTGCCCTACTAGCCTGATTAAAACGTAAAAAAAAAAGATTTTATTGAGTGTCCGTGTCGATTTATAGTGGATAATAACATTCAATGTGCTGATGGTAACAAGTTTACAAGCAAAGAAACTGCGGGAAAAGAAGTCAATTATATTTTAGATGATACATTTACTGATTTTGTTTTGTTTCAGCAACGAAAATATTCCAAACAAACCGTAGAACCAGAGCGCAAATCACAGGAACACTTTCATTACTGAAAGATTCAGAGTTTTGAACAAATCGGTTGAGTCAAAAATTCAATGACTCATTCATAAACAACTGCCTGGTTAAAAAAAAAAAAAAAAAAAATTCTGAACGAATCAGCCACTTGAACGAATCGAAAAAAAAAAAAAAAAAAAAAAAAAAAAAAACAACTGCCTGGTTCTTGAATGAATCAGCACGAATTATTTGAACGAATCGTTTGAATGAATGAATGAATGACTCGTTGACTTGTCGCCACCTACTGTCGGTTTAGTTTCTTCATATTGAAAAGTATAATTATTTTTTGAACAATTATGTTCAAAAGAATATTTAATCTCATCACATTATTTAATGCAGTTGTAATTTGTCAGTTTAATTTATTTACTCTGATTGGTAATAGCTCTATAGTGTCTTATTATTCTAATTGAATTATTGATAGAATTTAAGAATTTTAAATTAAATATGAAGTGTACATTTAATGAAGGAAGCCCTTTATAAAGGTTAAAAAAATCCCTCATGGTAAATAACACAAGTAAGCAGATTTAAATATGTCAAATTTGATAGAACACTGATGAGAAAATTGCTTCAGAAAAAAAGTATATTTACTATACAAAAATCCTATTTTTTCCAGACAAGCAACTATTTTATTCAGACAAGTGAATGAGCGATTTAACACAAGCACATGACAAGGCTTAATGTCGAGCCCTGCTTATTCTATAGGCTAGGAGACTGCAGGAGACTTGCTGCAGGAGACTAGCAAGTAGCAAATCAATGTACATGAATATGGCCTAAACCCTGCAAACAATTTTTGGTTCGCAGAATGTTCTGGCAAGGTTAGTTTATGGTTATAAATATAAAATTTTATAATGGCTATTAGATAACATTCTGAATAGGTTCTCGGGGAAAAGACCTCCCTGAAATGTTCTAGGAAGGTTAGTTTTTGGTTACTTAAAGAACCTTCAGATTACATTCTTAGAATGTTAATAATTGGTTCTCAATAATAGTTCGAATTATTAATTAATAATGATATTAATAATAATTATTAATTATTACTAAATCGTATTCCAGCATTAGGGGGATAATGTGTGTTTGCTGAGTACCGACTATTTAAAAACTATAATGTGTCAGCAGCACAAGAAAGAAATCTGCACTTAGCAAGCGATTCCATGGGGTCTAAAACATTTTTATAACTGTGGTTTAAGGCATGGTAAATATTTGTAATGGTATATGCCATATTAGTTAGAAATGTGAAGAAGATAGTCAGAAACATGTGGAAATCTTTTAAAAGGCTGCTTAGCTGGTTTTAGATGGTCTTCTGGGTTAGCCAAGTAGGTCTCCTGGCCTGACCAACAAATGTGCTTTAAAACTGTTTTAAAACAAACCAGACTAGAAAAAGAACCTTGAAAAGTAAAAACCCCTTTCCCCTGACATTATAAACAGGAATCTTTCAAAACTGGTTTGAATCCAAGATTGTGGGGGAAATATACTGAAAAGCAACACATTATTCTCATGATAATCTTTTTGCAGTATCAGTATTCAGTATACGATGGCACAAGGCTGCTAAATTGTTCTGTTGCCTCCACACATTCCTTGTTTTTGGGCTTCCCTGGGATCTATTAAAACAAAAGGAAACAATATAAACTTATGTCAGAGTAACTAAAATATACGTGACATAATGATGATGATATTTATGATGTACTTTTAAACTACCTGATTCATTAACTCACCTGATTGCACATAGCTTTTCCTGAGCGGACAAATGTGGCAAAGTGCTCACAATTAAATGTGAGGACTTTGTAAGTAAATTCTTGGTCAAGTAAAGCATCCCGTCGTCGTCTAATTTCATTCTCAGGAGAAGGCTGTAGATCGTGCCGGCTATTGCTTACAAAAACACGAGCTCCTTTAGGTACGTTAACTTCAGACAGGAGTTGACGCCGTATCTTAGTTTCTCCAAGCAAAAGATCCCCACAAACAGGGAAGACGGTCTGCAGAAAACCCCGAAATGAACTCATCACCTGATTTTCATCTGGTATGGAAAAAGCATGCTTGGTATTAGAGAAAGGGTTGTCATTAATTACGCAACGTTGATCAAGAATAGGAGAAATGCTGAAGTGATCCAAGTGAAAGAGTTAATAGGCTATTAAATATACTGTATATGAATATAAAATGTTTATTTATTATGTTTAAATTCATTGCCTGAATCAGGCTTTTTGCATTACAGTAGGTTATATCCTCCAGCATTAGACCCAGATTTAGTTTTTTTTTCATGTCATTAGAGTGTTTAGATAAAATAAACATTTTTTAAATTTTTTTATTGATATGTTGCGCTATGTCCTGTGTATTGAACACCTCAGTTGTTTAAAAAAGGCATAAATTATATATATAGGCAAAAACATGCTTTAAGTCCTGATGTCCTCTACATAGGTCATGTATGAAATCAAAACCCTGATTTGTAACAGAAAGTCATATTTTGGTGAAAAACCCCATTACATTTTCCTGAGATGTTCACTGTGAAAGTGAAAATGAGAAAATGAGTGAGATTAAAATTATATTAACTAAATATTATCATATTATGATAAGAGTGCTAAATTTGATAAATAAATTAATGTCAGCCATTTCAAAGACCAAGGAGAAGCTGTTGTCAGGGTTACACCTCCAAACATTTATGGCTACAAAAAAGGACTGAACATTCAAAAATTGTAATGAAAAAATAATATTTTTGGGTAGCTTGTCACAATGGAATCTACCTATTATCCACTTTGTATAGTATAGTATAGTATAGTATAGTATAGTATATAGTATGCCATAGTATAGTATATTATATAGTATGTCATTGTATAGTATGGTATAGCTTAGTATAGTATAGTATAGTATAGTATATAGTATGCCATAGTATAGTATATTATATAGTATGCCATTGTATAGTATAGTATAGGAAGCCATAGTATGCCATAGTATAGTATAGTATACTATAGTATAGCTGTATCGTTATTTATATTATTAGTATTAGTATTATAGTAAACCTTGTGCTTACCAGCAACCCCAAAGTGAATGACGTATCCATCTCCGTCATACACGCCCCAGTGTGAGTAGCCAATGGGGTACGAGAACTCGATCAAATCTCCGAATTGCGCGCTGGACACAAGTTGCTCAACCTGTGCATGACAGTTGTAGTCTGTAAAGATTCCTCCCGCTTACAGCTGTTACAGGTTTTAGAACAAGTTTGACAAGACATGACGTCTGCATTCTTCGAGGACTTGAACTATAATCATTACACGATTAAAGTAAAATCATTTATAATTCTCCAAAAGATCCTAGACACGCAACTAGGGGCCATCGCATCAGATAAACCTTTTTATAGTTCCTAGAATTAACGATTCCCACTTTTTGGGGAACGAGTTTAACCGTAGCAACACCTTTTGGTGGAACTAATCGCTAGATCGCTAGATGTTAACCCCAAGTTCCTTTAACGACAGCCCCATTATCGGAGAACGGTCTTAAAGTTACTTTAACATTCAGTTCCAGCGGTAGTTGCGTATAAGAGGACAGTAGCTTAATGATCCTCGGATGATTCTAAATATTCTTCTAATAATATTCTAATATTTTTAAACAATTCTAATGGTTAAGAAAAGATACAGTTAGCAGTCTTAACATACAAGCAATTAATTAACGGGAAATAAAATAATATTTTATTAGTGTATAAGGTTGTTTTGAAATATGATTTATTATCATCTATGAGTTAAGTCAGTAAATATTGTACACATACCTGTTCTTTGTACTCCATCTCTCGTGTGTTTAGTCGAAACTATAAGCAAAAGGATTTAAATTACTCTGCCAAGCCTTGTAGGCGTGGTCACACACCAACCAGAAGAAGGACTTGTTTGTGAAGACTTTCTCTTTGCAGTGTAATTTAACTACTCCACCTTCACTTTCTTCTGCCACATCTGCAGGGTTATTAATTCAGCTGAATACACTTAGGATCATTTCTTTAGAATAAAATTAATAGAAACGTGTCACCTTTAAGGCTGTCATGTGATGGCATGTTAAACATCCACAACACAATCCACTTTATTACAGTTTTACCATGATGAATGAGTGACAATAGGCGTCCAGAATGACAAACTGTGAATTTATCTAATTATTTAAAGATCCAATCCATGAAAACTAAGCAAATAAAGCTGTTAATAGACACCCCAGAGTGTTAATTAAGGAATCATCAATGCTAAATTGAACAAAAATGCATTTTTGTGGAGTACATATTCATTATTTTCAGCAGGGTATTACACAGATCAATAGTTTTGAATGCAGCATTTTAATTTAGTTTACCAGTGGTTCTTTAAACCTTCGGTTTAAACCAAGTCCAAGTTTCTTCTGAATTATGCCTCCATGGAAATGTTTATTCATCATCTTCACTCAAAATCTTGATGATTTACACACATATTTCTTCTTGTTCTCCTCCTGGATTGGTTTTTGTGCATCTTTTATTTCTTGTGGTTGCCAAACTGTACAGCCATTTGGTCACTGACACAGCGGAAAGTAGATGGCTGCACCTCCCAGTACCTGATTGGGTTATCAAAGAGACTGATGCCATTGTAGAACACCCTCTTCATCCCAAAACCCGTGGGGCAGAAGTCATCCACCCCAACATTGGTGATGTTGTTTGAATGGAGATAAACAACCTATAAGGAGAGTGTGGTTTAGTTTATTTATTTAATATAAATGAACTTGAGTCTGTATGATTCTGTACACAAACACAAGCACACCTGCAGATACTTCATATGAGGCAGACCACTGGGCACACTGGGCAGGCGGTTGTTGTCAAGGTGCAGTTCCCTCAGGTTGGTGAGGTACGATAAAGCACCATGCTCAATGTGGCGAATCTGGTTAGTGCCAAGTCCCAACCTAAACATAGAGGTCTTTACCACTAGAGGACACCCAAAGCTAACTTTAAAGCTCATGCAAAAGTACAACTAAAGGGAAACGTTTCATTGATCACTGTATATAACAGTAAAATCACGATACATTTACATGCATATATTAATCCTCTCAATTGTGAATGTGTAGGGTTTACCTCTGCAGTTGGGTGTACTGGCTGAGATCCACCAACTCAATGGCCTGAATCTGATTACTGTCCAAATGAAGCTCATGAAGACTGCTGGGAAGGTCTGGCAAGATTGAAACACATTCCATATGGAATAGAATGAGTTGCATTGTATTTAAAACATAATGGGACACATACCAATAAGAAAAGAATTTTGTATTCTGCAACAAAACACAAATACACCTTTATTTCATATATATATATATATATATGAAATAAAGGTGCATTTGTGTGTGTGTGTGCCGTATATATATATATATATATATATATCATAAATATAAGCTGTATTGTACTTATAGTATACTGTATGCTGTATTTATACATTACAGTATTCTCATGAAACCATTTACTAATTAATAAAAAATTTTTTTTAAATGACAAAGAATAATGGCTGCAATATAAAAAAAATACATTTAACTTAAAAAGTCATTAATTTAAATATTTATAAAATGTTCATTACCTTTGGGAACCCCAGTGAGTTTGGCTTCAGAAATGCGCAAGTAGTTCAGTTTAAGGTTCATAAATGCTCCAGGTTCGAAACCACTGTTCTGGAGTGGATTACGTCCCATTTCTGCAATATCAACCAGTATTTGAGACACAAATAAAGTATTTAATTTGACTTATGTAGAGTTTTTTATCAGTAAATGTTGTCAAAAGGAAGCTTTACGGGACTATAACCTCAGTGAGCAACCATTAGGTAACATCATGAATCATACAATATGATGTCATCAGCACTGCAAAAATACATTAAAACACAAATTAACACAGTCTTACCAATGACATGCATGTTGTGGAGACCAGAGAAGCTAAATGCCGGCACCTTCTTGATGTGATTGTCATGGATACGCAGCTCCACAAGGGATGGAGGCAGATTTTTGGGGATGGAAGTCAGAAGGTTGTGCGAGATGTATAGTTTTTGCAAACGCTTCAAAGGAAGGAATGCCTTGGGATGAACTTTGGAGATTTGGTTATATCTTAACACCAGGGCCTGAAACAGTACAGGGGCTATTGTTGTATAATTGTTAATAGGAATTCACAACATAAAGCACAGTATGGCATTTAGAAAGTCATTCATAAAATGTAATAATTATGATGCACATGATGAAATAAAGATATGTTAGGTCTCACATAGAGGTTGGTCAGTCCCTTAAAGTCTCCCTCCCTAATCTCTGTGATCCTGTTGCTCTGCAGGTCCAACAGCAGTGTGTCTGCAGGAATATCGTATGGCACGTAACCTAATCCTGTTGGGGGAATAATGCACAAACAAACACAAATAGATATATTGCAAGAAATGAGGTCTAAAAAAAAAAAAATCTGTATTGTGGATCAAATGTTGTTTAGGCTTTTATGTTGCAGTGGTAAGTCATATTTTCCAGGATAGTGGAGAACTCAATATGAAATCAAAATGAAAATATTTACTTTCCTAATACACATTCTGGTCTTATTGTCACAGTCATTGTTTCACGTCCGGTTCCCTTCTGTGTATCTTCCCATGCCTTTCCTGCATCTGTTTTGTTCGTCACTGCCCTCGTTAGTCTCGTCAGGTGTTCCCTATCTCTTCTTGTTATAAACACCCTCCTGTGTTCTCTTGTCTTCATCAGTTGTTAATGTTGTGTCGACGTACTATGTCGTGGTTCTGAGTGTGTGGATGCCGTTCTTTGTTCCTCCCGTGCCTCTCAGAGTTTTTACGTGACGAGTGCCGCTGTTGTTTCATTAAATCTTTGTTTTAGGTTTTCTTTCAATAAAGTGAGTTTGCTGCAATCCTGCTTCTCCGCGTCTCCTCTCCACATCGCACACAGCACCCACCGTTGAATAACACTTATATTGTGTCATTTATTGGTACAAGTATTTCCAAAAAGAAAAAAGTCTTTATAATCTTTCATTAAAATATGGCCTATTAACTTGACCTCTGAAATGACTTTCGGCTGAAACCAAACCCTATTATTTTTTAGCCCCTCCCCTCCAACATCTGTCTGCCCACATTACACAAACTGTCTGCTGGATAAAAACAAGTCCTGCCCTATTTTTTCTAGTTAAATATTCTGTCTCACTTCTCACATTAAGAGAGTAAAAAGCTTCCGGTACCTTTAATTGATGGTCAGATATTAAAGCAATACAGTAAAAAAAACTTACCTATACGTCATTGAAAAGCGTTTGCACAGCCAAATTCTGCAGTGTGATACGAGAGACATGAAAGTAGTGCCGGTCTGTGACGTTAAAAACCTTACAATTCATTCTCTTATTTGTACCTTGCTGCGTAATACCACACAGCATAAGATTAAACAGCAATAAAAAAATACCATGAAGCCAAAAATTACACGGATGAGCGACTGATATACAGCATTAAAATGGATATATGGTGGTGAAAATTTGAAAATATCCATCTGCTAATACTACGGCTGGAAAATCAAAATGGAGTATTTTAGTGATCTGTAAAATAATCGATTGTATAGCCATAAAAATAAAAAATCTATTTATCAAGCCACAGGATGCCTTTAGAACGTATAGTAGGCAGTTCATTTAAAACAAAACTTCTTCAGTATTTACCATCTGAGTCTTTGGGTTACCCAGGTTCACTTATAAACTTTTCAGCGGGCTATAATTTGGGAAATGTTTGGTAATTCTGACGGCTTAGGGATTCTGTGTGTTTGCTGTGCTCTGTTGTTGTGCACTAGCATTCCCCTCTGAGCTTCCCATATAATTAAAAGGGAGCCAGATGACCATGGCTCCACGTAGCACATTACAATGTGGAGAGAGAGAGAGAGAAAGAAAGAGGAGAATAACTATTTTATGAACTTCATAAAAGAGAGATAGAGGGGAAAGAGGGCAGCTGTGCTTGGGTGGTACCTGGCAACAAAAATTGTCCATTTGCTTTTAAATTCATCATTCCTGGTGAAACCGACATCATAGTTTATGGCACGTTTGCTGTACCGAGTAGAATTACCAGAACATCTGTCTTCTCAGGTGACTGACCACATGCCACATGTGCTGTCTGATGTGGATGGGCCAGATTAGCGGTGTGTCTGAATTGGTATCCGTTCTTGAGCTAAATTTGATCCTGATCTCATTCAGGACTTTGATGTGGATGTTTAAACCTAACATTTCTATTTAGCTTTCAGAAAAAATTTCCTCCTCACTTTCCCTACTCTGCCACAGCTTTGATTTATATATATATATATATATATATATAAACTCATAACTAATATACATAATTGTGTTTCATACCACGTTCATTCATACTACATTTTTTAAATATCATGGGAAGAATGATAGGCAGGTCTTTGAAGCTTGCTTGAAGCAACAGGCTAGTAATTTTAGGATAAGATGGTTGATATGAAGGGGATATCCTGCAACTCATTCCATCTTAATCACTAACTAGTGTGACTTTACTCTTTACACCAGTGGTTATCAACAGGTGAGTTGCTATCCAAAAATGGGTCACAAGTAGCCCTAGGGTTCAGATAATTAATTTGTTTTTTTAATTTCTTACTATATTTAGTACACATACAAAAAAATCCCATGGTATTTTCAGTTCTCATATTGATCCTGTGCATGCCCTATTAATAATCTGTTCATATTCTTGAGAATATGTTTCCAATGTTTGTTTTTAAGGTCTTTTTTTTCACGTTTGTGCAGTAAACAATTTTGGCACTGTGTTGTCCCATATAAAATTTGTGTCTAGAAGCCAAACCTCTCAGACTAAACAGTCATTATCTTGTCTGTCTATACCAAGACACCATCGCAAACACATATCATCTTAAGCCCACCTAAATCTGAGCACTGTACGACTTTGAGGTCGCACCGACAGCCAAATGGGCATGTGGGATGTTCCGGTTGGTATGGATCCACAGCTGACCCTTCCTCCTGGTCCTTCATCATCATCATCAGCTCTTTCACATCAATGTCCTTGCCAAAGTCCCAGAATCCTTTCTGCTCAAAGGGAAGGGCAGAGGAGTCTAGTGGCAGGTGGGCAGTGCAGAGAACCAGGAGAGCCACACAGACCGACAACATGGCTGCGTTTTTAATCTGCAAAAAAGAAAGAAAGACAGAAGTACTAAAAGAAGAAAACTTTGTTTTCTCCACTTTTATAAAGAGCCATAAATGCTACTTTGCATCCAAGAGATGATTTTGGTAAAAATCCTTCATTCTGCGGTCTCATTAAGCTTTTAACTTTCCACTGCCTTGCTCACATTCACAATAAACCAATCAGCTCTCTACACTTTAAGAATGGAGAAAATATCTCATTGTAACTGAAACTAAAAGCGGAGACCGGGAAAGACTTATTTGGGACAGACGCATCAAAGTGTGCAAATGTGTATTTTCGTAACCTGTCTTCATGCTATATTTACACAATTGTTTTCTCTTCCAGAACGAGTGTAACATCATCTGAGTGTATTTTTGTGTCTTTTGTCCAGCTGAATTACAGCTGAAACCACACTGATGCAACGTCAGCAGGAGATTTATATCTAGCCCAGTTTTCTTCTGCAGAAGAAATGTGACAAATGTACAGAATTATTCTAAATAAATTGTCTCACTAATTACACTTATAACTAATGCAGTTCCATCCTAGAGGAAAATTGAATTACTTAGGATGTTGATCTTTAGCTCAGGGGATTTTGATTCATTTCAGTATCAACAATCTCAGATGTTTAGTCTGAAATTCCTTTGGAGATTCAAAAATGGAAATAAATGAGAAAGATGTTGACACAGTAAGACTATAAAGCTATGAAATATTTGTGGATTAAATAGCTCAGATAATTTAGTGAGAAATACCAAAGTTCATATTCAAACTGACTTTTGATTGGTAGCTTTGTGAATTGGATAACAGTTGGTTAAATTATTAATATCTCTGTTGAAAAGATTTGAGGATGTTTTCTTAAAGGTAGGGTAGGCGGTTTGTTTTATAAACACTTACTGATTGAAACATCCTGATCTATGGGAAAAAATTGGTCTATATTTAAAAATATGTACATACCTATATCTTCTGTGGAAGTCATAGGACCAAAAAAAAAAATATTGTCCAATCATTACATTCAGTCTGAATGCAATGACTGGACCCTTCTCGCACAGACATCACACGCCATCAGCGAGTTCTGTAAGGCTATCTAGAATTGTAGACGGACAGCTGCAAATATTACGTTTGGTGACCTCTGACCTGCGAATTTTGAACACGTGTGACCAGTAGAAGATTAATTTATCACTGTGTGACCGCTTTGCTGAATTAATAGAATAAAAAAACATTAACAGTAAAAAAACAGTAAACAGTAAACAGTATTTGTGCAGTAAAGTCAAGTAGATTGTATAATTTTTTACATTTTAAGTGAACCACTATTTGTTACATGTTAAACTTTATAAAAAGATGCCGCAGAGCATGGTGTCATATCACCATGTCTGATGATATTTTGCATGCTCAGTGTAGTGTGACCGTGACTTTATGCGCCAACGCCGGAAGTAATTTGCAGCAGTCAGGTGGTACAACTAGAACTCTGTAAGTTGTTTACGGAGACACTCTGAATGGAGGGTGGGATCTTATGCTTTTAAAGCTAGCTTGCCATTGCCTAGCCTGTCCAAAACTGCCCTAAAGTAAGCAAATCTCCATTGTCAAGCAGCAAGATTTGTGAAATTTTGCTATTAAGATTTTGCTATCATTTTGCTATTGCTTTTAATGTCCAGTGTTGTTATTGTTAACCAAAACTAAAACTGAAGATATTAAGATATATTATATAAAATATTTTAAATATTAAATAGTACATTAAACTTGCCTTAAAAGCTAAATACAAATATACAAATCATAAAAAAATCATAAAAATTTAAATAAACTCAAATGAAAATATAAAAATAAACGCTCATTAAAAATATAATACTATTTAAATAACACTGCTTGATTTTATTTGATTTTGTATCTGTCCAGATCTGCAGTAACTAGTTCTTTTTGTGCCACGTGTTGTGCGTGTGGTTTTAAACTGCTTCTGAGCTCTTTCTTTCTCTCTCTCTCTCTCTCTCTCTCTCTCTAAATTCACTCCCACACCCTTTACCACAGAATGGCAGAAGAACCACATTACTGGCAAGTTTAACAGATTGGTTTTGGAGAGCCACCCTGATTCATGCACCGAAATAAAGACACTGAATGTACCAAAATCATATCCTCTCAAAATATGACAATAATCTTATGCAATAAACTGGAAGACCTCATTTAAAAGCACACAAAATTATGATGTGCACAGCCTCATTTTGACCACTGCCAGAACAATTCTACTAACAGCACTGATGAATAAAAGGGTTTTTCATTTACCAGCTCTGAAAAGTCTAAAGCAGTCTGTACACACTTATCTACTTATGAGCTTGATGTAGATAATCTTTTTTTTCTTTAGAAAAATGATCTTAATGACAACTAAGAATAAAGTTAAGGTGTCTAACTTTTATCTTCAAAGATGTACAGTACCAAAATGATGCCAAATGGTCATGCAAAGCTGAATTACATCGGATAGATGTGCTAATTAAAGACTGCATTACTGAACGCTGTCAAGATTACAGAGTTGACGTGGATGACTGAGTGCTGATGCCAACACAACATTTCTCAGGGATTTTAAAGCAAATTAAAGTAACCTTTTTTTCTTTTTAAATGAGCTTTGTAAGCTTTTCAAAGAATTCAACCGGTCATAAGTGAATCAGATGAATTAAGTTACTGTGCCAGGTGAACAAAACTGAACATGGAAATATAATATCAGAAAGATAAATAAGAGCATCAAAGCATCTTACCTGATGTGCAAGATATATTTAGAGATGATTTCTTCTTTTCTGAGATGTCTGATGGCAAACAGTTTTTATGGTTTGCTCATTGTTTTGGATGACTGTCTATCAGGTCCTTGGCTGCCAGCGGTCACTCAGCACTGAACAGTACCTGCAGTTCAAAACACAGGACAGCTTGCAAAAAGAGGGAAAAAAATGTGTATTTGAGACATTCCCACTTAAGTTGTCTTTCCCTCCCACTGTTTTTCTCCTTCTTTTTTGGTGAAGAGAGAGAGGGAGCGTGAGAGAGAAAGAGAGAGAGAGTTAGATAGTGTGAGTTTGTGGACCGGTAATTCCACCAAAATACTGTTATACTTTTTAAGACGTTTAATTTGAAATCCCCCTTTATCAAACATTCAGGATACATATTATCAATGAAGTATCCATCCACAAAACTTTAATGTTAATGCATCTATAAATTAAATGAATGTGGCAAACAGATGAATAGATTTAAAATGCAAAGTTTCCTGTTAAACAGACCAATAATATTAACTATATTAAAATTTTGTAAACAAACTTTGATGTTGGCTTTAGTCTGAGTGTTAAAATTAGTTTAAAGTTTTTAGGTCAATCATAGATACAGATGGATGGATCCTTTAAAATATGTTATATTTACATTGACGTGGCTCTGCCTGTTTGACATGCTAAGAGCTACAATGAACACATCTTGCCACAGACTTCCAGGTTTTCCCACTCAGACTGATGTTACTCCAGGATATGCTCTTTTAATATGAGGAAGTTTTTCTTCATGGTTCAAGGACATGGCCCACGCCCTGAAAATGAAGAACAGTCATAGAAATATATACATCAGCAGAGAATCAATGTAGGGACGGCCCAAAGAAAATAAATCTGGGACAGAGGCCTGCTGTGAAGTAGAAAAAGCACTTGTGGCAGTGATTTACCACTTTAAGAGAAGAGTTTCTCTAGATAGAAATAGAGCAACCAGAGAGTGCCACTGCCCAGTGTGCTAGTCTAAAGTGTCATAATACAGAGTGATGAAAGTGCAACTCAGCACTGGGTTGATGCTCTTTGCTGTCTGTTTCTGTTAGAGCAAAGCAAAAGTGACACTGCTATCACTCAACAGTTCAACCAGCAAGAAAGTAGCATCAAGCAATTTACATATCAAATCACCTGTTTGTCGATTTATTTTTCCCAGCCACTGGAAAAGAAGCCAAAGAATCAAGAAAGTAGGGCTGTCAGTGCTTTACGATAATTAGGATTAATCAAAGATTTTCATTAACATGCAAAAAAATACATACCTTTTAAGATTTCCGTTTACTGCCGCCACCTAGTGGATACATTTTTCACTTAGTGGAGAAATTCAAGGAGCCGAGAACATAAACTATGAGATCAACTCCTTGAACAGAACTGCAGGACACCAGTGCCTCATTTTCACCAGAGATGTGCTTATAGTACTATAATAATAATTAAAAAAAAATAGAACAATAAGCCTTTAATACAAGATGAATTCGGTCACCTCTCAACTTTATTGTAGTTTGTAACAGAGAGAATACAAAAGTACAGAAAACACAGTGTACCTCAAAACTGAATTGTAAAAGTCAAAACATTGTATTACCTTGTAACAGTATTCAAATAAAAATGCTATGCAATACAGTTCAATAAAGAAATAAATAATGTATTAAGTTGATATATATATCTTTTAAAATATATATATAAAATATCTATTGCATATATTTTGAAAAGTGAAATCCTTGCGCATGTAAGTTTGATTTCTAAAAATCGCAGACATGTAATTGTAAAACAAACAAATAATACAGACATTATCTGATACTGAAAAACAACTACAACAGATACTGCAATTGAGAAGATGGACATTTAGCACCATGTAAAATCTGAGCAATAACAGAGCACTATAAATCTGCTAAAGCATACACACAGCCGATGCAAATGTCAAACAACAAACGTCTGCAGTAGATTTCAGTTGCAGTAAGGCACAAAAAAATGCATGTGCATGTGAGACAGAAAAAAAGACCTAAAACACAACTAAAACAAAAGGAAAGGCCTCTAGTGTAAAAAAGGGAACTGCGTCTGTATCATCATTTCACTTAAATTGTTGAATTATTACTTGAATTAAGATGCTGAAAAAGTGAGCTCTGTAAGGCTTTCATTTCTGGTGCTCTTCGTATCTCTGGGGCCGCAGAAGGACGCTCTGGTAGGTTTTGATGCAGGAGAAGGCCGTGGGCGGAATGAGGCGGCGGTCGATCAGGTTGTACTCCAGGTGAACAGACACCAGCAGGGAGTCCTCACGGGCCGTAGTGTCACACAATGAGTTCATAGTGACGTAGCTATAGGGACATCAGATAAAAAATACTCTTTCCATTGTGATTTTTAAGAAAGCTATCTATATTCTAGTGTTCTCTTAAAAGTGGACAAAATAAATGTATATGCATAAACATACTAAGCAGTATGACGTTTTTAGAAGTAAAGTTTATGGACAAAGATTGGCTTAATCTGAAAGATCAAAATAGATTTAAAATTGTGAAGTTTGAAGGTTTTAGACAGACAGACAGACAGACAGACAGACAGACAGACAGATAGATAGATAGATAGATAGATAGATAGATAGATAGATAGATAGATAGATAGATAGATAGATAGATAGATAGATAGATAGATAGATAGATAGATAGATAGATAGATAGATAGATAGCTTCTCTAACCTGATGTAGTTGTGGTTCAGTCTCAGGTGCTGCAGAAGCTTTAACTGTAGAATGCCTCGTGGGATGGATCTCAGCTGATTATGGTCCAACAGAAGTTCAGTCAGCGAGTTGTACAAACCCGTGAAGGACACTTCATTTATCCCATCTTCACGCAGACGGTTGTAAGACAGCTGCAGCGAGTCCAGACCAGGCCGCAAGTGGCCGAACACATAGCCAGGAATGCGCTCAATTTGATTATGATGCAGGATGAGTTGACGCAGACCAACCGGCAAGAAAGATGGAACGTGAACCAGCTTATTATGAAACTGGGGGAATTTATTATATACTGTACTATATAATTAGATATTATATTATGAGAGTAATTTACAAAATAGAAAGTGTATGTTCCCTGTCAAGGGAACTCAACACTGCGTCGGAACGCATATGGGAACGCATTAGTGTTATTGTCTCTTGAAGCGCAATTGAAACCTGGTGTGCGAGTGCCCTCAGCTTAGTGTCTTCAACAGCGCTCGAAGCTAACGTGTGTTTGAGTTGCTCTGCTGGCTGTAAGTTGATATATTTCACTTACCTCGGAAGAAATGGCGGATTCACAGTCTTTCAGGCGTTGTGTCACTCCTTGCCCGCGTTTTATCACGGGTAAGGACACACACGCTCTCTGGGTCTTTTGTTTGGGCGAAGCTCATGCACGCTCAGCGCTCGAGGGCACTGAGTGTGCAGAGTGTTTGCAGCTGCCGCTGCGCACTCTTCGCTCACGCCTGGCAGTCTTCGAGGGGACTGCTCAGGCTCGCGTTCCTCGTGGGTCTGGTCCCGCTGCAGCTGAGGCTCAGCGGCGGCTGCACTCATGGGGATCGCAGCTGGATTTAGCAGCGGGGTCGGAGACGGGCGAGCCCTTTTCTCCTCCCTTACCTGCTGAATCCGCGCTCACTCAGGATTCGGAAGCGCACCATGCGGTGATTACTTCCGATCTGGGTGATGACGCTCTGCTGAACCTCTCTAGTTCCGAGGAATTAGAGGTGGACGTAGTCAGCATTGATGTGGATGAAGCTGAACCGCCATCAGTTTCACCCGCGTTTGAGGAGCTGCTTGAGGTTGTCACTCGAGCAACGGCGAGGCTCGGTCTCGAGTGGCCAGCTGAGCCCAGGGACGCTCGCCCTAAAAGTCGGTTAGACGAGCGTTACCTGCCTGCTCGAGTGCAACCTCAGCGTCGGGGTTTGCCGTTTTTCCCGGACCTCCACACCGAGGTGTCGAGGTCTTGGAAGCGGCCCGCCTCCCATAGGGTGCATAGCAGCGTTTCCGCTAACTATGCTACCATTATGGGAGCCAAAGAGCGCGGCTATGGGGCGATGCCTAGAGTGGAGGAGGCGCTGGCTAACTACCTCGCCCCCCATTCATCGCCGCCCCTTAAAACCCCGACGCTGCCCACCAAACCCCTCCGGGTTACTTCCACCATGGTGGGCAGAGCATACTCCGCGGCTGGTCAGGCTGCAGCGTGTTTGCACACGTCTTCACTGCTGCAGGCCTACCAGGCGGAGCTGCTCGCAGACCTCGATGAGGGCGGGGGAATCGGCCCTGAGGCAGTAGCCGAGCTGCGCAGGGCCACCGATCTTTCTCTGAGGGCTGCTAGGGAAACGGCCGGTTCTATCGGTCGCTCCATGGCAGCCCTGGTGGCCACAGAGAGACATCTCTGGCTCAACCTGACTTCTCTCAGAGAAAAAGATAAGAACGTTCTTATCGACGCTCCTCTTACGCCTCCTGGTCTCTTCGGCGACGCCGTCAAGATGGCCGTCGAGAGATTTCAGGAGGCTGCTAAGCAGGAAGTAGCGTTCCGGAAGATTCTTCCCCGCCGCTCTCGGGCAGCTGGGCTTGCGAGCCAGCCGCAGCCCAGCAGCAGCTCCTCGCACCGCGCTGCTCAGCGGCAGAGTGTGGCTTCTCGCCAGCCTCCCCAGTCGGGTGGCGGCGCTGGTCGCCGCACTCAGCCGCAGCCCTCTGGCAAAAGGACAGATCTGAGGGCTGTCCTTCAGGCCAGGAAGGCTAAGAGCAAGAGGCCCTGACACACTCCGGTCGCGGCCTCGCAGCGCTGGTCCTCCTCGAGGGGTGGACCAGTGCACACCAAGCGCGGTGTACGGCTCGGGGTCTCGAGGGACCCGGGCCGTGCTCTACGCGGGCAGTCTTGTCCAGTCACGCTCCTCTCGGGCCGTGCTGGGCAGGTTGCCCCCTCTGAGGAGGGTCCTAGAGCATCCGCCCCGGCGGTCCTTTGGTTTCGGCCGGGGCCCCGGGGTGGCAAAATATTTATATCCAGAGGTCGGTCTCGAGAGGCTGATACCCCTAGTAGATTTCCTGGCGGCGTGGCAGCGCCTCCCAGGTATCTCTCGATGGGTCCTGCGTACCGTATCAGAAGGATACGCTGTTCAATTCCGGGTTCATCCTCCCGGCTTCGCGGGCGTATTACCAACAGTGGTGAACCCCGAGCAGGCTCTGGTCATGGAACGAGAAGTAGACTCACTGCTGAGGAAAGAGGCCATAGAATATGTACCCCTCTCAGCCAGAGAATCAGGTTTCTACAGCCGGTACTTCATAGTTCCCAAGAAGGGTGGAGGCTTACGCCCTATCTTAGATCTTCGCACTCTGAACAGTTTTGTCAGGCGACTGAAATTCAGAATGTTAACTCTGAAGCAGATCGTAGCTCAAATCAGGTCCGAGGACTGGTTTGTCTCGATAGATCTCAAAGACGCGTATTTCCACGTCTCCATCCTTCCTCAGCATCGGAAGTTCCTCAGATTCGCCTTCGGGGGGAAGGCTTATCAGTACCGGGTTCTTCCGTTCGGCCTGGCTTTGTCTCCTCGCACTTTCACCAAGTGCGTGGATGCAGCTCTAGCTCCGCTCCGATCCCGAGGGATCCGGATCTTGAATTATATCGACGACTGGCTCATTTTGGCCCAGTCTCGAGGGTTGGCGGTTCGGCATCGAGATGTCGTTCTCGCACATATGAAGGAGCTCGGGCTGAGACTAAACGCCCAAAAGAGTGTACTCTGGCCGAGGCAGAGCACGACTTTCCTAGGCGTTGTATGGGACTCGGTGTCAATGTCGGCACGGCTTTCCCCCGTGCGCATTACATCAATCCTATCGGCAGTCAACGACATAAAGCTAGGCCAGCTGGTCACTGTCAGACACTTCCAGAGAGTTCTGGGGCTCATGGCAGCAGCCTCCTGCGTGATACCGCTAGGTTTGCTTCACATGAGACGTCTGCAGTGGTGGCTCAAGTCCAGGGGGTTTTCCCCGAGGGGGAACCCTTCCCGCCTGATCAAGGTCTCAAGGCGCTGCCTGCGAGCCTTGAGTCAGTGGAAGAATCCCTGGTTTCTTGCCCAAGGACCCGTACTGGGACCAGTCTGTCACCGCGTGACGCTGTCGACAGACGCCTCCCGCTCGGGTTGGGGGGCGGTCCTGAGGGACCGCTCAGCCCAAGGTTTATGGAACGAGGCCTGCCTCTCTCTGCATATCAATGCGTTGGAGATGTTGGCAGTTTGGAGGGCGCTTCAAGCCTTCCTCCCAGACCTCCGGGGCCACCATGTGTTAGTCCAGTCGGACAACATGGCGGTGGTATCCTACATAAACCATCAGGGGGGTCTCCGCTCCCTTCGGCTTTCCAAGCTGGCCGGGCGGATCCTCCTCTGGGCTCGGAACAAACTCTGCTCCCTACGGGCAGCTTATATTCCGGGATCCCAGAACACGGAAGCAGACTTCCTGTCGAGACAGGGGCCGAGGCCCGGGGAATGGATGCTCCACACCGAGGTGATGGAGCAGATATGGGAGAAGTTCGGTCAAGCCCAAGTGGACCTCTTTGCGTCCCACGAGGCGACCCACTGCCCTCTGTGGTACTCCCTTTCTCCTCCAGCTCCGTTGGGACTGGACGCAATGCAACAGGAGTGGCCGAGGCTACCCCTGTATGCTTTTCCCCCAGTAGCTCTGCTCCCGGGGGTTCTAGAGAAAGTTCGCCAGGACAGGGTCCGTCTCACCTTAGTTGCCCCGCGGTGGCCGGGCAGGGTGTGGTTCTCGGACCTGGTGTCCCTCCTAGACGGCACTCCTTGGAGGATTCCCGTCAGAGTGGACCTTCTGTCTCAGGCACAGGGCAGGATCCTTCATCCTCGCCCGGAACTGTGGAATCTGTGGGTCTGGCCTCTGAGGGGGCCCGACTCATAGACTCGGGTCTCTCGACTGAGGTCGTTGAGACCATTCTCCACTCTAGAGCCCCATCCACGAGGAAACTCTACGCCAGGAAGTGGGCCTTCTTCACTTCCTGGTGCGGTAGCAAACCTGTAGACCCAGTGACCTGCCAGGTCGGTATCGTCCTGGAGTTCTTACAGGAGAGGTTCGCCGCCGGGCTGTCCCCCTCCACGCTTAAGGTGTACGTGGCTGCCATCACGGCTTACCACGTGCCCCCGAGTGGTATACCCCTGGGTCGGGACCCCCTAGTAGTTCGTTTCCTCCGTGGCACTCTCAGGCTAAGGCCTGCGGTACGCTCCCGGGTTCCTTCCTGGGACCTGTCCCTGGTACTCCAGGCCTTGTCCCAGGAACCCTTTGAGCCGCTTGAGGACATCTCAGAGAAATTTCTCACTCTTAAAACGGTGTTCCTCCTAGCCATTTCCTCATTCAAGAGGGTTGGCGACCTTCAGGCCCTGTCAGTGGCCCCCTCCTGTCTGGAGTTTGCTCCTGGTCTGGCGAAAGCCTTTCTCTCTCCCAGACCAGGGTATGTTCCGAAGGTCCTCTCGAGCCCAGCTCGTCACATTGTACTGCAGGCCTTATGTCTTCCCCCCGTTGATGATCATGACCAGGACAGGAGCAAGGTCTGTCCAGTGCGAGCACTGGACGCCTACGTCCGCAGAGTGGCTTTATGGCGTAAGTCTGACCAACTCTTTGTATGCTTCGGGGCTCCTAAGGGAGCTCCAGCATCTAAACCTACTTTAAGCAGGTGGATAGTTGAGACTATCTCACTAGCTTATGAACAGACGGGTCAGCAGTGTCCTCTGCATGTCCGCGCCCACTCTACCCGGAGCATGGCTACCTCTAAAGCTTTTTTCGCAGGGGCTCCCCTTGCCGATATTTGTGATGCGGCTGGCTGGTCCTCACCGCATACTTTTATTAGGTTCTACCAGTTAGACCTTAACCCCGCTTTGGGAACCTTGGCCCTTTCGTAGTGAGCTACGTTAGCTTGGCATACTCCGTTCGCTGAGGCGGCGTGGGTATTCTCGTTCCCATATGCGTTCCGACGCAGTGTTGAGTTCCCTTGACAGGGAACGTCTCAGGTTACTTACGTAACCCTAGTTCCCTTAGAGGGAACGAGACACTGCGTCTCGTAGCCTCAGCTCCATCGCACGCCGGCTGTTTCAGACACTAGGCAGTTATACTCCTGGCTCATGACGTCACACTCGGCTACGTGCACTCGCACACCTGGTTTCAATTGCGCTTCAAGAGACAATAACACTAATGCGTTCCCATATGCGTTCCGACGCAGTGTCTCGTTCCCTCTAAGGGAACTAGGGTTACGTAAGTAACCTGAGACGTTTTTGTTCACAGTGTCACAAGCTAGATTCAAACTCATGGTGCCTGAACTCACAGCTAAACATAACCCGTAGACAATGAAACAGTTTTTGTTTTTAAAAGAAATTAATAATGTTGTTCAGCAAGGATACGTTAAAATTGATTTCCACAAAAAAAAAGTAGACTGGAGTAACGGTTACAGAAAATGTCAATTTTCCATCATAAATTACATAAATGAATTACATTTTAAAATATATTGAAATAGAAAGCTGTGATTTTGAATTAGAATAATATTTCACAATATTTTTGTATCTTTGATCAAATAAAGTACAATTATGTAACTCATAAAACATGAATGTATATAAATATGGTACTTTACACCTATCATTATTAGTTTTACAATACATAACTGCTCCACCTCTTTATCAAACAAGAGGTCCTGAACCTCTTGCATGCATAACAATAATTGTCCACAAGATGGCATCTAACAGCAGAGAGAGAGAGGGAGAGAGAGAGAGAGAGAGAGAGAGAGAGAGAGAACTCTGAACTCACAGCAAGTGTATCCATGCTCTAGGATGAATGCGGTCCTCTCGGATTCGGTTGTGGCCGAGGTTCAGGACTCTCAGGTTTGTGGTCTTGTTGAGGAGCCCTGAATGGACGACCTCTATCTTGTTGTCAGACAGATGCAGCTCCTGAAGAAGGTACAAATCAACAACACTCATATCATAACAACACCCAACACATTATCAATTGCACTCCAGTTCTGCATTCCATAAACACTCCAATACTGAATGAAATGGAAATCATTTTTGTTTAAGTCACCAAGCTAAAATCTAGTGCATGTTTTGCACAGTGTATAATATTTATATGTATTGCAACCTTTGTGCTTTTGAGACACGGAATGTGACTGACCTGTACTGAAACAGGCAGACCAGAGGGAATTGCTCTGAATTTATTGTCATCCAGCCTGAGGTAAATCAGCCTCTTCAGAGGTTTGAAGGCCAGAGGAGAGACATTTCCATCATGGAAATAATTATCCTCTAACTCCAGTGTTAACAGCTGTGACAGACCTGAGGAACAAAATGACATGACCAAAAAATGGCAATTACTCTTGGTTTGTCAGTGTTTATTTACTAGAGGTTTCAGTTGTGTTTAATTTACACTACCATTAAAAAGTTTAGTAAACGTGAATGTTTTTGAAAGAAGTCTCTTATTCTCAGCTTCATTTGATCAAAAGTACAGTAAAAACAGTAAAACTGAGAAATAATATTACAATTATTGTAACTGTTTCAGAAAAAGCAAACCTTTGAACAGCAGAGCTAGTTTAAACACTGTTTTACTCTAGAAGATTATTGGGGTCTTTTTCTTAGGAATTTGTTCTCTTTTAACTCAAACGTTAAGAGCGTAATTGATGACATTGCTCCTGTAAAAGTCAGGAAAAAGAGTGTCAGACAAAAAGTATCTCGGAGAAACTGAAAATGCAATGCAGAAAAGTGTGGCATAAGATAAAACTTGAAATCCATTATAATATGTATAAAGACAGCCTTCAGGCCTTCAGTGTGGAGCTAGGCAAATCTAGACAGTCCTTCTTCTCAAATATTATAAACAGCAATATAAACAACACACACACTTTTTTAGCTACTGTATAAAGACTAACAAATCCCGCAGATTACCAGTGTAATGCTCTCAGATAGCAAATACAGTGAGTCTTCTTCCCTTTTTTTCTGAGAAGATCATTAATATCAGAAAAGAAATCAGCACATAGAGTTGATCAGAGGTAAGACAGATCAGATCACCTCAGAATGTTGTTACTACGTCTGATTTTGATTCTGCGTCAAACTGCGGCCCTTGACACACTCACCACTTTGTTTTCAAAGTGTGTTTAACTGTTTAGAAGCAGATCTCTTAGAAGTGGTAAATGCCTCACTTCTTTCTGGGACTTTTCCAAACTCCCTGAAAACCGTAATAGTTAAGGCCCTCCTGAAAAAGAGCAATCTGGATAACACCTCATTGAGAAACTACAGACTAATCTCAAATATTCCTTTCATAGGAAAAATCATTGAAAAAGTTGTTCTCACTCAGCCAAACAAATTCTTACACTTGAACGGATACTGCTTATTTTCAATCTGGTTTCTGACAACATCACAGCACAGAGACAGAGCTCATCAAGATAATAAATAATATTTGCCTTAATACAGATACAGGCAAAGTTTCAGTACTGGTATGGTTGGTATCTGGTATGGTTGGTATCTGGGATGGTCCTAAAATGGTTGAGGTCATTAGAAGGGAGAGGTTAGTATGTGAGTTAAGGTGATCATAAGTCTGAGTGGACATCCATGACATGCGGAGTCCCACAAGACCGCTTTTGTTCAACCTGTAAACGCTCCCACTGAGCCAGATAATGAGAGAAAATGAGCAGATGTTTGTTTGTTTTATGCAGATGACACCCACATCAACTTAGCCCTATCACCTAATGAATACAGCACCATTGACTCCCTGTGCCAATGCATTGATGCAATTAACAGTTGGATGTGCCAAAACTTTCTTCAGTTAAACAAAGACAAAGCTTAAGTTATAGAAACAAAGATGAAGTTCTCAAGGTGAATGCATACCTTCAATCTAGCAGGCAATCACCTAAAAATCAAGTCAGGAATCTAATTCCGGAGTCAGACCAGTTTTGGTAGTTATGTCAAAGCAATAACTAAATCAGCATACAGTACTATTATCTGAAAAATATTGCAAGCTGTGTTTGTGCTTGTTTAGTGGTGAATTTACTGAATGAGCGCTGTGCCTCTGTACGTCTGACCGATTGCACTGTATTTTTGCAATGTACTTCATTTATATATTTTATTTTATTATGATTCTGTTTGTTTTGTACCTATGGGAGCAATCCAGTGTGGAATGCATTAGTCTGTGGTCTAGGACCACTCGGGCTACGTCTATAGGTGTTATATAGGAGTTATATAGGTGCTATATAAATAAACTTGCCTTGCTAATCTCACTTTTGTCTAGGACAAACATTAAAATAGCCCTTTAAATCATATCATAATCACCCTTTAAATCAAATCATTCAATTGCCCATCAATCATTGAAAAATCATTAAAATCATTTTTAATTGATTGATAATATATAATATAATTGATAGATTTTTTGCCCTATAGTTAGTGTACCAGAAATTAAATAACTCTTAACTAAGTAGATGAAAGTAATCCCTAACATGAAAAACACTGTTTGCCTTACTTGAGTGTTGAATAGTTCGTTCATATGGACACTGTGGTTGTGTGTTTACCCTTAAAGCTGTGGGGAGTGAGACCACTGAGTTTATTATCGTTGATCTTCAGTTCCACCAGTGAGGGAGGGAGAGCCGGCACTTTAGTGAAGTTGTTTCCATCAAGGTTCAACCTCCTGAGCTTCGTCAAGTTCTGCAACAGCCCGAGAAGATACACATGACACTGTCAAAGCCAGACTGGAAATATTTCAAAGGTTTCTGCAAGTCCCAGAAGCAAAAGTTACACAACACAGATATTCAGAGTTCATTTGGCATGAGAAACAGCCATTTCCCGATCATGCTACCAAGCACAGGTAAACACTGAGGTACAGTGAACATGTTGAGGAAAAAAAAAACACTATTCTGCTCTATGCATGTCACCTGTAAATCTTGTACTTGGCGCCCTGTTGAAATGGCACACAGGTGAGAAAAAGATAAAAAAATTATTGCGTTTCTTTTTAGGGGCTAAAATCTATTGGCTAAAAATTCCTACGTTCACTGCAGCAACCTGGTGAGAATTGTCTCGGTGATGTCAGACTCAACATCTTGCGAAAACACGTCAGCTACTTGCTAAATATCAAGCATGCACTGTGCGGCACCATAAGGCCTGATAACTCATCATTGTAACAGATAACAGATCACAAAGCAGTCTACCCATTTTTGCAGATTTATATTACTCTGAATATTATTAGACTTTAAATATCACAGCCATTGCATGGTCTTTAAAGAAACAAGCGGAATGAGATGTTGAGATGAGATGTTTCAATACACTTGCTAATAAAGTTTTCTTAAGTGCGTCTCACGCGAAACACATCCGGTCCCAAAGAGAAATCATCCAGCTTGTTCTTGCTGAGGTCGAGCCACTCCAAGTTGGGAAGACCTGCTAGAGCATAGACTGGGATCTTGTTGATTTTGTTATCTGCAAAACACCAGGAAGTCATGAGTAATTTTTCACCTCTTTCTGGATCACGTTAAGCTTTGTTTACACTTCTACAAATCCTCCGATGGACAAACAGTCCGTCCGCTGCCAAGAACATCTGTCAAACTCCAACACCTTTTCACCTTAGACCCCTGACCCCCTTTTTAAATATACATTTTTGTTTCACTGTCAATTGCAGAACCTTATCAAATTATTAAATGTTTTACACATAAATCTACAAGTGTGATTTTATATAAATAGTTTCCACAAAGTAATATAATAATATTAGAAAAAAATCGCAATTCTAACTTCATATTTCACAATTTCAACTTTATATCTAATAATTGACTTTACATTTCACAATTTGATTTTTTATGTCACAATTTAATATTTGACAATGTGACAAATATGTTTTATTATATACATTTTATATGGTACCATTCACAAATAGGTCAGTAGGATTATTTTTTATTAAGATTTATGATATTCAGCAAGGATGCAAATATTAACTGTTATCAACTGTGATAACAATAAGGAATGTTTCTTGAGCAGCAATTTCTGATTTCTGAAGGATCATGTGACACTTAAGACAGTACAGCCTATAAGAATTTACCAATTACTGTATATATATTTATCATTGGTAAATGGATATATTTATTGATATATTATTACTAAAATTGATATATTTTAGTAATATTTTAATAGATTATATATATATATATATATATATATAATTTTTGTTACATTTTATATATATATATATATATATATATATATATATATAATTTTTGTTACATTTTATATATATATATATATATATATATATATATAAAGGTATGTATATTTAACGTATCCTTTAAAGATGTCAATCAAAAAATATATTTTTGTTGTGTGCTATTAGCCCTCATTAGCAACTGCACCTCACCTGCTAGAAAGAGACTCCTGACCCCTGGATCTCTGATGATGGGCACTTGGGTAAGGCGAGTGTTTCCACAAGCGATGAGTGAGTCTGAAAGCAAGCAGCCAGCTGGAAGAGACTCCATATGAACAGAGGTGCGGAAGACTGGACGGCCAATATCTCGATCCACCGGTCGCCCACTTGGGGCTGGCAGTGGCCTTCCAGCAGGCAGGATCACAGATCTTCTTGTAGGAAGAGCAAAGGCCAGTTCTGCTCGTGGTACAGCCGGTTTGAGTGTGGGTGGCATTACTCGTCTTTCGATTGCTACAGGGCGAACAGCAGATCTGAACACTGAAATACTCCTGTTATCATCCTCATCATCATCGCTGTCACTGTCATCCTCCAGATAGTCATCATCATCGTGGTCATCATTATCAAAATGGATTGGTCTCATAAACTGCGGTTCTGCGGGTATTACAGGGGACTTGGGCTGTTTTCCAGGATCCAGATTCAAAATCACCTCCTGGTTTTTCTTTACTTGCTTCCTAGGGGCATTCGAGGGTGGCTGAATAGACAACATAAATGTTTAAGAACAATCAAAAGAGGTCAAATCTGCTGAACACTAACCTAGACAGCTTTTTTATTGTTAGATGGTCTAGTTTGCTGATCACCATCTAAACCAGGCTAAGACAGCAGATTGAATATTCTAAGACCAGCACATATACATCTAAAGGCAAACAAGGACAGTAAGAAATGCATTAAAGTATATGAAGTATTTTCTCATGCACATTTACATACTTCTTTCGCTGGGGTGATCACCATCTTGTTCTTCTTTGGCTTCACCTCCAGAACCTCTGTCCCCACAGGTGGTTTTCCATTTCCTGCCAGTCTGTTTTTCAAGCTTGTTTTCCCCACAGATGTTGGATTGGTTTTACTGGCCACAGACTTCAGGGTGGGTGAAGCTAGACGTGGTGTGGCAAAGGGAAAATCAGTACCCACCACCAAGCATCCCACTCGCTTATGGCACCTTTTCCAGCACTGAATTGCACCACACTAAGAGCCAATGTTTCACAGAATCCCCAACCTGGAGCATCACAGGGATACCCACTATTTGCTTCAGTTCTCATTAATCCAATTACTATTTCAATGGAACCCCAAAAACAATCAAAAAGAACAATGGGCAATGTACTACCATTCAAACATTTGGGGTCAGTAAGATTAAATTAAAGGGATTTTTGTTTCAAATAAATGCTGTTCTTTTGAAATTTCTATTGATCAAAGAATACTGAAAGCATTTACAACACGGTTTCCAAAAAAATATTAAGCGGCACAGCTGATTTCAACATTAATTATAACAAGAAATCTTTCTTCTTATTAAAATGATTTCTGAAGGATTATGTGACACTGAATACTGGACTAATAGTGCTGAAAATTCAGCTTTGACCCACATGAATAGTAATAATTTTAAAATATATTAAAACAGAAAATTGTATATTACATTTAAATAATATTTAGAAATCGCACTGTTTTTACTTTTTACTGTATTTATAATCAGATAATGCAGTAGAAATGTTAAAGACCCACAACTTTTGAATGGTAGTAAGAAATATAAAATGAATGTAGATGCAAGCATTAAAGTCACTCTGAGGTTGCGTGGACTTAAACTGATCTAATCAAGAGATGGTGGTTCCCAAACCTCTGGCCGGGCAAGGGATGGTTCGACAGCTCACTGCTCCACCTTTACACTTGCACACACTGCAAGGCTCTGGAGACCAGACAGCCCCCTCGAACAGAGAAATCCCATTCACCAAGCACTGGCTGCTACGCCCTGGCATTTTTCCACAGACACAGAATTTCAAAAATCAGTATACAGTGTCACCCTCAAGTAATTAGACCAGTTATGTCATTGCATTGGATACGAAGTACAGAGCAAGAATATGCATGTAATATACACTGTATTAATGTATTTTAAGTGTCTTATTACTTGTAATGTATAATATATATTTTACATCACCATTCAAATATGTATATATGTGGCAATAATGTAATGTAATTTCAGATAAACAAATATTTTTAGTTGATCTATGTTGTCAATTCTCTTTACGTAAAAAAATCATTATGCTTGTAAATTGGTTTGCTTGAAAAATGTGATTGTGTTATCTGTCAAATAATCTTTGAAAAATACAATTGTGCAATAATGTAAATAATATGAGGGGAAAGAAATCATCTTTCAAAATGCCATCATTTTTTTGCTTAAATGAATTGCACAATAGACATAGACATATTAATATAAAATCACAATAGTTTCTTACTTCAATGAAATGCAATAAGCATTGCTCACCTGGAAGGAAAGGGCTATCATACTCAAGAGCATCCTCAGCGGACAAGAAGCGCCTGGAGCTCCTCGGTCTCTCTGCTTTTTCTCGTTTTCCCTCAGCTGCTAAAAGCGCTAAGCACAGGCACAAACACAAAGCTAAAGGCTTGTACATTGTGAATGTATGCTGGAGTCAGTTCAGGTATGATCTGACTGAGACAGCTGTCTCAATGACTCTGCGGGCTGCACCTTCTGAAAGGCCAGTTATATTCTCTGCCTCTGGAAATCATGTTCAACCCATCACCCATCCCTCCGAGAGAGAAAAAAAGAAATGCAAAGGTGAGAGCAGAAAGTGAGGAGGAAGGATTGGAACGGAAGCAGGGGAGTGAGAGCGAAAAAAAGAAAAGAAAACAGTCTCAACAAAACGGCTCTTTCATTTGCACTGAAGACCCACCAACCGCCTCTCCTTTCCCTCTCAACAAACGCCCATCGCTCCCCAGAGCCAAACAAACTATTAGAGCATCCTTGAGAGGAAAAATTAATCTTATCTTTGACACGATTTAATGTTCTGACGTCAATGGATGCACTTTCAGTGTGTGGGATTTCAGATGGGTGTTGATGAATAAAACATTCATTGAAGTCTCTCTTAACATGCTCATTGCTGTTTGTGCTTCACTGCCAGTGTAAGTTTGATGGAAGAGCAGGGAAAACATCGGACCGTAGAGAGCCGTTGATATGAAAGGTAGCTTTGTTTGACGAAGGGCCAACGGCACCACACTCCTGAGAAATTCTTCAAGTTCCTTTGCCTTTTGCAACCTTGCTTGATCATGTGGCCTCTCTCTGTCCGGTGTGGCCAGCTCACTGCATACAAGCTTTGTTGCTATGACAACCACTTCATTAAATAGCATTCCACAGTTTTATTATTCAAATTAGAAACTAAAATGATCTTAACATGGTGTTTCGCCATGGATCTGGGCTGTTGTGGGTCATTGCCAGGACATTGCTTGTGGTTTCTCATTGGCCACAAGTCAACCCTCAAGTCTTCATATTCTGAATCCCTGGATATAGTTATGTAAAGAAATCACAGGTACAGCCCTTCACAAAAATAAAGGCGCAATATGTATGATTTTTGGATTAAAATATCTGAAAAACACTAGAAATGTTTAAATCCAGAGAAATCAGCTATAAAGCCTGAGTCATTGTGTCGTCTTTCAATGACGTCAAATTCGCGTCACCCTCGATTTTGAGTTTTACTTCAACTGAAACTGTGAAAACACCAAAGATGCTTTAATATATTATTTGTTTTATTTGATGGTGAGCAATAGTTTGGATCCCTTTATCAGCAGAAAATGAATCACTGTTGTATAGCTTTCCTTTTGCTCAAACAGTAGAGCGTGACTCTTGCAATGCCAAGGTCATTGGTTCGATTCCCAGGGAAAGCAAGAACTGATCAGAATGTTAATGTGTGCTTTGAATGCAATGTAAGTCGCTTTGGATAAAATGTAATGCACGATGTAAATGTATAGATCAACATGGTTAGTCTTATAGTTTGAATCTTTTGTTTTCTTGATTTAACACTATTTTGTCGAGTGACTAACAGCAAAATCAGAAAGAGCTTTATTTTGTAGTAACAGTAATACAGCATTTTCTACACCAGACAATATTTATTTTAATTAATTGCTCGCCATTTAGCAAAACAAATCATCCAGCTTTTATTAATATGATATTCTTATATCAATCTAGCTTAATGCAGTCTGCAACAAGTGTCTCACAACAGCCACGATTATAACAACTTTCAACACACTCAAATTTTTAGCATGATTGTTTTGATCAAGTAAAACAGTGCTACGTTACCCCATTTTTTATTAAATAAAGTTAACTTAACATTTTCATTAGAACGAAATAAAATGTGAATTTAAATGATCAAACAAACTGTAACAAAGTTGATGTTCAGGAAATAAGGAGGCGGATGTTAAGCGTGACTAATCATAAAATATGCACAGACAACAAAACAAAAGAACGTCATTATTTCAAGGAGAAAACAGCAAAACGTGTTTGCTCTTGTTTAAGTGTTTATTCTGAACATGTGTACAGGAATACTGGAATAAACTGAAGCATTTAAACCTCTTTTATCAGAATAAAGGCTTTTCAGAATACGGACCGTATTATGTGGTTAGCTAACACAACATTAACATTCAAGTGTAAGCCTGTTATGATTATATAAAAAGTGTTTGGAGCAGGCTGGGACAAATAAGTCAGTTAGTTCTGCTTAATTCTGCATCTCCTACACTTCCAGTTTGTTATAGCCTTTCTTTGTTTTTGCCTCCCACACAGAAAATTATTAAGCAATTGGATGTAATACTCCCCCACTAGACATGCCCTGAGCTTCCTGCCTTTCATTCAAAAATAAAAAACTCATGAAGACAAACAATCATTTTAAACAGGTAAATACGCTACCCACATCTTCCTGTCTTCAGGTTTACCTCGTACAACTGCTCAGAGTCTGACCAAAAACAGATTATACCAGATATAAATGTCTCAAGCAAACAACACAGAAATCGTTTTAGCACCATCCTTCATCTGTGGTCCATTTCTGGAAGGAGACTGTATGAAGATACTTCCAAAAATATGGTTTGATATACAATTGAACTAAGCCGACCTCAGACAGCAAACAGTCTAGTGTGTTCATTTTCTTCATGACAACTTGAGAATCGGTGTTTACTTTTTACCTAGAATTCCCCATCCGTCCACACACATGGCTGGAGCCAAACCTGTCGAAAACATGATAAATACTGCCCAGACTGTTTATAGCACACACACAACAGAGAATGAAAAACATTAAGAACACAACCAAATCTGAGAGATAGAGGTGGGTGAGTGTGTAGGTGGATAGATAGATAGATAGATAGATAGATAGATAGATAGATAGATAGATAGATAGATAGATAGATAGATAGATAGATAGATAGATAGATAGATAGATAGATAGATAGATAGATAGATAGATAGATAGATAGATAGATAGATAGATAGATAGATAGATAGATAGATAGATGGTTGATTGGATGGATGGATGGATGGATGGATTGCTGTTTGAATGGATGGACGGATATATAGATAGATAGATAGATAGATAGATAGATAGATAGATAGATAGATAGATAGATAGATAGATAGATAGATAGATAGATAGATAGATAGATAGAGATAGATAGATAGATAGATAGATAGATAGATAGATAGATAGATAGATCGATGGTTGATTGGATGGATGGATGGATGGATGGATGGATGGATGGATGGACGGATAGATAGATAGATAGATAGATAGATAGATAGATAGATAGATAGATAGATAGATAGATAGATAGATAGATAGATAGATAGATAGATAGATAGATAGATAGAGATAGATAGATCGATGGTTGATTGGATGGATGGATGGATGGATAGATAGATAGATAGATAGATAGATAGATAGATAGATAGATAGATAGATAGATAGATAGATAGATAGATAGATGGATAGATAGATAGTTGATTGGATAGAAGGATAGATAGATAGATAGATAGATAGATAGATAGATAGATAGATAGATAGATAGATAGATAGATAGATAGATAGATAGATAGATAGATAGATAGATAGATAGATAGATAGATAGATAGATAGATGGTTGATTGGATGGATGGGTGGATGGATGGGTGGATATACAGATAGATGGATGGATTGATGTTTGGATGGATGGACGGATAGATAGATAGATAGATAGATAGATAGATGGTTGATTGGATAGATAGAGAGTTGATTGGATGGATGGATGGATGGATATATAGATAGATAGATAGATAGATAGATAGATAGATAGATAGATAGATAGATAGATAGATAGATAGATAGATAGACAGATAGATAGATAGATAGATAGATAGATAGATAGATAGATAGATAGATAGATAGATAGATAGATAGATAGATAGATAGATAGATAGATAGATAGATAGATAGATAGATAGATGGTTGATTGGATGGATGGGTGGATGGATGGGTGGATATACAGATAGATGGATGGATTGATGTTTGGATGGATGGATAGATGGATAGATGATAGATGGATAGATGGATAGATGGATAGATGGATAGATGGATAGATGGATAGATGGATAGATGGATAGATAGATAGATAGATAGATAGATAGATAGATAGATAGATAGATAGATAGATAGATAGATAGATAGATAGATAGATAGATAGATAGATAGATAGATAGATGGTTGATTGGATGGATGGGTGGATATACAGATAGATGGATGGATTGATGTTTGGATGGATGGATGGACAGATAGATAGATAGATAGTTGATTGGATAGATAGATAGTTGAATGGATAGATAGATAGATAGATAGATAGATAGATAGATAGATAGATAGATAGATAGATAGTTGATTGGATAGATGGATAGATAGATAGATAGATAGATAGATAGATAGATAGATAGATAGATAGATAGATAGATAGATAGATAGATAGATAGATAGATAGATAGATAGATAGATAGATAGATGGTTGATTGGATGGATGGGTGGATATACAGATAGATGGATGGATTGATGTTTGGATGGATGGACGGATAGATAGATAGATAGATAGATAGATAGATAGATAGATAGATAGATAGATAGATAGATAGATAGATAGATAGATAGATAGATAGATAGATAGATAGATAGATAGATAGATAGATAGATAGATAGATAGTTGATTGGATGGATGGGTGGATGGGTGGATAGATGGATGGATTGATGTTTGGATGGATGGACAGATAGATAGATAGCAACATATAAAGAATGATGTCTCTTGTGTTTATCTCTTCTCTAGCTGTGTGTTTTGGAACAGTTTGCTTTTCTTGACTCATTAGAAAACCGCCTACTGCGAGATACTTCTCAGTCGTCTCTAACAACAGTGATTACGGTCTGTATATTTTTAGTGCTCACAGGGAGACGTGACCCCAAGATTGCAGTGCAGATTACAGCAAGTGCGATGTAACCAATATGTTTGCTGTCCCCCTCTATCTCTATCTCTATCTCTATCTGTAATGGATCTTTTTGTTAGTGTTTGGTTAAATCCTGTTGCTCAGTTGATCAAAAGCAGTAGAAAGAATGACTATAATGTTGAGTAGACAGTATGGAAATGATACACAGCTTAGGTGGAAAATGCCATTGAAAGTTACATGCATACTAATACATTTAAAATGTGTAGTGAGTATATAGATAGACAGACAGACAGACAGACAGACAGACAGACAGACAGATAGACAGATAGATAGATAGATAGATAGATAGATAGATAGATAGATAGATAGACAGACAGACAGACAGATAGACAGATAGATAGACAGATAGATAGACAGATAGATAGATAGATAGATAGATAGTATTTTTTTAAATCTATTTTTATTTGACATTCAGTTGTTGCAATTATTATCCACTAATCTAGCTATATCATTATTATTATAGATATTAATATTAATAATAATAAACCTAATTTCTGGCACTGGTAGTAACAATAAATGACTTTTGTACGTATAATAGCTATTTTGTTGGAAATTATGGTTAACATTTCACTGTTTTTATGTCTGGTCAGATTCAATAATCATTACAAAGTATTGAAGTCCAGTAATATCATAAGTGGCCTTTGTTTTGATCTACATTCGCCCTCTAGCGGAGAAACACTTATAAGCAACACTCGTCATAGCCCTTCAAGCTCGTCATACAGTTTCAACCAATCAGCGGGCAGATCAACAACAACTGCCATCCAATCAGCGCTCACATCATCAGGAACTGCAACAATGGAGGCGAGAATGAAGTCCGTGGGTGTGTGACAGCATGTCAACGACAAAACCCCTAAAATCATAATGTACGGTTTCTAAACGGACAGTTAACTGTTACACGTGTGAAATCGACAAATGGCTTCGTGGTCGGAGAAAATGCTACAACTCCTGCGTCGAATGAATAACTTTCATTTACCAGGTGGGGAAACATATTGACAGAGCAATCCATATGAATAGAAAGTCATGTATGGGTCAATTCATTTTTTTAATCTTAAAAATACATTTAAAAAATCAGTACTGACAAAGATGATGGACAGTTTATGAAATACAAGATTAGTAATAAAATATACATTCGTAAACATTTTAAATGTTTCAGAAAAACGTTCTGACTTTTGTATTTACTTGACATCAATGCATTCTTTTATTCCAGGTTCCAGTTTAGAGAGCTGTCTACGTTTTGAGGTGGCTGGAGAACATGTTGGATGGATTACCCCAAAGGTAGCATCAGTTCTTGGTCGTTTTCCTTCTGTCTTCAGACCATATGGGAGTGCTATAACCTTCTGCTCCAGTGTTGACACTTTTGAGAGCAGATCGGTGGCAGTGGATGAGGTTCTGCAGGAGCTGAGGAGAGAGGCGTCATTCACCTGTCTAATAGGCTGGAGAGATGAGGTGAGACACTTCTGCTACATGGTAGATGTTCATCACCCATCTTCACCCTTACTCTTGAAGCATTTAGGCCATGAGAATTAAAGTGTTAGATTACCGTCCGGAAGATTTTAAAAACACATGAGGGTTTTTTTCATTATTCATTATTCATTATTTTCAGGAGGGCCTACGATTTGGCTAATCTGAAGGTGTTCTCAGACAAACAAACATACGTCAGACATCAATCAATCAGTGAACAAATAAGTTCAAAGCATATTTCTTCATATTTTACGATAAATCGACAAAAAAACTCACCTTTTTCCTACTCAACTGGATCAGTCAAAAGTTCTTATTCTCGCCCGCCATATTGCTTGGAAATGCAAGAAGCATGCTGATTGGCTGTTGTAATTTCTGATGAGCTTTGTCAACCAATCCGATCATCTGATACAAAAGACTTCTTCAATCGTCGATCCCATGTATATAGTACACAAACAGCAAGCATTACATGAAGTACGAGAGCGTAAAATAGTGTAAACGGTCTTCTGTGTATTCTGTGAGGTGATGGATTGATTTTTCTTTGAAATAATGATTTTTTTTCTAAATAATGAATTTTTTTTGCGGGAGCTATTTAGACATGCGGGCGGTGGACGGTAATCTAACACTTTCATTCTCATGGCCTTATGTGTCAGTTCCTTCCAGTGTCAGAAATAATGAGCATTATTTCCCCTCTATCGTATAGCTCAACACATCATGACATCAATTTACCTTAAAGAAATTATATTACAGTACCCCTATTATGCTATTTTAAAGGTTCCTAATTTTGTTTTGTAGGTGTACGTGCATCCTAGGTAACAAAAACAAAACTTTCACGTTCTTACAATGTACATTGCAGCACCACCTCCTTCTTCACAGTGTCTGAAATGGTTTGAAAAGGGATTCGGTATCTTTAAAGCCCTCCTTTTCGAGAGCCTGCTCTGATTGGTCAGATGGACCAGTCTATTGTGATTGGTCAATTATTGGAGGGGAGACCAATCCTGTTCTTGGAGGGCCACTGTCCTGCAAGGTTTAGCTCTAACCCTAATCAAACACACCTGAACCAGCTACTCGGGGTCTTACTTGGCTTATTAGAAACTTCCAGGCAGGTATTTCGAGGCAGACTTTGGTTTGGACACACCTGACTTAGACCATGTGTCAGAAACCAGTTTCAGACCCAGTGGTTACCAAATTGTTCCAGGCTCAGCTGCAACTAGTGTTTTTTAAGCAGGTCAAAGTAGACATAGGCAATTATTATACAGATTTGTTACAAATCTACATCGATAAGTCTGCAATTAATATTTTTTGCCAGTTCAGAATCAGGATACGCTTAAACATTGATCATTGTAATGTACTGTATTTACTTAATGTATTTTAAGGACGTACATTGTATTACCACAGCAGTGGAACGGGCCACTGCGGTCAACATTAATAATAAAACATTTGCTTGTTTTACTCGGTTTATATTTTCTGAAGGTCATAGAAATGTTCAAGGCTCTTTCTTTTGAGAGACGCTAAAACTTTGATCTATGCAAACCTTTTACATTCACAAACCGCTATTTAGCACATTGCATGAACGGTTATATTTGAAAAAGCATAATAGGGGGACTTTAAATAAAATGCCCCAGAATAATTCACTACAGGGGCTTTTCTTTTTACTTTGTTTAATAATTTCAGACCTTAATTGTTTCATATTTATCACAGTGCATTTATTTTCAGCAATATGCTGTGATGCCCAGGTACTGCGACCCTCCGCTGATGTATATGGAGAGGGCAGCTACAAGTATGTCAATAATAAAATATTAATTTCATGCTTCTACTTTGTCACAGACCAAGTGAGACTTATAACCGTAATATAAATAATGGTCAAACACAGGTCTGTTTGGAGTGAAACGGTACGGCGTCCATGTCAATGGCTACACTCGGGATTCAAGTGGTAATCTTAATATGTGGCTGGCACGACGATCCCTGACCAAACAGACGTATCCAGGAAGACTGGACAACATGGTGATTTATTAATACACAAATTAATCAGTTCATTACATGTAGTGCTACACCAAACCTACAATATTGGTTTAACATGAAATTGCACCCCTCAAACATACAATTCTGTTCAAATGTTTGGGTCAGTATGTATATATTTATTTTTTAAAGAAATTAATAGTTTGATTCAGCAAGAATGTATTAAATTGATAATTATTGACAGTAAAGTCATAATGTTACAAAAGATTAAAAATGCTGTCTATTCATCAAAGGGATACAGAAACTGTTTTCCTCAAATTTAGAACTTGTTAACATAACTATTATTTTTAGTTTCTCCGTTTTTTTGGGGAAATATTTTTTTAATCTAAAAATTAATATGGTATTATAATTGAAGATGAAAATAGTTCATTTTTTAAATGTATTCTTCACTTCAGAAATTAGAGATTCAAGATTTATTTTTTTATCCATGCTCAAAAAGTGAATAAATGAGTTATAACTAGTGCATAAATATAATTTTAGTACCATAAAATCCCCGTAGCACAATAATTTCTTCAAAGAAAAATAGTGATACAAACCGTACCTGTGTTCAATTGTAATATTATTTTACAGTATTATTGTTTTTACTGTATTTTTGATCAAATGCAGTCTTGGTGTCATAAGAGACTTAAAAAAAGCAATAAATCTTACCGATCCCAAACTTTTGAACGTTAGTGTATAAAGTTACTCATATAAACATGGAGTAATAAAGACTGTAATTATGTGCTATAAGTTACTTGTTTTTTAGAAGTACATTAGCATATAGATGACCTCAAAGCTAACAAACAACCACAAATCTCCAATTTTGACGTAATAGGTTTGATTTATCACTCAGGCGGCTGGAGGACTGGCAGCAGGCTGTAGTGTAAGGCACACATTGGTAAAAGAGTGTGAAGAGGAGGCCTGCATCCCTCCAGGCCTGGCAGAGCAAGCGCGTCCTGTGGGAACTGTGAGGTGCGTAATCCTTTTTTTTCTTTTTTCTCCCACTGTTTCACTTGGGTCATTGAACATCATTTAGAGCCTATTACAAAGCACTCCAAAAAATTCGTAACTGGTGATTTCTAAGATTAAAGATGCATGTTGCAGTTTTTTTCTTATTCAAAACCTTTCTCAGGCATGGTAGATGAAAAGAAAGAAACTGATTAATACGGCAGAAATGCCAGAAATAGCCTCCAACTGGCAGGCTGCCAGAGAAAGATTTCAAGCGCCCAAAGGAAGATGACTAGAATTCAAGCCTGGAAGATGTCGCTGCGATCGAGGACAAAAACGGCTGTTTTCACAGGCATCATTTCTGCCTGGAATTGGTTTACTATGTTTAGCTAAATTAAAAGACGCTCTGTGATCCTAAATCTTCAATTCATGCTCCTCTCCGTTTCTGTTCTCTCTAGCTACACCTACGAAGACGACGAAGGAATATTTCCCGAGTGTCAGTTTGTGTTTGATTTAGAGCTGCCTCTCAATTTTCAGCCTCATATTGGAGACGGAGAAGTGCAAGCATTTTACTATTATCCAATTGAGAAGGTGAAGGCATCCCATTGATTTTAGGTTTGAATGCTCTGTGACGTATTAAATAAGTGTCATTTTACATACAGTAAATTAAGATTTCAGCATAGAAAATGCTCCCTTTTTGGACCGTTTCTATTTAAATGACCAAATGTGTGCAGTTTCTAAAGGGTGGCACATCTTACCCCCATTCTCCGTCTGCTATGTTGTTCTCAGGTGAAAGATCTCCTGGTCAGTGAGGAGTTTAAGCCAAACTGTGCCATGGTGGTTCTGGACTTCCTCATCAGACACGCCATAATTGAGCCAGACTCAGGTTTGCTGTCGGATCACCTGGTAGAATTTGATAGCATGTCATTTATGATGAAAGGCTGTAACTTGCGTTTCCTCTCATTTCAGAGCCCTACTATCATGAGTTCGTGGCTGGGTTGCACAGATCACTGTAAAGGCTGACTGGTGGTGCGCAACTGGTCAACCTGCAAAAGTTTGGTGTTTATTTTATCTACCTCCGCTTTTAACATTGTCAGCATGTGTACTCGTTTACTGAAGACCACATCTAGCTGGTGAAGAAATTAGGAAATCATGTCACGCAAACACCAAATGGAGAAGAGAGACGAAATAAAGACCCAAGAAAAATTACCCTATAAGAATTTATTTTTTCAATACATTTCAAACGAGTCTGTGGAAATCCAAAGATGCACTGGCATACAAAAGATAATTGATGCATCAAAGGGTTTTTATCTTAGAATGAAATGCAGAATCTCTAAGAAATTGCTTGCATTTAATAAAATGGCATTAAACAGCTCTTTCAAAATCACATTTCGCTACGTTTTTTCCTTCTTTATTTCTTTTCAAACGTTTTAATTCTAAGATACTAGAATTTGTAAAATACGCAAAAAAGATATATAAGCCAGTAGAATTTCACAAAAAATATGAAAACATACAGTACAGGAGAAAAAGAAAACAAATGGAGGGAGTTTCTCATTTACACAGTGAGATAAATATTACTTTTACTTCTGCACACCCAATAAAAGCCTGTCATGCAGGCAAAGAGGAATATGGGGGAAATGAAGTTACTGTCACCTATCATAAAACATGTATATTGCCAAAATCGAACAGTGTCTGACAGTCAACATAGAGAGCTGTAGTTTCGCTTTGAGCTCCACAAGGGATGACTAACCCAAAGCGTCTTCTTTTTTCATTAGAATACATGAGCAAGCACATAAAATACTCACAAAAAAGGTGAATTAGTATGATCATTGCTTAATGCATTTTACGTCGACTTTTATAGGCAAAATGGCAAAAAAGTACAAGATATATTTAAATCTTATCGGAATAAAGAATTGTAAGACTACCACTACTTTCAGCTATTTTAAACCAGCGACTAAACCGAACCGTCAATTTTGCAACAGGACAGGAGGGCACAGAGAAACCAGTTGTGTTAACCAACAATATTAGCATGTTAATGTAGGAAAAAAAGATTGTTAAAAAGAAAACCATAGTATGAAGGACGTAAGACGGCACTAGGTTCCTGGGAGGTTTACAAAGGGTATCATGGGAGTATTACTTTGTGTGGCCAATATCTTCATCCAAAAAAACAACTCCCTGCTTGACATGTAGCATACACGATGTAGGGTACTAACTAATGCCTTTTACACCCTGAATAATGCACTTAGTGCCAAAAAAGGAATCTTTTTAGACCAAGTAGTTTGTTTCTGTTCTTGCTTACAGTGCAAGTAATCCCACCCCTAATGCAAACCACGTCAATCTTGATTTACCCTACAAATACACTATCCTTATGCTTGTGATCAGTCTGAAGGCTTAAAGGTCAACTAATCTTGATTTGAAAAAGGACTGATGGCCATAAAAATCCCTTTTTGTCGGTGCAGTTGTCCCATCTATCTTCTGTAGTTTCCTTTGGCCTGGATTGAAAATGACCCTCCCTGACCCCAGAGTACATAATTAACACTAGGGGTGTTTCTTCCCGCTATTTGTGAACATTTATAGCTCTTTCCTTCTCCTTGGCCTAGTTTGTTTACCCCTTTCCCTCCCTCGTTCTTTTCTTTTCCTCTCTCTTTCTCTATAGCAAAGCGCAGGCGTTCTTTTTGCCGCGTTTTTTGGCTTGGAGCGCCGCTCTTGTGGCCATTTCGAACACTTCCCTCACGCCATCCTTAGTTTTAGCTGAACACTCGAGGTAGCCGAAGGCATTGATGCGATTAGCCATGTCTCGCCCTTCCTCTGGTTTAACTGGTTCCTGTTCAAGGAACAAAAGCATTAGTACACTTCATTATTTCAATATAATGACATTGAAACACGGGCATTTTTTTCTTTAGTTCCATTATTTTTTGCATAGTCTATCTTGCTTTTATGTAATTTCTGTCTAAACATAGTGACTTTTTTTTTAATAAACGTTAGCTCACACACACCTGTTTCATCTTCAGCAGCTCCCGTCGAGTGTGATCATCATTCCGTAAATCTTTTTTATTTCCCACCAGAATTATTGGAACATTTGGACAGAAATGTTTTACCTCTGGTGTCCATTTTTCTGGGATATTCTCTGTGTGAATAGAGAACGTTTTTCAACCCAGTGACCACAGCAATTTGGTCTTAGTAAAATCAAACAGTATTGAAGCAATTAAAGCCTCAATTAGACTTGTATATGATTCATATTTTTCAGACTGGTAGAGAAGTTTATCTCACCCAAGCTGTCAGGGCTGTCTATGGAAAAGCACATGAGGATGACATCAGTGTCTGGGTAGGACAGGGGCCTCAGCCTGTCGTAGTCCTCTTGTCCAGCTGTATCCCAGAGGGCGAGTTCCACCTGACAACAAAATGATTAAAATGATATTACCAGCTTAATAATTTGGGTAAAAAGTTCATTCATTATTCAATTTATTTTTTGTTCAGAAAAATATACATGCACTTTTTAATAACCGTTAAACTACCATTCAAAAGTTTGGGTCAGTAATACCTCGGTTTACGAGTTTAATTCGTTCCAAGAGCTCGTAACCCAAAATTCTCGTACACCAAATACATTTTCCCCATAAGAATGCACTAAAAATCCCTCGATTCGTTCCACACGAACATAAATGCACATTTTAAATATGCTCTTTCTTTTTTTTACCCTATTAATTAGTTAAAATTATAACCATTAAGATCTCTAATTAAGATTAATTAAGCTATAATCATTAAGATAAATACTAATTAATAATTGACAATTAAACTCTAAAAATACTTGACAATTTACTGTAACGCACTTTATCTTTGAGTAGCGTCGCTGTTGGCGTGAAGGAGACGAGAGGAGGGTTTTACTGCTTACAGGGAGAATCTCGTACCGTCTTTCTTACTCATCTTGAGGTCATTGTCTATATGCTGTGCTGTACGTATATATTTCACTACGTGAACAATAGCGATCACAATTACTGTTAACAAAACGAGGTAAAACCGCTGTAAATCACTTATAAAAGAATCACTGTGGTGAATGATGCAACCAAACCGAGCGACGCTGAGAGAATGAATGAGTGAAGGGGTGATAGTCTTTATGAGAGGCTGTAGTTAGGATATTTCCAGTAAAAATGTGCGCGAAGATGTTGAGCACTAGGACTTTTCCACAAAAAAATGCGCGTGGGCAAGGGAAATTTTTGGCGTACTCCGATACAATGCTCGTACACGATTTGTTCGTATACAAAGTCACTCATAAATCAAGGTATTACTGTATATATATATTTTAAAGGAATTAATACTTTTATTGCAGTAAGGATGCATTAAATTAATAAAAAATACTTTTATAACGTTATAAAATATTTCTATTTGAAATGAATGCTGTTCTTTTAAACTTCCCATTCACCAAAGAATCCTGATCAAACTGATCAGTTTCACAAAAATATGAGCAGCACAACTCTTTTCAACACTGATGATCAGAAATGTTTCTTGAGCAGCAAATCATCATATGAGAATGATTTCTGAAGGATCATGTGATGAAGCTGAAAATTCAGCTTTGCCATCACAAGAATAAATTACTCTATTTAAATATATTAAAATAGAAAACTGTTATTTTAAATTGTAATAATATTTCACATTATTACTGTTTTTACTGAAAAATGCGTTCTTAGTGAGCATAAGAGACTTACATTTTTAAATCTTTCTAACCCCCAAGCTTTTGAACGTTAGTGTGTTCAATATTGTATATTTTAAACATACTTCTATAATACATGTATACTGCAATTTTAGTTAAACATTGCAAAGACGCACACAATGTCTATCAAACAACAACATAAGGCAATCACTCATTGAGGACCCAGAATAAACCCCATTCATTTCAAACAAACTGCACAAAAAAATTAGAATAAAGGAAGAACACTACTAAGAAGTTAGTGAACAATCAGAGGAAGTTGAAACGGCTCCAGACACGTGCTCTGTAACAGACTCTGCATTGGATGTTAGGAGACAAGTCTCACCTGCTTACTATCCACCTCAATATCAGCAACATAGTTCTCGAAGACTGTGGGTACGTAGACCTCAGGAAACTGGTCTTTACTGAATACAATGAGTAAACACGTCTTTCCACAAGCTCCGTCTCCAACGATAACAAGCTTCTTACGAATTGCAGCCATCTGTCACACAAAATAAAAAGATCAGCCAATAATCACAGGAGGCAGGTGGAAATTCTGCCTGCATTTTATTACACAAATCCAACCTTTTTTTGCTAAATATGAAATTGTTAATGTGTGGCTGCATATCGTTTGTGTCAGGCGGAAACCTTGTATGTCCAAAACCACTACTTTTACATTTATGCATTTGGCAGACGCTTTTATCCAAAGCGACTTGCATTGCATTCAAGAAACACATTGACATTCTAATCAGATCTTGCTTTCCCTGGGAATCAAACTCATGACATTGGCGTTGCAAGCGCCACACTCTTCTGTTTGAGCTACAGGAAAGCCGTCTTTTCAGGAAAAGACACAATTTTTTTAATAGTTAAACACTATTAAATGTGATATTGTGGCTTTATATAATATCAAACACTTGTATGTGTCATTAGATTATTCAAATTTTGCCAAAATGCAAATGGCGAATTTTTTCCGTCCTTAGAACAGTAAGTGCATCACATTACGTTTTCATCAACTTGCAGGTTATAAAGTTTATTTTAGTTCTTTACCCTTGCAATGCGAACAAACAGAGACGGTCCAATGGAGAGATATGAGGTTTATTACAAGCTTTTTTAAATACCTTTCATTGGTTAAATATTTGAAAATCCCTCAGACAGACATAAAGGATGACCAATTATAAAGATTTATGAATCTGCCCAACAGCAACGATATGGAAGATCAATTATGGTGTGGAAATACTCCCGACAATATTGTAATTCAGGCATAACCCAGTATTTATTTTTACCCAGAACTAGCTATAACTATAACATTACCCATAACTGGCTATCTATATTGTCATGAGTCTGAACCATCAGTGTTTGTACAGAATTATAAAGTAACTTGAAAATAAAAACAGGAAGCAATGGAACAGAAACAAATTACTTACTTTTGCAGAGCTGTCTTGTAAAAAAACAATTCAGAAATATCTTGAATTTTTATAAATCTCATGCACAATTCCATTTACAGTTTATTCAATCAAAGACAAGGATCTCAAATCTCTAAGTTTGTCATAAACCAACAAAATGAAGTGCTTTATTTGCAAAAGTGAGTGGAGTGGGCTTAAAATGAACCATCTGCATTATAAGCCCACTATGCTCTATGTATATACTTCGCATATTATTAAAACTTGTATTAATCAACATATTTACAATTATTTAATGAACAATGGATTCCAGTTTTAGTATGACATTCATGAGCATCCATTCAACAATAACCTGTTATGTTGCTATAATTTTGATCATTTTTTGTTGTTCTGTTAAAAACTCCATATTCTTGTGAAAGCCATTTTTTCAAATATTCATATTGCATTCATTCATCAACCAGTTTCATTACTGGATACTAAGACAAACAGCTTTTCTGAGCGCTACGAGTAAGAAGAAATATGTATTACTAAACATTTTTGTCTTTCATCTGGATTAATTGACATTTTGTATAGATATGAGAATTGTGAGATTTCACTAGCACCTAAATTTTAACATTTATTACAATACAATACTTCAGTCACTATTTTTATTTAGAAAATTTAGCAAGTAAAACATTTTTAACCACTGGCCTGAGCAAACCAGAAGAAAAAACTTTAGTGTTGAGCCCTGTAATGACATCAAACTGTATTATTATAGTACAATATATAGTATAATATAGTATTATTATATGTATTTATTATAGACAAAAAGCTTCTTTTGAGTGCCTGGAAACAAATAAATAATGTTTCTCATGCTTTGTCTGTTTTATATGTCAAAATAAAACAAGTGAGCTTATGTAAGTGGTCTTATTAGGTATGCATGTATTCATATTTCAGCCACTAATTGGATTATTGTGTTATAGCACTGCAGCATCAAACAATCCTCACACACACACTACTCAATACAGGTGTTTACACGGTCTGTGATCCATCGGGTTAGATTGACCATAAAAACAGTCAGGGATAAGCTATTGTCACTCAAGTGGCCTTTTATGGTTTAACATCGAGTCAAGCACTGTTTCAACGAGACTAGTCTTAATGGGAATAAAATAGATGTTAAAAGGGCTGGCTGTCATGCTGGTGATTGGAAGAGCCGCATGTCTGCGCCAGCTGGATCAGTCCCGGTTCACTCCCTATGCTAACTGGGACGCCTCATCTCACGCCCTAAGAAGTGTAAAATTAGCACAGTTCGTCTTGGATTCGACTGGATATACAAATCAACGCTTGTATTAAACTCCCCAGACGTGTAACAGTGTTTATAATCGGAGTTTAACGAGACTATAAACTCATGTTCGGCATCTTGTTGTTCGTCCGTTTCCGTCATCATCACACTTAGCCTATTAGCACTGAGCTAGCCGCATCTAAATGACATAATTTTAGTCATTGGACGGGTTTTAAAAAGGCTATTCGGCGGTATTAGCTCTAGAACGTGTTGGGAATTAATGAAGAAATCGATTGTGAGTTCTAGATGTGTTTTGTGTGAGTATTTACCGTTTTCGTTACAGATGTCCTCGCTTTCTTTATCTTTTCCTGTGCGACCCGAAGCCCCGCCCCGCAGACGCTGCCACGCCGTTAAGACACGCCCATTTGCGATCGTTTCTACCAATCAGTGACAAGAACAGAAACATATCTTCCAAATCTTTTTAGTAACTACGGGCTCTCTTTTACAAATACTGTATATTTTAAATTATGTTTATAATTATTTTTAATAAAATTGTATTTCATTAATTAATTCATTTTATTTATTAAATACATAGTGACAAATACCTACATATATAATAAATATGTGTATATATATATATATATATACATATACAGTATAAGCATAGACCTGTGTGTGTAAATGTGTGTGTGTATAGTCTACTGATGAATAGATTACTGAATAAAAAAAGTTGTAGAGTAACTAAAATGATCAAATATCTTCCTCATTTGCCCCCATCCAGTTTTCTTCTGTTTTGGTGTTTTACTTATGACTAAATTGTCACTATTGTTTTTTATAACACATTCTAAGATTCTGCATCATCACAATCATGTTTAAAATTGACAGTTTATATGCATAAAACTGCACCACAAATCACCAATTTTCAGTTTAGTACATTATATACATACTTGTCTCTACTACTTTGCCTTTCTGTTCATATTGCAATCTATAAAATAATAATATTGATTACATAAAACACTCAACTTTATTATTACACCCATACATTTGAAAATAAAACGTTGATAACCATTTGAAAATACCACATACCACTATTTTATAACATATATTGTTTTTATTATAATAGAGTTGAGGAGAGTCAAATGTACAATCAAACACAAATTAACAGGATAATTATTGACAAATGGATGTCTAGTCTTCTCCAGATGGGAGAACAATCGTGCTTGGATCGTAATAGTTTTCAGTCATGAGGGGAAGACCTTCAGCTTCCCGCTGTTTGATCAACCTTTCAGCTTCACGGCGAGCCCACTGCCTCATACTGGAGGATAAAACAAACAAACAAACAAACAAACAGAAGAAAGAGAGGCACATCATGAACATTATGATTTAAAGAAATTGCTTCAGATTAAATAAAACAGCAGAAATTAAAAATGCACACTTGGAGAACCCATTCATCAACCAATTAACCTTTGCAATTTGGAGGCCTTTTAAAAAAAGAAAACAGTCAGAGCCATGGCTGATTCTTTCAGGAACAAAGCTGGAGTGACTGAATGAGTCATTCATTAAAACAATTCGTTCAAAAATGCAGATTCATTCAGTAACAAAATTGAAATAGTTGCTTGGAAAAATGCAATGGCTCAACTCTTTTGAATAATTTTCATTGGGAATTTGAGTCACCCATTGAATTCGTTTATTGAATTGCGGTATAAAATCTCACATTTGCAAACTTGCTGATATGCATGATCACTTATGATATTGGTTATAAATATATATAAAATAAAAAAAATAAAACTAATACAATGTTTTTTTTTCACCCCATCTTGATCTTTAGAAGCATTTTTTTATCATTTTTGCCCTAAGCCTCAACATTGATTTCCACCCCTGGTGCGCTGAGAGACGGCAGGGCTCTGTTTCAAGTGAAACACAGCAAAGGCTACAAATGCCTATTAAAGTAGGTCAAGATAGAAATACAACACAATTGCAATTCCAGGAAGGTTTCTTAGGTCATCCAATCAGAGACTGTTAAATGTTCCTCGGGCGAGATTAAAATGAAGAGGAGATTGCGCCTTTTCCGTTGCTGCACCAATCTCAAAACATATCTTTTTTGTTTGGCTTTTAATTGTAGCTGGTATGTGCCGTGTCTGTTGTTGATAATGTTAAACGTCGCACCTTAGTCAACAACTGTTGTTCTATATAGATAAAGTTGAGCTGAAATCTTTTGAACTAATACATCACAAAGTCATCAAGAATATTATCATGCTCCTCTTCAAATAAATCAGAGAGTCGACACCGATACTATCAGGCCTTTCCCAAACATCTTCAATGGAGACTCACTGTATGGATGTTGGATCCTGAGTGGTCAATCACTGGATTACGTGCTAAATTTATAGTCCATTTATTCATTCACTTACCCGTGATCTGGTAAATAGTGGATGAAAGTGCCTCCGACAACAATGGCACAAGAAATGCCAAAGAAAAATGCCAACCTCATGTTCCATTCATCCACAAATGCGTCGTCATGATGGAAGCCATGGAAATCTGGATTCTGAAGAGACATTTATAACTTATAAACCTGCATTTAAGGACTTAACAAGTTAACATAAATGCTTAACACAGATTCGCAATATCACATTGCAACAAGACTGACAGTTTAACAGAAAATATATATTTATTTATCCCTTATTTTACTAGGAATAATCCCATTGACAAATTTCACATTAAACAAATTAAAAACATTAAAACAGCTATAATAATAATTAAGATTTTTTTTTTAGCAATTATATGAAAAGTTACTTAAAGCATACAGATGTTTCACTCGGGAAAGACTCTAAAAGGTGCTTCTAACATCATAATTCTCTGCATTTCATTCCCTAACCTAGGAGCATATGAGGAAAAGCCAGTTTTGCTCAGAATGTGCTCTGGGAACAGTTAAAAGTGATTTAGAGGAAGATTATATGATAAAAGAATATAATATGATAAAATATTATCGGTACAAATAGAAGTTGGCAATTTACCTCATAATGCCTTAGAAATGAACAGCAGCATATAGAATATGCATTATAGAATAGAATAATGATTGCACCAAAAATCTGTGGAATCTTTAGCAGGTGCGGGTTTAAATATAATACACAATATATAAGAAGAGAGTCAGTGCAGAGGAGAGTATCTGGAGTTGAGATGTAAACATGTACAGGTCAGTGTGTGTCAAACTTCTCAGTTTACCCGAAGACTTTAGTCATTTTTCAAGCCAATGCTTAATTACCGTAGTTCCCCTGTATAACTCGCATGTGTTTGTTGTCGCCTTACCTTGTCAAACGGGCTGACCTCTGCGTGTCCATGACTGTCCTGAGCGGCGGGAGATAAGGACTGCAGATCAGCCGCAACCGCCGCGCCGGACGCGCTGGACTTCGGCGTCTGTGACACACAGCGGCTCCCGAGCACCGAGCTCAAACGAACCCGGGACAAGGCGGGCCAGATTCGGCTCAGGCGTGAAGCCATTTCCCCCCGCTTTCTCTGCTTAGCTTACAGCTTCTGTTCGGGGTTATTTTTTTCCGGGTTAAAATGGAGTTCCATTGGTTTTCTGTGGATCTTACCGCCATCTAGTGTCCCGGATGTATCATGACGCAGGAACTGGTGCTGAACAGCAGGTGTCTCTGTTTCACAAACCTAAACTGGAGCTGATACTATCAATAAAATCACCTTTGAAAAATAACATCTTATGTTTTGGCTATTCTTGGAAACGTTTTATACTTTGTTTAATAATAATAGTAATATATATATTTTAAACTACTTAGCAATAGCGCCTATAAAATTTATATGCAGTACAAACAGCAAATTTTTATTTATACAATTACAAACGATTATTATTGCTTTATAATTTATTTGACATTTACGTAAATTATTTATACATACCACACCTCTTTACACATAGGCCTACATATTATTTGGTATATGCTAATCAATAATTTATTTAAAAAAAAAAAAATTTATATATACATTCTGGGAGTACCATATGTTTGTCAACTTCCTGTGTGTGTGTTTGTGTGTGTGTGTGTGTGTAAGCACATTTGGCCCAAAACACTCTGATAAGGACAAAATGAGCATTAAAATAGTTTAAAACATACCTGGGGAAGCTAAAACACTATGATTTAGTGTCTTTTCCTTTTTAGCTATATCTATCTAAGAAGGAACGTGTGTGCCGCAGATGTCTTCATGGGTTTATCTGACTGCAGAAGCAGGAAGTTTGTCAAAACCACAAACGCTTCAACTTGTTCCTCCCTCACAAGAGATCCCATTTACACATGAATATTTGCAAATCTTTTTGTCTTATGTAAAAACATGAACACATTCTGATGCTAATGATTGCTAGAGACCATCAGTTCCTTTTTTAATTCACTACAATAAAACATCTTGAAAAATGCATCATATTTATTCAGTGTACATCTTAGTCCAGATAAGTCAATCAACATAATAACTAATTAACAACTACAGTACAATACTTTTCAAACGGCGTGACAGCGTACAAAACATACAGTTTAACAAGCTATTAACAAGTAAAGACAATATTAAAAAGCATGGCATTTTATGGTCAGCTTTGACTATAATCAGTCTTAACATCGAGAAAGAGATTTGTTATATTTCTTCTAAAGTTCTTAAGGTATTTCCATGTCTCCATTTGTAGACAAACGCTTGTCGGATTCACACCCTCCTCTGCTTTCCATGTTTTCTTTGCTTTCCTCATCCTGCTCTTCCGATTTCTGCTTCAGACGTAATCCTGGATCCTTCTGTGAAGGGATGCGAAAGCTGGAAAAAGACCCTCCGGAGGACCGTTTATCTACGTGACACCAAACGCAAGGTAAGAAAATACAAGGAAATTAGAGGGAGTTTATTGATTGTGAAATCAGTATAAATGTTAAAGATTTACAGTGCTTAAGCAAGGGGGAATTTTCTTAAAGTAGCTGCATGAGGGGAAAGAGGTCGTGTGCATATTTTGGTGTCTAAAACCACAGTGAAAATGTGTGATGGAGACAAAGATTGCGTGCCACTCACAGTCTTTGTATTAACATCCTACTCAGCATATGCTGAAATGCAACAAAGATCTTGATGCTAGCTAGCCACACACACACAATTTTAGAGTTATCTGATTAGCTTAAGAAGTTGGTTAGGTTCTAGTCTTGTCAAAGGTCGACAGGGTGAACTGGACTGTGTTTTGTGTATTGAAATATAGGTTAAAGAGTTAATATAAATACCTCCTGGTCCAATAGGATGCATTAATCTGTTCATCTGAACATTCCAGTGTTTAACATTGGTGCTAGCCTGACGAAGCTTCCTTTGAGCAGCCTGTCAGGATACAAAGATACAGATTTATTTAGTTCAATCAATCAATCAGTCAGCTAGCTTAGTTGATTTGACTATTTATGATTTATACAACAATCACATTTACAAAAACCGTTTACATCTGCATTAGTACAATTTACTAATAATGTAACACTTTACAATAAGGTTTCTTTTGTTAACATCACTTCAGTACTTTAGGTAACATGCACTAACAATGAACAATACAGTAACACTTTATTTTACAGTGTCATTGTTACACATTACATGTAGTTACTGTAGTAATAACTATAATAAATTATACATAATTACATGCAATTAACTCTAAACCAATCCCTAATACTAACCATAAACCTATAGTAAGTTAACAAAATAATATAGTAAGAAATGTATTGGTCATTTTTAGTTAACTTGTGGGACTTTATTGTAAAGGGTTACCCTAAAAAGGTGCCATTCAAACATTTGGGGTCAGTAAGACTTGTGTAAGAAATTAATACTTAATTTAGGAAATTAAATTGATCAATAGTAACCGTATAGACATTTATAATGTTACAGAAGATTTCAGATAAATGCGTTTTTTTTAAACTTTAAATGGTTTCCACAAAAATATTAAGCACAAATGTTTTCAACATTGATGATGATGATAATTATTATAATGTATTGAAATGTTTCTTGATCACCAAATCATCATATTAGAATGATTTCTGAAGGATCAACACTGAAATCTGGAGTAATGGTGCTGAAAATTCACACAGAAATAAATCACATTTTAAAATATATTCAAACAGTAATAATATTTACAATATTACTGTTTTTTTTTTTGTTTTTTTTACTGTGTTTTTGATCAACATAAAAAAAAATTGAACCGACCCCAAACGTTTGAATGGCAGAGAAACTCACCACTACGTCCTGGTCCACCCGGTGGCGATTGGCCCTGACCTCCTCTAGCTGCATCTGTGCCTCATCCAGAGCTCGAGACTTACTTTCCATCTCCTGTCTAAGCTCTTGTTTCTCCCGCTGGGCTCGCTGGATATACTCCTCCTGCTCCTCACGGAGAGACATGAGGGCCTTCATCTTCTCCTCTTCCTCAGCCAATAGCCTGTAACAACGAGGCAGCAAATTAATCAAACCAAAAACAAGCTAAAAGAGCATTGTGCATACAAAAATGTATGCATGTTATCAGCATAATGAATTGAGTGAAATGCTAAAATGAAAACATGTTTTCCAGCATGATTTAGAGAGCATTCTGTGCTTCACTGAAAGCAACATCATCTAATCCTTTGAATAAAGATGCGTGACCTAGAAATACAGAAATAATTCACATTCAGTTTACACTGCATGGCTTCATCTAAAATCTTGATTTCTAGGTTTTGTATCCCATATATTCAGTGTGGTCTCAATCTCGTGAACTAAACTCTATTCAAACTGTGTCAGATGTCATGCATTTAAATGCAATAAGTATTTTGCTCACAATGACACTTTGCATGCATGTATTGTATAGGGAATAAAAACAGAAGTAGTGTCTTATTGTCTTTACTGAATTTGAAACCGGTTTTAATCTTCCTCTCAGAGTATATATAGACGTATATCAATTTCTCTTTACAAAAATGTTTGTGTTATAAGTCTCTTCGGTCCATAACTTCCTCTGGTAACTTCCTCTTGATTAATTCATTCATAACCTCATGCAATTTAACAGCTTTTATACCATTACATTTCCTCCCTGAAGAGTACAAAGCAACTTGAGAGTTTCAGCAACTTGTTTTCTAAGACACAACCCAGCAAATTTAATAGAACATGTAATATAATATTATTACACCATCAACATGTCTGTATGTGAAAGTATTGCTTAACAGCATTTGCGGGCTGCTGCTCACCGAGCTTGTGCATAGCGGAAGGCCTCTTCGTCCTGCCTGGCTTTGATTTCCTGTTGTAAAGCCTCCTCTAGCCTCTGCTGCATGCCCTCCAGTTCTTTGATTCGTGTTCTCTGTCTCTCAGCCTCGGCCTCCTTCAGCGCCATCTCTGCCTGCATGCTCGCTCGCGCCTGCACACAGCCAAACAGCGATAGGTCTCACGTTGACTCATCTTTATCCAATCAACCATCTATCTATCTATCTATCTATCTATCTATCTATCTATCTGAAATGACATGCTTTAACATTACAATTTAGTTCCTGAAATGAAATTTAGGTAAAAGTTGAAAAGTAAAGTTTGTCAGGACAAATTGTTAATGATGATTTGACAAAAGCCTTGTTTGACAGATTTAAAATTTTTATGTTTATAGGGCTTTATATAGACAGACAGAATGACAGATAAAATGACAGAGATAGAACAATAGATATATAAAAAGAGAGATAAAATGATAGATGGATCGACCAAAAGATAGACAGACAAACTATCAGACAGACGATAGATAGACAAACTATCAGACAGACCAACCGACAGACGGATGGATAGACAGATGGATAGAACCACAGAAAGACAGAAGATAGTTAGAACGATAGACCAACTAATAGATAGAATAAAAGACAGAATGAAAGATAAAATGATAGAGATAGAACAATAGATAGATCGATAGATATAAACAGACAGAAAAAATGATAGATGGATCGACCAAAAGATATACAGACAGGGAGATAAATTATCAGACAGACAGACAAACTATCAGACGGACGATAGATAGACAGACAGACCGACCAACAGACAGATGATAGAACCACAGAGAGAAAGACAGAAGATAGTTAGAACAATAGAATGATAGACCAACTAATAGATAGAATAAAAGACAGAATGAAAGATAGAAATATCAAGACAAACAGAATGATAGGCAGACTGATAGACCCTCACCTCTTCAGCCTCTTTGAGCTGGATCTCCAGGGCCTGCTGGAGCTGTTCGTGCTGTTGGCGTCTGCGGAGTTCGTCCTGTTCCAGCAGTGCTTGCGCCTGCCTCTGCGCCTCCTTCAGCAGCTCCAGCTCTGCCATCTTCCTCTCCCGCTCCTCCTGCAGGGCCCGCAAGCGCTGCAGCTCCTGCTCCTTCGCCTCCCGTCTCTTCTCCCTCTGTTCCCGCTGCTCACGCCGTTTCAGCTTTAGGTCCTTATGAAGAGAATTTTTACCTTCCGCATGCAGCCGGATGGCCGTCTGGATAGCTGGAAGAAAAGCAAGCAAACTAAATTTGACATTTTGGGGAAAAACTTTGAGCGGTGGTTTAGATGGTTGCTAGAGAATTTCATACATGACAAGTCTAAAAAAAAAACACCCTCAAGTTTATTCTTTTTCATCTCCCCCCCCCCCCATGCACCAGGTGAAGGTTACCTTGGTTAATTCAATCACACCTATCAAGAAAAGGTTTCCCTATGCACATTTTTCAGTTTAGAAAGTAGAGCATTGGTGTTTACAATGCTGAGGTCATGGGTTTGATTCCCAGGGAAAGCAAGAACTGATTAGAATGTCAATGTGTTCCTAGAATGCAATGTAAGTCGTTTTGTATAAGAGCGTCTGCCAAATGCGTAAATGTAGAAAGTCTCATGAACTATCCTGTGAGTAAGAACTCAACCTTCGAAATGTCATGGATTTCCACTGACAAAGGCTGTTTCAGCAGAAAACCACAGTGACAATGACATTTTACTCGTCACTGTTTACATAAAAAAAAAAAAAAAATGCGTTAAAAGGTTACACAACAACAAAAGCCAATTGTAAAGAGTGCCCTGACTGAACAAGGTGTCTCTTGAAGAGAAGGAAACTACACAGGGAAATAAACTTAATCTTCAAACTTGCCGAACAAACAGAATACCTGACAAATGACCAAAAAGCTAATAGTATCTTTACTAATATACCTGTAGTCCACTCCTGCCTCTGTTTGGTGTCAGATGCACTAAGTTCATAGCTCTTGGTGAGCGTCTTCAGACAGAACATGCACCTCTTCCCATCTCTGTCAGGAAGAACCTTAAAAGTACAGCAGAGAAGCGTTACACACATGGCTGTGACCATTACAGTAAATGCTCACTTTAAATTGTGGGTTAAAGGCCAGCCAGGGGAAACAACCTACTAACCACAATGTTAGTAAGCAATTAATTATGCTGACATGTTCAGAGAAGGTGGTACTGATACTATGCTAACATTGAATTACACTTTTTATTTTTAGTAACAAAAACAATGTAACCACTGACACTCGTCCCCCACCTCTACACAGCAGTTTCCATCTAACTGAATGTTGCCCTTGCGATCTTTGCGGTCCTCGCTGGTGAAGTAGATTAAAGTGCTGGGCTTCAGGGTAAACCAGCGCTCTGTCCAGTTTCTTCTCAATTGACCTTTTTTCCACAGATATCCCTGGTGTCAGGAAGCACAGCATTTTCATGAATCTCAGTATCTCACACACCTATGTCACATTAGAAAGTTATTGCGAATAAAACAATTTAAGGAAATAGCTCACAATAGTGTGTATATATATATATATATATATATATGCACACACCTAAAGGATTATTAGGAACACCTGTTCAATTTCTCATTTATGCAATTATCTAATCAACTAATCACATGGAAGTTGCTTCAAATAGATTTAGAGGCGTGATCTCCGGAACTCCAAACTGAATGTCAGAATGGGAAAGAAAGGTGATTTAAGCAATTGAGGGTGGCACGCTTGTTGGTGCCAGACGGGCCGGAATGAGTATTTCACAATCTGCTCAGTTACTGGGATTTTCACGCACAACCATTTCTAGGGTTTACAAAGAATGGTGTGAAAAGAGAAAAACATCCAGTATTCAGCAGTCCTGTGGGAGAAACTGCCTTGTTGATGCTAGAGGTCAGAGGAGAATGGGCCGACTGATTCAAGCTGATAGAAGAGCAACTTTGACTGAAATAACCACTCGTTACAACCGAGTTATGCAACAAAGCATTTGTGAAGCCACAACATGCACAACCTTGAGGCGGATGGGCTACAACAGCAGAAGACCCCACCGGGTACCACTCATCTCCACTACAAATAGGAATTACAGGCTACAATTTGCACAAGCTCACCAAAATTGGACAGTTGAAGACTGGAAAAATGTTTCCTGGTCTGATGAGTCTCGATTTCGGTTGAGACATTCAGATGGTAGAATCAGAATTTGGTGTAAACAGAATGAGAACATGGATCCACTGTGCAGGCTGGTGGTGGTGGTGTAATGGTGTGGGGGATATTTTCTTAGTGCCAATTGAGCATCGTTTAAATGCCACGGCCTACCTGAGCATTGTTTCTGACCATATCCATCCCTTTATGACCACCATGTACCCATCCTCTGATGGCTACTTCCAGCAGGATAATGCACCATGTCACAAAGCACAAATCATTTCAAATTGGTTTCTTGAACATGACAATGAGTTCACTGCACTAAAATGGCCCCACAGTCACCAGATCTCAACCCAACAGAGCATCTTTGGGATGTGGTGGAACGGGAGCTTCATGCCCTGGATGTGCATCCCACAAATCTCCATCATCTGCAAGATGCTTCCTATCAATATGGGCCAACATTTCTAAAGAACGCTTTCAGCACCTCGTTGAATCAATGCTACATAGAATTAAGGCAGTTCTGAAGGCGAAAGGGGGTCAAACACAGAATTAGTATGGTGTTCCTAATAATTCTTTAGGTGAGTGTATGTTTATGCATATATAAACACTATACATTTAATAGGGGAAAAAAGATAAATCAACACTTAATACAAGGATGCATTAGACTGATCAAAAGGCAGAATAATGACTTTTATACTGTTACAAAAACTTCCATTTCAAATAAATGGTGTTCCTTTTAGCTTTTTATTCATAAAGAGGTTTTCATGTTTTATGGAAACTTTCCTTTTTTTAAATATATATACACTATCCCACAACCTGTACAGAAAGGTTTCTGTTTTTTCAAAAAAATATGTAGTGTGAGTTATAAGCTGTTTGCATCAAGGGGGACAATGAAAAAATATCTGGTTAAAATATGGTTAACCTGAACCACACACACACAAATATAAATAGATAATCCTAATACCTCTTTCAGCACATCACCCACTATTTCCCGGTACACCTCCTCTATTGCCATACTTATAGTTTCCTTTGCAATGCCCCTCGTTAATTTCCCAGAATTCATCATCTCAAGAAAAGCCCATACACTGAAGCCGTTCTGCTGAACGGAATCCTGGGAAATGAAGTCCTCGAGTTCAACAAGATTTAGCTCAACGCTCATGGCCATGCATAACTTCTTGAGTAAATATTCAACCTGTAGATAAAAAAGAAAAAATATCTTTGAGATAAAAAAGAAAAAAAATGTGTGATTCTGTGAAGATAACAGCAGCTATATGACACTACTTTTGTGCATTCACCAACCAACTTAAAATACTACATGCAAATGCTTGTTTATTTTAAAACTACAATTACTAAAAATGTATTGTAGCTACGGAGCACTAAGATATGTCTTTACTGCATTTTCTCTTACTTCTCCTCTATGAAAGTATCACAAGTTACATTATGATTTTACCAACGGTTGCAAAACGAGGCACAGGAAATCAGCCAAGCTGCAAGACAAGAAACAGCACAAGGGCGGTGGGAAAACAGACACATTCAGCACAAACGCATAAAAGAGAGAGAAGAAACATTAACCATGGAAACACAGCGGCTCTGACATCTTCCCACTGACACCAAGATCACCTTAGTTTCTATTCTAGCTATTTAAAGCATATATTGGCAGTGCTTTGACATTTAAAATGAAAAGATGAACAGACTACTAGTAGATTTGGCTGTATAATTATCAGAAACTGAGAAACATGCAGAGGTTTGAACAATTACCAGTTTCGGTTGAAGTGGAAAAAAACAGAAAATAGCTCGTAGTAAATGGTGGTCCTGTGGTTGGCAGCAGGTTTACGGGTGTCTGGTGTGATTTACACTCAAGCTCTCAATATCTCAAGAAGAGTCAAGGTACAGACAACAGTACAAAACATATTCTAGTTTTAATAGGAGAAATATAGTAGCCTTAAAAGTATTTTTCAGGTGTATTTGTAAGTAACACTTAATGTGTGAATATCATTGCATTCGATAACAAAATGTTAAAAATAGGAATCTGCATATAAATTATGTCTCAGAACTAAGATTCACAGTTTCTGAGGTATTTTTGCACTTTAACGAATTGGTCCACATGAAGTCAGTTATTATAATAACCACTGGTGAAGTTTAACATTAACTACTAACCAGAACCATTAACATCCAACAACTAGAAAGTGTCTAAAATATTTGTCTTCATTTAAAAATATATCCATTTTATCATTTAAAACCTAGCAAATTTCCTTATCTTTAAGACAAGTATGATATTTTATTAAACGCAATGGATAGATTTGTGAAAAATTGCGATAGTATTTTGTGATCCAAGTGAAATGGATTCACAAAAAAGAAAAAGAAAATTTTGATTTTGTCCTTTGGGAATTTATTGATTGGATGGTTGTGGTTTGCTATTGGTCGATCTCATATGAGTGACAGGTAACCCCGCCCTCGCTGCTGTAAACGCGTCATCAAAGAGAAAAGATGTCACGGTGAGAGTGAGGGGAAGTTATTTTGGCACATGCATTTACAAAAAAACCAAGAAGAACTGTCAGTCTTGATTTCAGGGTGACATTAAGTGTGGGTTGACACACCAATAACATCATTTAACAGCCTTTGGGTTAGAGAAACATCTAGAACTGCATAGCAAAACTGTGAACCGATGGGATTATTTAAAGCTTCTAAAAATTGATCTAAATGAGATACAAGTTAGTTATGTTAATGTTAGATACAGAGACGCATTAACTAAAAATAAAATTCTGTCATCATTTACTCACCCTCAAGTTGTTCCAAACCTGCATGAGTTCCTTTCTTCTGTTGAACACAAAAGATGTATTAAAAAACGTTGGTAACCAGACAGTTGACGGCACCCATTGACTTCCACAGTATTTTTTACCTACTATGGGAGTTAATGGGTGCTGTCAACTGTCTGTTCTTTAAAATATCTTCTTTTGTGTTCAACAGAAGAACCCCATAAAGCTTTAGAACAACTTGAGGGTGAGTAAATGACAGCGTTTTCATTTTTGGGTGAAATATCCCTTTAAGATTCATCCCTACATGAATCTCACCTCATCAGGGACTATGACCAGCGGATATCTGTCCTCCGAGAGAAATATGAACAGACACCAGAGCCGAAAGGCATCTTTTCCAGGTAAAATGCTCTTTCCCTCAGGTCTATAGTTCTTCTTGGCAGTAAGAGTCCAGCAGAGCTCATCCACATTTTCTTTGACAAACGTGCCTTCCACCACCTAACAGAGGAGACAAACTCTTAAATCAGAAACTATTATGCTACAGCATCAAGAAATGTAAGAATGTTAAAGATAAATCAATGTCAGGCAAGGTTTATGATATATATTGGCCAGCAGAACACATACCAAAAAACTAAATTAAATCCACTGATTCAGAGTGCTGGAGGGACAGATATAGCTTTATAGACATGCACAAACATATTGTCTTGCGCACAATGACATAAAAAGCCTGAGTTAAAAATAATAAAAAACAGGATACTACAGTGTATGAGAATAGAGCAAGGATGTGTACCTTGTCCAGAATGTATTTATTGAGGTAGGGCATGTATCCCTGACTGGACACTGGACCGTCATCATCATCTCTGAAGTGTTCCTCGAGAGCTGCCGGATCGTGCGGGATACTCAGAACTGTGTAAAGATTATGAGACAAGACCTGCAGAGCAACAGCACACATCTTAAGCCAATAGTCACACATACACAAAACATTACAGGGGATTTACTAGATCCATTCAACCCTTCACAATTATGCCAAATTTGTCATTGAAAATGGGAAAAGAATGCAAAAGACATGCATTTTGGCACTTTTTGACCTCACGTTATGTATTACTAAAAAACAAATCTTGAAATGAGGTAGACCACAGGTAGTAGTATTTATTTAGATTAGATTAATTGAACATTCTCTGCTCACAGAGCTTTGATTGAACATATGGCTTATGATACCAATTTCATATTTACTCAGTAATGCTTTTAAATATTTTTAAGAGCTACCGGTACTAGAGACACAAACAGGCAAGATTTTGAAAAATAATTTGCTGTTAGACTGCACAGCGTCACTGAACCCTTCCGGCAACATCACATTACTTCTCTAACTTTGCTCTGGAACTTCTCTAAATGTTTCTTCGAAAATAACGAAGCTGACAGTATGAACTAGAGATGAGAAGATCAAACAAAGAGTCTGAGCTCAGAGCACACATCCGGTGGCCAGCTTTCTTAGAGCTGAAGATTTAAAGTTCATCAGTTTGTGCTCGTTTACCACTTCAGACCCACAATTCCCAGTGATCAGAGATGACCATTACAGCTGGTCATTTTGAGATCTGGACTGGACTTAATTAATCACGGGGCTAAACTTAAGCAACAATCTCTACATCCATGCAAAGGCTTCTGTGCATACCGTACATAAGGTGTACTGCAGTATAACATGCTTGATGATTGATGATTTTTTTGCAAAACTAAACTCGAAAGCACCAGAGTGAAACTCAGACACCTCAAGCCCTATGAGATAGTTAATTATTTGACCTTTAAAATGCGTGAAAAAAGAAGGGGAGGACAGTTTTGCATTTCCATAACAATTATACTTGAATCTATGAATGCACAGATCTCTTAAGGTAGGCTGTTTTTACAAATGGCTATTTGTAGATGAAAACCTGTGACCCAGATATTCGGCAAGTTCACCATGTGGCATCTGATGATTTGCTCACACAGGAAACACATAGCAAGCAGTTAAAGCAAGTGCATGGCAATTTTTTAAAGCATCAAATTGAAATGGTAAAAAATAAATTAAATCTAATTCATTGAGCCCAATTCTCTCTTTCAGATCAAGGAATACATTTTTCAGACCCTGAGATCTGAGAGTCGTTTGGAACCCCATTTTTCAGCATTTAGCAAAGTTTGCTTAGTGCATTAATGATTTGCAGCTCACCTTTAGTTGTGACTTGGACACCTTTCCACTCTTCTCCACATCTAGAGCGGTGAAAGCATACCAAATGGACTTGAGCAGTTCTGAGCGCAAGTCCATGACTGCAGCAATTTTACTTTCCGTTTTTCCTTTTTTCACTGCCTTCTCTTTTTCTCACTCTGTCGTTCAAGGCCACCCACACCCACTGCACAAGTGTGCAACCTCAAACTTGCAAATGACACCCCCTGCTGGGTAAAAACTCAATCAAAAAGGAATAAAGTTCATCAAACATTTTGATTTAAACAGAATAGAAGTCATCACAACAAAAAAATTGAATATAAAAGTACACACTTATACAGACATCACACTTGCAATGGGGTAAGTCACACCAAACTCACTTTAGAGCTTGCAACCAACAAAGAGCCAAATCCTCTTTCTAAATAAATATACAGTCCATCTCTGGGTCTATTTATAAGCTCTGAAACAAGAAGCACCCACTTGGCCCAATGTAAGTAACTAGCTCTTAACATTCACTGTCAAAAGAGAGTGAAAGAGCTCTGAATTTGAATAAGTCCTAATTGAAAGCGGTTATCTTGCAACTTTTGAGCTCTACAAACACTCAATCGGAAACATTTAACCATTACTTTTTTATAATAATAATAATAATAATAATGTGTGTGTGTGTGTATATATATATATATATATTTATAAAACCACAAATTATGTGCTAAAATAATGAAACCAGTCAACATATTTAACCTCAAAATCAACAGAGAAAAATAAATAAATAATTAAGCTTACTGGGACCATGTAACATTGTGACACTTTCAAGCTCATTCACCCACAATTCTTATAATAAAGACTTAAATTCCCGGATCATTAAACGTATGCATCATGCTAGTATTTGTTGTACCATATTTCATTTATATTGATTTTATTTTTAAAAAAAGAATCTAAATTCCCATACTCATACAAATTAAAATTATGGTAACACTTTATTTTACAATGTCTTTGTTACATATCTTACATGTACTTAATATAACAATCACAACTAACTAAACCCTAACACTAATTATAGAGCAAGTAGTAATTACATGTTAATTAATATTACTCAGTACTTGCTTGTATAACAACACTGTAACAAGGTTAACAAAAAAAAAAGGGGGGGGGGGGGTTTGCTTAAATATCAGGAAAATAATAGCAAAATGAGAAAAAATATGAATCAGACACCATCTTTGGTCGATATCAAAACTTATGTACATACGAAAAAAATTTAATTTCCCCACCACAGTATCCACTAAATATATAACTATTAAAAAGCAACAAAGATTTGATAATGTGACATTCTATACCAAATATACAGTTTAGTGATGCTAAGGTGAGAATTCAGCAAGAATCATAACCCGTTCTTTAAGAACTGCACAACTAGGTTGTTTATTTCGTGATAACTGATACAGGATAAATGTTATACATTCTTTTTTTTTTTTCTCAAAACACTGATATTTTGTCATTTTTCAGTTTTAATATGTAAAAATTACACCAAACAAAAGCAAGGATTTGGCGAGATCGATATGATACATGATCTGGATGTTTAACAAAATCGCCTACAAATCATAAGCAGCGATTGACGGCCGACACTGGCAATCCTCTGTTCAGTTATAAGAGACGATGATAACAAAGAACACAAAACAGAACTAAAACGAGGACATTACGGATAAGATGCCAGTGTGCGCCAGAGAAACATAATTCTTCCAAGTCATCATTCATAGCCAAGAAAATGCACAGAGAATAATCTTTCTGCTGTATATATGCAATTGCTCGAGCTCTGGAGTCGACTGTACTGTACAAAAAGACATACAGATGTTTAAACCTAGTCTGTCAATACTTCAGTATAAACAAAACAAAACTGGTTTCAGGAGCTAAAAACTACAATGGACTTTCATTTAAAAAAAAGAAAGAAAAAAAATCGTTTTTGACATTCACATTTCTGAAACATCTGGTAACGGTATTGATCATGATGGACTAGTGTCAAGATGTGATGCCTTTCAAAGAGGAATTCCCTCCTTTGAGCAGCTGTCTGTCCTTAAACCACTCCTGTCTGTTTGCGGTGTTTCGGCAGAGCACGGTTAATCTCGGCCATGAGAATGAGTGAGTGAGTGAGAAAGAGACAAAGAAAGAGTCACAAAAATCCATCCCAAGGCTTGAGGTTGTTACGGTGAGGCTGGGGCCTTGCTGTTGTAGTGCACCTGGTACCTGTTGACATGTAAGCCTTTGACCTGCATGGACAGGCAGGTGGTTTTGCAGGGAATCATGTCCTCGTCTTCTTCTCCCATGAGCCAGTCCTGCACGCTGCGCTCGGCGGCAGGGGGCACATGCTCACTCAGCCAGCCCCGGTGCCACTGCTCGAAGCGCTCGTGTTGGGCCCGTGCTACTCTGTGCTGGGACTAGGCGAAGAAACAAACAAAAAATATTTCATATCAGTAAGAGTTTTTAAAATAATTGTCCACATATATGCATTTGGCTGACGCTTTTATCTAAAGCGACTTACATAGCATTCAAGATTCACATTGATATTCTAATTAGTTCTTGCTTTCCCTGGGAATCAAACCCATGACCTTGGTGTTGCAAGCGCCAGGTTCTACTATTTAAGTTACTTTACAGAGATTGCACTCACAAAGGTAGAATTTTAGCCACTGAAATACTAAAGCGATAGAAAAGTTCATTTTTATTTGATCAACATACTCTCCGAGCCTTCACCAAGGCTCCTCGGCGGTACATGTAGTCTTCGGAGTTCATCACAAACACCATCTTGTGCGTGTTGAGTTTGAAACGGCAGTCCAGGTTCCCGGCTGTCTCCACACCCATCTTCCGGTGCCACTCTCTCCGGCAGCGCATGGCTTCCACCTGCTTGAGCTGCCATCCGCGGAAATGCCTCAGATTCCTAAAGGTGAGTCACATAATAGTAATAATGACAACTTTTAAACTAATGTTTTAAAATATGAAACCTAACCATCTGGCTACAAAAGGGAAAGAATAGGCATAAAGAGAGCAGGTAAAACATGTGCGTAAACGTTTTTTACCTGGGTAGAAACACAGGCTTGAAGTAGTAGCCTTCTGCCTGAGAGCACACAGACTCCGTCCCTATATATTGCTCCATGTAATTAGACAAGCTCTGTAAAACACAATAAAAAAGACAGCAGATATGAATGCACTAGAAAACAAGATAACACTTATGCCTCACTATACCAGATTACCCCATTACATTTAATGCTTTAAAGTAGAGGTAGGCCAAGTAATCAGCATGACAATCAATTGCTGGAACAATTAGTACGAGAGCGGCCTCTATAGGCAAAATAGTTTTTATCATGGTATTTGTTTTGACGAGCAAGGCTGCACTGCACAGAACGGGACATTTAAAATATAGACAATGAAACAGTATGTATACAGTATGTTTTCATAGCATTATGAAGTCATTTATTTGTTGACTAAAAGCTGCATGAGTGAAGTATATTTGCCATTGAGATGGAGAGGACACAAACATTACCTCAAGAGGATAAAACAGTATGACAAAAACAAACGCAAGTCCAGCCCAAATGTTAACGGTCACAATTGTTACCATCTATTTGCATTTGTTTTTAATCAGCTGGTCACGTTTATGCATTCATTAGCCAAAGAAATTGCATATTTAAAGCTAGTGACACGAGATGTTGATATGTATATGCAGCCGACAGATATAAAATAAAATTATAAATGAAAAAAATAAATTATTCAGAAATGCATTCAATTTCAGAAAAAAATAAAAATAAATCTTTTCTGTAATAAATCTTTTGTTGTTTTGACTAGACAATTATCAAGTGTTCTAAAATAAAATAATGTGTAAGTATACATACAATATACATATGTACCTAATTAATGCTTCAATAGCCTTTGTGTAGATGTTTAAAGTTGGCAATTTTTAAACATGAAATGGTAAAACTTTACAACAAGAGACAATTAGTAACTAAGGTTAATAAATGCTTTAGAAGTACTGTTAATTTTAAGATTAACTCAGTTTTTTTTATATTAATGCACTATGAACTAGCATGAATGATCAAGGTATAAATCATATATTCATATTTAAATAGTACAGAACATTTTCATGGTTCAGTACTGTTCTTGTTTTTTACTTTCGTCAAAATTCAGTGCTATTTTACAATTGATCAATCGGCCCGAAAAAGTTATCACCACCAGTAACATTGACTAAAGTTCAACCTCGTCTTTAAAGATTTATAGGTAAAAAAAAACAACCAAACTATTTCCTATAAAAATAACAGAAGTTTGCGAGGAGGTACCTGAACATCCAGTGGGTCATCGCCCTGGGCCTCCTCTGTGTCCAGCAGCTCAATCGTTAAGGTTACCTGACCTTTGTTTTGAATGAACATGACCTGAAAAGAGGAAGAGCCAAGAAATTACAAACTAAACAATTACAAAACGTTTATGCATGACAATTTATACGATTAATGCAACTAATAATCACATCTTAATTAGACGTGCATTAGTCATATAAAGGAATAGCATAAGGTCAAGCACCTTGAAGCAGTTCTCTTCAGCCATGACTCGCTCTGCCTTCCATTGGTAACTGGCCTCCCAAGCGGCACGGACACACTGGGACGAGAGATTCCCACCGGCGGCCCCCCTCTTCCTCTCAGACAGGTACAGCTCAGTGACTTGCAGACACACCTCATCACTGACCAGGTGTTGAAGCTGCAAATCAGACAGAAAAGCATGTTAACACACCGATCATAGTGATCTTTGGCTCTCTGGTGTATTAGTGTGAATACATAAAATAAAAATAAACAACCACAGACCAAAAAACCCCCGAAAAACAAAATAACTGCACCCATAGACATTGATTAGATCATGCTTTCAGCTACCAATATGTGTATTACTCTTTTTGGTACCATTTCACACCAAGTTCTCATTTGTTAACATTAATCTATTAACAAACATAGGGCAATATTTTTTACTTCTTTATCTTGGTTAGTAAAAAGTCATGTTAGTTCACAGTGCATTAACCGATATTAACAGACAAACTTTGATCTTAAAAACATCTATTAGTACCATAAATGTTCAGATTAATGTTAACTAAGATTATAAGATTATATTTTATACTTAATATGTACTTATATTCAAATATGAATGCTTTTAAATAAAATAAAAAACTGACCACAAAATGCAGAACAAATATGAAAAAGCAGTCTTGTTTAAATATTAATGTATATTCAGTATTAAGCAACTATTCACTTAAGATTCATGAATCAGAACCAAGGTAATTTACAGAAACCAAAACTTGTTGTAAATTAAAAGTGTAATTTACTTTGGTACAAGACTAACGTTATAATTGAAAAATTATAACAAAATATGAATATGACCCCTTTGAAAGTATACAAATTACCCCCAAAAAACATAGCTTTGTGCAATCCAACTCTCTGACTCACTTGTCTTACGATGTTCTGAATGAGCTTGTCAACAGTGAAACCGATATAAGCGTGGATGGTGAACATCTCTCTCAGGGTGTCCTCGTACTGCATGGACTCCAGGTTTCCATCCAGTAGACTGCGTACCATGTCTAAGAATGCTGGGTAATATTCTTCTAACTCCACCTCGCCTAATACAAAAGACATTACTTGTAAAAATTGTGCAAGAATGTTAATTTGGTTGTAAAACCACACTTTAAACTATCCCAAAGCAAAAGTGAGTGTTGCTTACTTCCTGTACAAAACATACGGCCACAACGCTAGACTGTTAGTGGAAGTGTAAAAGTGCATCATTCATGAAATCTACTCACTTGGCTGTTTTAGACGAAGCTCCATTGCCAGGTCATTTGCCTTTTCTCTGCGCCCCTCTCCCATGAGCAGTCGTTCCCGATTCTGCTCCGCCCTGTGTTCCAGTAACTGTCTCTCTGCCTGCCTGTAAACCTTCAGTAGCCGCGAGCAGAGAGTCTGGTGCAGCCTCAGGAAGAAGTACCAATTATTATTGACGAAGAACAGGTTATAAACTCCATCCAGCTCCTTCTGGTGCTCAGCTTCCGGGTCTCGCAGATCCACCGCCTCCCCTTCTGGATTCATGCTGTGGGAGGGTGTAGAGGTGTCCATGCTCTGAGGGGAGGTGCATCGTCTTCGTCTGGAATCTCCGTTCAGCTGTTGTTGACCACCTGTCGTTGAGAGCCCGCCTCCTGCGGTGGTGCCGTCCTCACCCTCTGCCTCCTCATCCGTAAACTCTTCAGTCTCGCTAAGCTCTCCACGGCGGGCAAAAAAGAGGTCAGGGACGAAGTGTTGAATGATGCGCTTGATGTGGTCCTTGTCATCCTTGTGGATGGTAGGCTGGCGCTTGACGTGGTAGATGATGAGGGAGGCGGCGTCCTCCAGGATCTGTTTGTCTTCATAAGTGAAGATCATGTGGGGTTCGCTGGTCAAACCTGTGCCCGAGCCATCACGACCTTGCTGGCCCACGCCACCCTCTTCTGTGCTCTGCTCCTGCCGCTGTGGAAAGGAGAGAAAAAAGAAGAGCTAGCAACAAGCCGTTACCTGCAAGACACATGAGACTCTTGTAGCAAGCGACCGGAGATGAGATTTCAGACGCTGTACTCACTTTTTATTGAACAGGAATGCAGAATTAAAATGTTGAAGATTTAATGAGTTCTTATTGTTAAGCTTATTTTGACAAAGACACAGATCTGTGTGTTATTCCTATATTACAAAGCTATGTGGCTCTGCTGCTTTTTTAGGAGGCTTGATCACTTTATATGAACAGATTGAATTTAGGCTTTAATTCACACAAAGACTGAGCAGCAAACAGAAACTCATCCGTTTGATGTTTGATGCACGAGAATAATCCTCATTGGTTCTTGCTGAAGCTCAAACGTGCTGCGTAACATGAGAATTAACCTCATTGGTTCTCGTACGTCAGGCAAACATGCTTGAGATTCTGTTTATCAAGACTGATGTGTGCGTTGACGAATGTTTATATGTGAATAAACATAAATCTGTTCTCTATATAAAGCAAATGATTGTATCTCTTTAGAAAATTTGAACTAAACCGCTCAATTCATATGGAATAGTTTTACAGTCCCTTTATGGACATTTTGAAGTGTCAAAGTAGGTGTTGCATAGGCTGTCAATGGAGGGAAAGAAATCGCTTGGATACAAAAAATAAAAAAATCTTAATTTGCATTACAAAGATGAACAAAAGTCATACGGGTTTGGAACAAGATGAGAGGTAGTAATTAATGAAAGAATTTCCATTTTTGGGGGAATTATCTCTTTATCTTCCACTGTGACTTTAGTCTCTAAAAAGAAATTGATGTAAATTACCACTACTAGTCAAAATAATGTAGTATACGAGAGTCAAAATAGTATCTTTCAGGGATCGAAAACCTCTTCTCCAGATCCTGAGAAAAGCTGCTAAACTCACCTCATCATAGATGCTCTCTATTTCATTGAGAAGACTCTTGGATCGGAGGGCCTTCATGTCATTCTGTTTGAAGTTGACACCCTGGTGGTCCAGTGATTTCAGATACGCCTTCTCGTATTGCTCTCTCCAGATTTTGTTGAAACCCTGCTGGGCCTCCCTCCACTCCTCCTCTTTAGCTTTCAATCTATGGCAAGAAAATCATAAATATTTTCTAAATGCTTTTTTTCTACTATACAGAGGAATCATTAAAACTTTATGAACACAACTGACTGCAAAATAGAAAGAGCAGTGCAGCTACAAATTACAATTGTCATCTAGTTTTCTTTTTGATGATCTATCCTTTTAAGTTAGCTATCAAATGAAACGGATGTTTTTATTTGCTTTGCATTATTACAAAAATGTTAGTTCTCCCAAAAATAAAAATTGTGCCATCAATTACTCACCCTCATGCTCCCCAAACACAGAAGAATGAACCTCAGTTCTCTTGGGTCAAGAAAGCAAGCATTAAATATGTTCATCGCCTAAAGGGATTGTGCATCTTCAGAAGACTTATTAAACTGCTCGATTCATCTAGATTTATTTTCGCTTTACGAACATTTTAAAAATTCTGAGGTTTGGTTGGATAGACATTAAAAATATTGCTTGTTTTCTGAAAATGATCAAAAGTCTTAAGGGTTTGGAATGACATAAGAGTGAATAATTGATGACAAATTTTCATTTTTGGGTGAACCAACCATTTTTTTTGAGAAAAAGAGAGCAGTGTGAGAGACATGCAGGGGGGAAACAAGAAGAGAGAGTTAAAAGGAAAGCAAAAAAAGTAAGATTTGTTTGTTAACCTTTTAAGTACAACAGGAACTGCAGTGGCTGGACTCCTCTTCAACCCCTCTATGATCTCCGGAGCCTTGTCGCCATATATACGATAGACTGCACGCCGCTGTATGACCTCAGAAGTTCCACCCAGGCAGTCGTCCAAGCGGAAGCGCTCTTGATCCTCTGGCGAAAGGCGTGATAGCTTCTTCTGGACACTTTCCAAAACTCTTATTGTTGCCAAATTAGTCTCAAGCACAACATCCAGCTACAAAAAAAATTAATATATTAATCTCAGCGGAGTTCAAGATGAAACCTAAACCTCCTGATAATCTTACCTCAAATCTCTCATCCTCGCAGCGATGAAGTTGCTCTTCATACGGTGTTTTCTTGGAACTCACAAACGTGGAGTCTTCAGACCAGGAAGGGAATGAGACCCAGGTATCATTCAGCACCTAAAACAAAACAATGAGCTTGAACCGCTTGTACTACCATCAAGTTTCTGAACCCATGACTGAAGCCTTCATAGATGTAGCAGTATCGGATTGCTCTTTTAAAGACGTCTGGCAAATCAGCCACTTCAGATTTGGCATGAATATCTAGCTTATCATCTACAGATAAAATTACTGTTTACAAACAAGCGTTCAGCAACGACACCTCCAGGTTCTCCAGGCACCCTGGAAAGAGCTATGAGATAAGTACTTCCATTCAAATTGAGCTGAAAGAAATTGCATCGTGGAGGCTGAAACACCCCATTTTCCAAATGTGTCATGGAGATTTGGATTTTTGCAGATTTGTACCAATATCTGTGGATCAGTAAAAACCCAGGATTGGTGTCATCATTCTCCTTGAAACAACTGACTGCTGCGTGGATGACGATTTTGTCATGGCAGATTTTCATTTTAAAATGATTTCTTTTAAGTCAATACTAAATTAAACACACCATTACTTGGCGTTTAACGATACACTGATACACTCTCAACGATATTGAGATAAAAGTGACGATACGTATCGTTGACGTAAACTATATGATTTGTGATATAGAGTTAGAAGCATAACTCACCAAAAAATTTAAATTCTGTCCCTCCTTTTAAAGTCAATTCCCCATAAACTTCAAAGATCCAAAAAAAAGTAATAAAGGCATCGTAAGAATCAATTGAGTGGTCTAATCCAAATTCAAGACTCCTGAAGAGACATGATGGCTTTATATGATGAACAGATTTACAATTACGGATATACTGTAGTAAACATAGACATTCAAATTTGAGTGCGCGTGATGCGTGAGAACATAAGAGTGAGTAAATGGAGACAATTTTAATTTTTAGATGAACTAACCCTTTTAGGAAGAGTCATTTTGACCCACTTTGTGATTAAAACAATGAATGATTGCACTGATCATCTGAAGCGTGCTTGAACAAAATCGCAAACATAAATTACTTCTCAAAGTGAAAGAGCAAACAGCTTTTAAATCACCATATTACATTTCGTTTTAGTAGTATGATTATTCAGAGCATTTTAGATGGTTTATGCTCATTAATATTGGGAGAGGCGGGACAGCAAGCACCAGGACAGTCTGTGTAACAGATCCAATGATTACTACAACCAAACTACTAAATGTAACAATGTATAATGAATATCTATGGGTCCTGATAATAATAAAATTATTTAAATAATAGTAAGGGGAAAAAAAACACTTCTTTATTTTGGCTTAAAATAACTATTGACATAGTATTGTATTGTGAGTTTAGTATCGTGACTTGTACAAAATCGTGTCATGAGTGTAGAGCAGTGGTGTCTTGAGTCAAAGCCCATTTAATCGTGAAAGTGACACAGCCCTTTATGGCCCCCCAGAACATGATTTCTACTGAGGAGGAACCCCCACCCCCCTCCACTTTACACATGTATATAGAAACAAAATAATAACATAATACTTCATATTGTTTCCATTACATATTATTATAGTACAAATAATAGATTGTTTTTATGGCATCATAACTAAAATAAATATACATACACACACACACACACACACACACACATACAGTTAAAGTGCAGTACCTCTTTGCATATAGCAGTTCGGCCACTGCATTTGGGCTGCTGGTATGTCTTGGGCAGGGCTCTATAGCTGGAACCCAGGCGTTTACAGGAGGCGTAATCCACTTCTCTGCCTCCACCTTCCATGTAGCGCTCAGAGAGGCCCGAGATGGCATGAGACAGCTCTTTATCACCCAAAAATGACTTAAACTGGGTGTACAGTTCTGGAAACTTCCTACAGAATGAGACACCAGTGGCATATGACTCATGAATGTCATATTAGGGTTGAAAAATGCACCATATCAAAACAAATGGGATTAAATAAAAATAGCCTTTTTTTTTTTATAAATCGGGCTTACCCCAAAAATGGAGTAACAAGCTGCAGGAGTTCAGCTCCTGAAACCACTTCCTGATTGAACAAGGCTATGCAGCGTAAGAAATTCTCATACACTTCCTGACTCTTTAGCAGACGACGAACCTAAAAATGTAAATAAAGGAAATTGTTTAATGGCTGAGACTATGCAAAACATCTTAAGGCAACGGCTGACTTGCTACCGCTTAGAAAAACTGTGCTTATGAAATGCACCTTGTCAAAGAACGTGAATTCCCGCAGGACTCCATGTTTTCCCACAGCAGCAAAAGATGGGTCCTTGGAACAGGAATACTTCATTTTTTTCTGCATGGATAAAACGATAAATCATTTAAGCAGAAGTAAGCCAAATATTAAGATACATTTAAACTTTACAAGTCTTTCAGATACAGCGGTATATAGGATTCTTGCATGGCAAGGGTCAACTCTGACCTTCAGAAGTGGGGTCATGTGGGGCAACAGCATGGGTCTCGGTCTCTTCTTGGTCTGCTTATTCATTTCCTCTTCCTCTGATTTCTTCAAATGGTCTTTGCCAGGCAAAGAACCTCCAGTGAACTGGAATCAAGAGACATAGTTCTTATAAAAACCACTGTACCTATCAAAAGCTTGGGGTTGTTTTTTGAAGAAAGCCTCTTATGCTCACCAAGGCTGCAATTATTTGAGAAAGTCCTACTGACCCCAAACTTTTTAAACAATGGTTTACACAATTGATTTTTTTTAGGGAAAATCATTTTGTTGTACATTTAAAATGTACAAATAGGTAATTTTCTGACCAGAGATCTCTTTGCATCAGGCAAAAACTGGCCAAACTCCGCAAGTAGATCCTCTTGTCCTTTGAAAAGGCTCGCCACTTTAGAGAAAACCTCATCTTCGGTCATTCCACCAGTGCTACGGCCTCTGCTCTCCTTCACCTCCAGCTGTTCCTTCTGCAGATGGACACAGGATGCCCAAAATCAATGAACTTCGATAAGTTTATGGGATGGATAGGAAAACAGTCCAAAATAACCCACTTCCTTTAGAGCTAGTAGGTGGTAGTCTAGTCTCAGGCAAGGCAGCACAAAAACATGATTTGTTCATCGAATATCTGATACATACAGAACGAAAATTGCCAAAAATCACAAGCTCCAATCAGATTGGCTTGCTGAAACTGAAGATACACACGAGCAGAACCGTATATTCCTACACGCGCTTTATTTTCTGACTTAATGCCTGTGAAATTACGAGGACTTTATACTTTTGGACTGACAGAAATTCAGGTCACATTTTTTGCAGACCTAAATGCACATAAATGACAAAAGAAATAGGTTGGTGGCTTTTCATGTTGTTCAAACAATGTCCAGTTTTGGCAAAATAAGCGATTCTTGGCAAAAAAAAAAAACGCTACAAAATTGACTGTATGTCGATAGTCTGGCTCTGTGTTATCATTGGCAGCCTAGTGGTTAAGGAAAATACTGTAATACAAAAGGTACGGTCAAACCTTGAGAAAAACACAAAAAAAATGTGGTTTGCTCTCACCTGGTATGTATGTAGAATTTCCAGAAAGGACCGGTAGGTTTCTGGGTTGTCCAAAAATCGGTTTTTGATCTTATTCACGTAACTGATGGCGCTGTCAAACTCCACAGGACTGGGCTCTGATGTGGGAGGGGATACCGATGTGGTGGCCGGCTGTGATTGGCTCTCTCGGCTGGGCAGAGGAAGTGACAACCTGCTTGATTGTTCAGGAGGTCCAGATGATGAAGCGATGCTTTCAGGAGAAGTCACGGCTTCATTCTGGGCTGACCCTGCCTCAGCCAATGTTGACGAAGAGGCACTAACCACTGGGCTGCCCGAGCTCCTTCCTGGTCCTGGAGAGACCTGAGGGGAAAGAGTAACAACCATTTAACCCAGTGGTTCTCAAATAGTGGGGCGCGCCCCGATGCCAGGGGGGGGGGGGGCGCGCGTGACCGTGGGAAACATGCTTTTTTTGTCAGGGAGTAGGTTTTCTTGCACTGAACAAGAGCAGCAGATATGAAGTTCAGATAAAAAACCCTTTACCCGTTGAGGTGTATGATCACACCGGTGTTCATGTGTCACGTGATCAATCGCTAAATTCAAACGTGTTTTCACGCGATATCTGGCACTGATCCAAAAAAGACGCGCTCAGAGAACTTGATCATTGTAAAGGTTTTTAAGCGACAATCATTCACTTCCACATATCTGAGAATCTGAATATCAGGTAGTTGATAACAGAGCCAACAAGTTGGTGACTATTTTGAATAAAAAAGAAAAAACTAAATAAATGTGAAATATCTATCAAACAGCGCTTTTTGTGACTGCGGTCTGTCACGTGACAAGCATGACGCGTTGCCATGGAAACAATAAAGCGAAAGTTCCAAAATAGGGGGAGGGGGGGGGGGCGCGTGAAATGTTTACTTCTTCCTAGGGGGGGCGCGACAGAAAATAATTGAGAAGCACTGATTTAACCAAAGTTTTTAATATACTAAAAAAAAGACAATGGCCCACATAGGCTCATTACATCACTTTTACACAAGTCATAAAAGTTGTGGAAAAGTGAACAATCGTTCAAAAGTTTGGGGTCATAAGATTTTTTACACGTAAAAAAAAAAAAGTCTCTAACGCTCATCAAGGATCAATTTATTTTACCAAAAAATACAGTAATATTGTGAAATATTATTACAAAGATTAGGCATCCACTACTCCAGTCTTCAGTGTCACATGATCCTTCAGAAATCATAATATGCTGGTGTTCAAGAATTTTTTTTTTTATGATCAATGTTGAAGACAGTTGTGCTGCTTAATATTTGTGTGCAAACGGTGATAATTTTTTCAGGATTCTTTGATGTATAGAAAATTTAAAAGAACATCACCTAATTGAAATAGATATCTTTTGTAACCTCATAACGGTCTTTACTGTCTGTTGATCAACTTAATGCATCCTTGCAACATAAAAGTATTCATTGCTTAAAAAAACAGCTTATAAGCAGTCGGTTGCATTGGATAAAACTCCGTTATGCTTAAAATAGGTTGAAGTTTAAAGGTACGAACTCAACTAATAAAAAAAAACAATCAAATCTTTGGCAACATCCATACCACAGCTACATAAATTGGAGGAATTATTGATGTATATTATTATTATGCAATTACAACTTTAACTGTTGACTGTGATAATCAAAATGACAAAAAAAGCAATAAACTTCATGCACATTTCCAAGAAGTAACTGTCTATTTATTCTTAAACACCAGGTTAATGTGATTGATTCAGCGGACAACTCCTCGACAGTCTATGTGGCATGACGTCACCAAAGTGTGAACTCGAAGGAAGCCAGCGAGGGGCCCGTTTGGGACAGGGCCAAAGTCAACATGAAATCAATATCAACCCTATTTACTCTCTTAATACACATTCCTCATCTTTTTGTGCACAATTCATCAGTGCGTGTTAATAAAAGAAAAAAAATATTTGTCTTTGCAATCACTCATTAAAATGTAATTACTTGCTCCGCATCTTTTCTTTTCTGCCAGCAAGTCAACGTGGTTCATTTGAAAAGGACAAACAGCAACTTGGGCATTGTTTCGGCTATCTTGCATATTAATATGCAATCATGCTTTTCACAATCCAATCAGTTCCCAGTAGATTACAAAAACACACACAAAAAAAAAGACCTATGCAAAATGGGCTTTCTTCAAATATCTTGCATCACTGAATTCACAACTACTTTTACTTCTTTAACATTTCTGAGTGATGACCTTTTCACAATTGGTGAACTGAAACAAGCAGTGAAAATGAAGAACAAAGCGCACACGCACACCAATGCAAACAAGTAGTAAACTGATGCACCACAAGTTTTACCTGTGAGGGAAACGGGGACTGAAGAAAAGCCATTCCATTCTTGGGAATTTCAATCCGATAGCCAGGCGGTAAAAAGGCGTTAAACCCCAGGACTAGGTCAGGATGTCCATGGAAGAGCTGAGAAACTCTGTTGATAACGCCTGGAGTGTCAATGCTGTGGATGGAGATATCAAAAAAACAACCATTCAGTAACGCTTTTTTGTTCATTAGAGCACATTTTAAATGCACAAACACTAACATACCTTTGAGATTTAAACTCTTTCATGATATCAAGAAACTTATTGTATATTCCCGGATCATTTCCAAACCGTATTTTAACTTGGTCCAAGTAAGATAAGGCATCCTCCACCTGCAAAATAAATAAATCTTGTTTACCGAAATTGTGTTTCTAAGCAATGTAAAACACAATAGGCATGTGGTGACAGAACGCTTACCGAAAAGTAGTGTGGTGGTACCATGGTACAGTAAAGGTATCTACTATCATAGTACTACTACTACTATCATATTTTTGACATGGTAGCACCGTAATATTCATCGAAGTGCCTTGGAACAAAGACAGAGATGCATGAGTTTCACTACCATGGTATATCAAAGTACCATGGTATTCCCAACTAATATTACCACAGTACTTTTTTCCAAGGTGCATATATAAAATACCATGTAGTATTACGGTACTTTTAGTATCTTTTTTGGCTCGATGTGTGTTTCATTTGTAGTGAATGTGGAGCCCATCACACTGAATGACTTTGCATTTGCTTATACTATTAAAGTGATGTTGTTTTATGCAGGAACATAGAAAACCAACAAAGAAAGCACGGGGATTTTCTTGTTTTAAACCACTACACCAATAGAAAACGCAAGTTATTCGATCTCCCCCCCCCCCCCCTTTTCTCTGTTCAGAAGAACAAAAACCCAATGAGAGAAAAAAAAAACCCACACGCCTAAATCAAGATAAAAAAAAGAACAGTAACAACGTCCTATACAACCACCATGATGTAGAAAAGTGACCCCAAAACAAGCGGGGAAAACCAGAACACCTCTTTGTAATTGTATTAATATTCAGTGAGGAAAAATAAAGGCTCAGTGACTCTTTTAGCTTTGCTGCGTTAGCACTAGTGCTAGTCACAACACACAACAACAACGCTGCGATTTAACCACAAAAACAAACTAAACGCAATTCAAACTGCTTTTTAACGGAGAATCGCTTAACACACACTTCTGGTGGCGTTCAACGGTCAGGTTAAAAAACCAAAACGGACACATTTATGACAAAAGCAGCTGTTAGCGGAGCAAAACCCCCGTTCTTACTCTTATATACGTTGATTAAAATCAAACAAACCGGATTAATTTTAAACAACCGGAGCTTAACGTGCGTTTCATTTGGCGGACACGCAATAAATATCTACCGGTTTTGCTTCTAACAAAGAGCAGCGGCCGCGTAAAGGGACTTTAATTCAGCAGATACACTTCCATCTTGTTTGACTAGTAAACTAGCATTGATTTAATCAGAAATAAGCGACAATAAATCGACTTTTCTAGCTTGAAATGCGTAAAATTTTCACAGCCCGTTTCCCCAGACTCATGAGCTCATATGCACGCGAACAGCACGGCGCTTCCTAACACACAATGCGTTAGAGAGAAGGAAACGCATGCACTTGCTGCAATGCTCTTTACCTTTAGTTTCTGAAAGTGCTGCTGCTGGACTTGCTTCTGAACCACATAGGCCTTGTCTTGGATCTGGTTGATTTGCTTCGCAGTGCTGCCGTGAGCCTGAATCTTCGCCATGGTGCGTTTCCTTCGCCACCAACAGTCCCCGAAGCCACGATGATTTACCGTCCCTCCGTATTTTCGGGTTGTTCTTGTGTGCAAAAAGAAAAACAAATCAGTTCGTTTCAGGGGGCCACCCAGCTCTCTTGCCCCCACAAGTCCAGTCTACTTTACGGACAGCCAGCCAGTTACTCCAGTATGGACTTCCAGCTCAAGCCCGTAAGTGTGTCGAGACCTCTCAATCCTTGCGAAAACTACACCATCAAGCGGAAGAATCGATAACGAGTCCCCATCGATATCCTCGAAGAGAACGAGAAACAATGTATGTCTTTTTTTTCTTCCTCCCCAATGGTGGTATTATTTAAATAAATTGTGTGTGTCTCTTTAAATTCGGCGGCAGCTGTGCGCTCGATCCTGGCGTCCGGAAACGGAGGGAGCTGTGGAGAATTGAAAAGCGCATGCGCACAAACTCGAAGAGGGAGGAGTGTGATGGATCTCGGCGGCCGCAGGCATGAATGGGATTCTGAACACGTTTTTGTTAGTGTTGCAAAAAGTTGCTTTGCATCGATTTTAAATGCCTTTGACTGATTGATGGTTTTGATCGGTACTTCTGATTAAACTATAGGCTATACAATATGATAGAGTTCTGTTAACAATATATTTTATTTAAATATGGCAACTTTAAAGCACCCTTTGTTTAAGGGAAAAAAATAATCTAGTATGATAGATTTCTTTTAACAATATATTTTATTTAAATATGGCAACTTTAAAGCACCCTTTGTTTTAGGGAAAAACATTATCTAGTATGATAGATTTATGATACATTTCTTTTAACAATATATTTTATTTAAATATGGCAATTTTAAAGCACCCTTTGTTTTAGGGAAACAAATAGTGTAGTTATTATATTCTTACATTTATTCATATATCCAAAGTGACTTACAATTTGAGGAAGACAGAAAGTGATAATACAAAAGTACACAAGAGTGCTTACAATACAAAGTTTCAAGTATTACATATACAAGTAGTGTACACTTGGAGATTCATATTCTTGTATGAAGAATACGTTTTGTACACTACTCTTTATGATTGCAGCAGATCAAAGTTGACCATAGTCTAAATTATAAATAAACTATTTGAAATCGTACTTTAACCAAACAATTTGGGTGCTATTGAAAAAATGTTATGCCGCCTATTCAAATACTCTATTCAGCAACATCAATTTATATTCTGAATGTATCAATTGCTTGAGTTACTCTCTTGTTCTCGAATAAATAAGGCTGACACAAAGTGAAGGTTTTAAAAATAAGCGTGGTTTATAAAACCCAAATATGACAGGATCACCAAAGTGTATACAGAAACACAAATGAGATCATCAGTGGAACCATAGGAATACACTCAACGTTTACAAACTACTCTGTAAAAGGACATTTTCTCTCTTTTTATGTCTCTATTTAATCACAGAACCACAAGTTTTTCTATTTTTCTCAACTTACTCAAAGTACAACCATCTATCAACTACAAACAATGTCACGGTCAAGTATTTAAGAAGGGATACAACATCAAGATAAGAGATAGAAAAGATGCAGAGATATCAAGCACTTAACGTCATGGGTGTAGCAAGCAAGTCAACATAGTTTATTTCTCCCCCCATGAAGAAATGATGTCAGGGCTTGAGTATTATTCTAGTTCTGTATTTGAAAAAGTAAAAAAAAGAAGAAAAAAAAGAAGAGAAATGTACAAAATAAAACCCTACATTTTGAGGGTTCATTTCACAACAGAACCCTTAGATAGGGTGTTAATGAGAATGTTAACACGTCCCATTCTTCTCCCAATCCTCTCCAGCATATTCCTTATCGGAGTTCACAATATCAACCCAAAACCACTGTCACCCGACAAGTCCTGTCAAATGGGATGAAAGTGTTATGAGTAGAAATATACACCTACTGTAGATAAAACCGATCACATTCCATATTCACTAAAGCATCTTAAGTTACACTATTCCAATAAAATTCACATATGTAAGACAGTGGGATTGTGGCTAATCAAAAATGCCCTTCATCTACCATAATACTGCTCATTTAAAGAAAAAGTCTTCAACTTGTACATAAATAATTAGTACAATAAATTAAACAACATTCTTTTACACATTTCAAATGTAAAAAAAAAACTATTTACAGTGCAAAACAAAAGCAGCATGCAGGCAAGACAATTGGCAATGCATTACAAAAAGCACTGAACGGGGCAAATTTGTGCTCAGCATCCATAAATACGGTGATATTGGTTCAGAAATGTGGAAGAGTGTATAATTTTAAAATTAGTGTGCCACTCGATAGTCTACTTGATAAAGGATTCAGTCAGTTCTGAGAGAACTAAAGACAGAGCAAAGTAAGACAAAAGGTCATTTTGAGAACAAGATTGACATTTCATTAATATTATAGGACAAAAGGACAACAGTAACACCACATTTTCGAATGAGGATAGCACTCTATATTAGTTTGCAACCACTAATCACATGTAGTTTTCCCCCTTCTTCTGTGATAGAGTTAAATCTTTAAATTTGACCTTAAATGTGTTTAAGAAAAACAAAATTAGTCAACTAAAACACAACGCTTGCTATCTGTACATAGTTTTTTTTCTTCAGAAAGCATGATCACTTTTCTCTTAAACAGCAAATAAGAATATGAAACAGAAAGCAATAGAGATTATGAAGTAAAATCTATCTCCTGATTAGATTTTAGTTACAGCTGAAAGATTGTGCTTGCAAAAATACATCAAAGCATGCTGCTGAAAAAAGTATCAAAATGAAATAAATGCTGAAAAAAATAAGCAAAACCTACATATCAGCTAAAATAGCCCTGGTGTTTTCTTTTTAATAATGACAACAATAGATATTAAACATAATAAAAGTCATTGCAAGTTAAAATGACAGTATTCACTCACTTCTATCAAAGCATTATGATAAAAGAGGTGAAAAACTCTCTTTTTCTAAATATGCTGTTTGAAATTCAGAGACCACGCATGAAAATGTATGAAAGACAAGGTAGTCACACCTGTCTCGCAAAGAGGTACATTATAAATCATGTACAATAAAAAATGTTTCATCAAAATGTAAAGCTGAGTATAAAGATGTTGCCACACTCACAAAGCATACAAAAAAAACTGTGACCATATTTAAAGGGATAGTTCATTCAAAAAAAAGAAAGAAAAAAAGTCATCATTTACTCACCCTCATGTTGTTCTAAATCCGTATTAATTTTTTATTTAGTTGAACACAAAATATATTTTAAAGAATGCGGTACTCAAACAGTACCAACCATTTTTGAGTGAACTATACCTTTAAGATGTTGGTAAAGAAAAGGATTTCTCCTCAACTACTACTTTTTGATGCACTAAATCTCTTATGATTCACCATAATACAAAACTGATATCACAACCATAAGAAATATAATTGACTGGCAGTGGTTGCATTTCCTCTTTGGCTTGCAGTGGTTATGGCGATTGTTAATAAGTGATACAAAAAGCCACGTAGGAAACACATTAGTTCAATAAAAAAAATGTGTCCACTTCCCTTTAGTCTGCAATTGGGTGACAATTATTACTGAATATTTTCAGTTTTGTGCATCATTACAATTGAAATAGTTCACAGAATCATCTGATCCTTTTGAGTGGGCAGCATTTATTTAACCCAGATGGTACTTTAAATATTAGCCAGCAATGACAGGTTTTCTTACAGTAGTTTCACTGGTTAAAGTAAAGAATGAAAGTAATAATTCTATACATCCTGCCATGATGTATGTAGTATGTAAACTTTTAGTCTAAAATCAGCTATCACTCCCCAAAAGAAAACACACACATACACACATTCTCTCAAAAAACGAACCATACATGGCAAAAAATACGACAGCTTTGATATCAAAGCAATGCGTGTTAAAAAATAAAACATATTTCCATATTAAATATGATGAAACAATAAAACGCTGTTTTTTTTATAGTTAGGACATAACGAGGATTTCCAAACAGTGCCTCCAGGGCTGTACTCTGATGAGAACTCAAAAAATAAATAAATTGAAAGAAAAAAACGATTAAAAGAATAATCATTTCTAAACGCGCTATGGTTATAGTGTGCGGCTTGAGTGTACAATATTATATTATTCTTTCATAAGATAATTCTCCTCCCTGTAGATCCTAGTAATTATTTTAAGTTTGTAAACAGTCATGTGCAGTAGTATAGATTCAAAAACCTAAGCAAATGTACAAAAAAGTATTAATATAGAAGAACAAAAGTAACAAATCTAATAAAAAAAGTACCTTGAGGAAAATTCCACACTTGGCTTTTCCGTGTGTGTATGTGTGTGTCCGTGTTTGTACGATATCACTGTTGTGTCCTGATATGTCTCACAGCTGTTTTTGTGCTTAACTCTGTCCACTACTCTGTCTTTGGATGGTATTGTGAGTGCTGAATAGAGAGTGTGTGTATCTGTGTGTGTTTGAGATCAGGTTTGCTGAGGCAGCTCTGTGAGGAACCGATTTTCGAAAGCAGAGACATGTGACGGGACTGCGAGATCTGGGTTTAGCTGAAGGCCTCATCATCCGTATCCTCAATGAGCACCTTCGTATCCTTTTTAGACCTGTCAGAGAAACATAAATATACATTTCAAGCAGTTCCAAAAAGTGACCGTGTGGTCTGATCTCAAATGTTTAGCGTGAGTACAATCTTTTCTTTCTTTTTTTAAAATAAATTTATTTTAAGCAAGGATGCATTCAATATGCATTCAATCAAAAGTGATAGGACAGATTTTTGCATGTTGCAAGTTCTAGATTTCAAATAAATGCTATTTTTTAAACATTATATTCATCAAAGAATTCTGACAAAAATGGTTTCCACAAAAATATGAAGCAAAACAACTGTTTTCTACATTTATAATAATAATCTAATGATATTAGAACGATTTCTAAAGGATCATGTGACAGTGAAGACTGGAGTGATTAAGCAAAATATTCATCACAGAAATAAACTACATATTAAAATAGGCAGCAGTTATTTTAAATTGTAAAAATCTTTCACAATGTAACTGCTTTTGACTATTTTTGATCAAATAAATAGTAGTAATAGTAATAGAAAAGCTGAATTTTTTGCTTTAATATTTGCTTTAAAATACATATATTTAGTGTATATATATATATATATATATATATTGTATTAGTAAATATATGTAAATATATATATTATATACATACAAACAAGGCTGCATTTTATTTGATAAAAAAGTCAAAAGCAGTTACATTGTGAAATTTTTACAATTTAAAATAACTGTATAATATATATATATATATATATATATATATATATATATATATATACTTATTTATTTATTTAATAATGCACTAATATTTTTACCTAATCTAACCTCTAAATTTAGTTTTGTTGGTGCAACTTAATTTATTTAAATCGGTTCAGGGATGTTCATTTATTTACATATTTTTATTTACATATTTTTATATTGTAATGTTAACAAATACAACTTTTTATTTTATTAATGTAGTAATAAATTATGAAATGAACATTGTAGAAGTGCAGATTATTATTGGTTCATGTTAACTAATGAGACCTTATTGTAAAGAGTTACCAAATTGCATGTAGGTGTACTAATCGGGGCTGTCTACCCTAAAACCCCTGAAATATGTATTATATGTATAATCTCTTACTGAGAGGACAGCAGGGGTCGTCGTAAGGACAGGCTGTAGCTCCGTTTCCAGCTCTTTTTGCCCTGTCTGTTCCGGACTCCATCCTCCTGGTCCATCATCTGCTCCAGCAGCGTCTGGTCGTCAGCGTTCAGAGGAGCCACCGAGATGTCTCGCACCGCTCTGAACTCACCACAGTTATTCAAGTGCTCATTCTCAAGACGGAAGAAGTTCCACACAAAACGTCTAGAGGTAGAATAAAAATGCAAAGAAAGAGAAGATTTTGAGAGCTGAAAAACTAATCAAAGAGGTCATATAATGCACTTTTACAAAGTCTTGATTTTGTTGTCTACTAGTTGTCATTTCAGATTTTATTTAACACGGTTTAGTTTGTTACAGCACCTCTCTTTTCCCAGTCTGTCATTCAGTTCTTGTCTCTACACCTCCTGATTAGTTGGCTGGATCACTCTGATATGATTGTTTAAGTAAATAATTACTTTCCCTTGAAAAGGTAAGCGTAAAGTAAGGGATTACTCTTAAGTTTTCTGAAGATTTATATACGTAATACATATTTCAAGTTTTTTTGGGTAGACTTCCCTGATTAGTACACCTAAATGCAATTCATATGCAATTCTGTATAGAGTATAGAGCAATTCCATAAAAAACAAAATTGAATGTCTAATATTAATGTTTTTAATGTAACTTTCTCCCATTAAATACTTTGGTTACGTTCAATTTAAGCAAATTTATGTTATTATTTGAAAGAATTAAAAGAGCACTTTCATGTCTATCCTTGTATTGTTCAACTGGTTTGTGGTTGATATGGGATTATGGGAGAAAGTAATTAGCAGCTAGTAATTAATTACTTTTAAGAGCAAATTAAACACTGCTGATTGGTTATTTTGGAAATGTCATGACCTTACCATAACCAAGAGTTTCAACAAACTACTAACTAACTCAACCAGGCCTTGCCCTTTATTTTGCATATGCCTTGGGTGAGAATTATTTAAATAAGAATTATAGTGATGTGTACATTCCTGGAATAAAAATTTCAGACTACAACTAAGGATTTTCAGGGAGTTCAGAAACAGTGCGCACTGAACAACAAGATGGCGCCGCGGATGGCAGCCTCGGTTTTTAGCTCTTCAGTGATTGTCTTGTCTTTGTTTGTTTGTTATATGTGCACTGGAAGCTTCAATACCAAGACAAATTCCTTGTGTGTGCAAGCACACTTGGCAATAAAGCTCTTTCTGATTCTGATTCTGATATAGAAAATAACTCCCTTTAGAGTGGACATTTTTGCAACATTACACACTAAAAGAAAGATGAAAATGTAAAAAAGCATAATAAAACGTAAAATTTAAATCACATAAACGTAGATAACGATATAATGTGACTGTAAACTGACATCAGAGAACTGAGAACATGCAAATGTGTCGTTAAACTACTTGTTTATTCAGTTAAAATCTCAGGGCGTTCTCCAACTAACTATTTTAGTACAAAGGGATTTGACAGATGAAAATAATAGGGAATCCCTGTTCTACACAAACATCTCACCTAAACACTTCCAGAGGAGCTAAAATGGTAACCACAATGTCCTCGATGGAAGGAATGGCAGTCATGGAGGTCAGAGAGATCTGCAGTGTCCAGGCAAAGCGCAGGATCACATCTTCAATAATGGCAGAGTAGTAGTAGGCCTAAAAAGAAAAGGAAGTGACATCAAGACAGTTGAAGGTAACAAATAAAAATCCCTGCTGAAAAAACATCAACAACCTAAGCTGACTTAGCTGAGACCAGATGGCTGAACAACTAAACCAGCTTAAAGGGATAGTTCACCCAATTCTTTCTATTATATGTGAATAAAAGCCTAAATAAAATCTGTTCATTATATAACGAGATGTGTCTCTTCAGAAGACTTGGATTAAGCCATTTGATTCATATGGATTTCTTTAATGATCTCAGATCTCTCAAAAATATCTTCTAATTGTTTTCCGAAGCTGAAAGAAATTCACATAGGTTTGGAACGACACGAGGTTGATTAACTGATGACAGAATATTCATTATTGGGTGACCTATCCCTTTAAGATCAGCAAACCAGATAGTTAGTTGGATTATTTTGCTCCTTAGAAGGATTGAACCCACAACACTGTGCTCACCAGAGCACCACATCCCTTTACATCACATTACCAATGATGGATATTTTTTGTTATTTCATCAGACACATTTTCTGCCATATCTTACTTTATGTGGGTAAACAATCTCCTCTCTCAAGAAGGTATTCTCGCCTGCGTTGCGGTCGAAAAGACCCCAGTCCATCTTTAGGTCCCAGATCAGTGTGTAGAGTGAACTGACGACTGATGACAGGATCAGCATGTAGAAAAACACCTCAGCATCTGCATGTTTCTGATCTGAAACAGAGAAAGTAACAAGTGAATTTGACATTACGTCCACTAGAGGGAGACTGCTTACCATTAATCTATAAGTGGCAATAAAGACATTTAAAATGTCTCAAAAGATTTCTTTTGAAAAAAAAATGCTGGCCTTTTGATCATTCTATTAATCAAAGAATTCCACAAAATTATTTGGCAGCAAAACTATTTTTAAAATTGATAAAAGTAAGAATTGTTTCTTGAGCAGCAAATCAGTATATTAGAATGATTTCTGAAGGATCATGTGACATTGAAAGCTGACAATTTAATTTAGCTACCACAGGAATGAATTATATTTTAAAATATATTTAATTGGAAAACAGTTATTTTAAATTGTAATAATATTTCACAATATTACTGTTTTGATTGAATAAATGCAACCTTGGTGTGCATAACAGACGTCTTTCAAAAACATAAAAAAAATCTTACAGGCCTCAAACCTTTGAACAGTAGTGAATATTCAGCTATTTTTACATTACTGTACCACAAAAATAATATTACATTGAATATGGTTCTAAATATTCTCCCTCATCCATTATTTATAACAAGTATATTAACTGCATGTAATATAATCAGCAACTATTGTTTTTTGTTGTAGCTGCAACTGAGACCAAAACTGCAAATAGTACAACCCTTATACATACATAACCTTGAAGAATGTTGAAAGGCAGAGGATAAAAGCTGTATGGGAAAAGGAATTAGCAACTAACATTGATGATGAGGCATGGGAGAACATATGGAATCATGCCAAAAGATATCTATTTTGCACAGGGGCAATACAAAAAAAAAAAAGAAGTAGGCAGAACTGAAATATCCGAATAAGATCTGTCCTGCAGTACAACATTAGAACATCGGTGTAAGTTAATAGGGGGAAGAGACATTTATCAGACAGAACAAGGCAGGTCTCAGGTCAGTGAATGGTTAAATCTCTTAGGCCTCAGACAGCAGACGGTGCTGAATCTGGAACAGGCCCATCAGTCTTAATAAAGCCTTTCACACGCTGCCATCCAGGCGCCAGGAAACCAGCAGAGGACATTTTTCGCCGGAACACATAATAGCCCCGTCCATCCTATTTCAGTGCTGAGCTGCCCAATGCTGAATATGGTGTCTCTAGATCACACACGATCCAGACGCTCATCCCAACAAGACACATTAAGAGTGCAATGAAAGTCTAGGCCAGCGAAGCATCAACGCTTAGGCTGATATTAAAGTAACTATGAAATCAAAATGGACAATTCATACTTTTTTATGGAATATTGAATATTATAAATGATTTATCCATGCACATAAATTTTTTTAATGCATGTGCCCTTATATAGTAAAAAAAAAAAAAAATTCCCTCCCTGTTACAGTGACATCTCTCTGATGACATGTTTACTGGTGCGAGGGCGGGACAACCTGTCACTCACATGACATCAAAGCAATAGCAAACTACAACCATCCAATTAATTCCAGATGGACAAGTCCCGCCCTCCAATTTTTTTTTTCTTGTTCAAGAAGTTGTTTCACTCGGGTATACAAAGGGAAGAAAAATGACCGCAACTTCTGTTTCATGCACTGTATTATGTGTTTCACACAATATGAGATTAAAGGGATTTGCAAACAACCGTACCAGAAATGTTAGTTCCCCATTGTATTCCCCAATTACAAAATTCTTGTCAACTGATAATACATATCTCTGTTTAGTAGTAGTAATAATCTGAATAGCTCAATTTAATGTCAAATTTTAATATGTAAATAGAGGCCATCTGCCACCCCTGCTCATTAGATATTAGCATCGAGCTATTAAAAAACCAAGTCGGTCAAACTTTCAGTTAAATCTCATTAACACATCAGCAAATTTATTTAAACATGAACTGTGATGACCCAAAACCATTTCCCAAAGGACCAGAAATCCCTCTCAATATCCCAAAGTCCATTGACAGCATTTGTGTGTCTTTGGTAATAGAGTATAGAATGTGAAATAGAACGCGTCACTCTCTGCACCTGACCACATGACAGGAACATGACAAAGAAAATCGAAAATAATAGAAAAGAAAAGAACATCACTGAGTTTAAAGCCCATGTATGTAAAAATATTTTGTTTCCAATTCAATACTGACCATGTTAACTGAGTAATCTTTACTAAACTGTAATATTTATGCACTGGAGAGGGGTAAACACTTCACAACAGTGATGTTTAAAACCAAGCTGTGATATTTGACTATACATACAGCCATGTCTTGTCAATCATCCCTAAATACTGGAAAATATTGGTCCACATGAAACCGCTTAAATCTGTGCAATGAAGCCATCAGAGCAGGTAAAGGCAGGTGTGGATGTACAAATCTCTAAAGCTCTCTATCTTTGTTTTGATCAAAGACACAGGTCTGATACAGAGAAAGAAGAAAAAAAAGCCGTTCAGAGCTTCATCGTTATTCTAGCTATACACTCATACTGTTCTGTCTCGCCACAGGCAGGCAATTACAGCTCAACCTCCTCTGGATAGTCCATTTCCCTTCCTTTCTTATTATTTTTTTGCTCCTTCTCTCTCTCCACATATTTCTCTCTCCCCTTTAATCGTTTTTTAGCTTCTAGTGTTCACATAGCATCTTTCCTTTAATCTCTGTTTGGATTTTGCTCTGCCTTGTTAGATGTCATTGAGCTCTTTAGCTGAGCATTAGCTTAGATCCGCGTTTCTCATTAAAGTTTAAATTAAACCTTTGAGGATATCGACCCACTACCATTTCTACAAACACTTAAATACAACACTAAAAAAACATGAAAGCAGGTGTAATGCGGTTATTATGAGAACTGATTAAAAAAAATACACTCACCAATGCAAAATTTGTCATTTCAATGCTAGTGTGACGAGTAATGCATCAAACTTAGACACCAAGACTTACAAATCACTGCTTATTGGGACTGAGTCAACAATCTTTGGGTTGTGAATCATAATCTTAACTAATAAGCCACACCGTTACGAATTGGTGCGGGTGCGGTGTGCGATTCGAAGAGACAGGACGCAGGCAAGGCGGGTTTTCGGAACCAAAACTCAATTTTATTAAACAAAATCAAAAGACTTTAAATAACAAAACAAATCAGCATACTTGTTCATAAACTGAACTTAAACAAAACACTGGAACCTCAAAAGACCGGGAACACAGAGACATGCACACACAACAGCATCAATATACTTCCACAACCAACAAAGACAAGGAAAACATAAGAGGGTTTAATACAAAAGGGAATGACGAACACCTGGCTAGACTAACAATGAAAGTGATTGACATGACAGGTGCAGGATGGGCACAGGAAGATACACAAAAGGGACCCGGAAGTGAAACATGACACACCCGACAGTAAGTAACAACTAACCTTACACACAGGAAGTGAAACATTGACACGACCGACAGGAAGTGACAAATGACCTTACACACACAGGAAGTGCACAGGTGACACAACAAACAGGACTAAGGGTAACACACACCATGAGGAAATGGCTGAAAAAATAGTGCTCTGACCGCTTGTCCTTACCACTGATCTCAATCTCGCACAGTTGTTTAGCTCATGACAAATGTTAATTTAAACATTAATTATGTTCAGACATGTTACATTCCACTGGGATTAGTTTACATGAAAACTAAAATAAATTGAATCCGTAGTCTCATTCATCAGGGCAGCTTACAGAGCGAACATCAGTTTCAATCAGGACACAAATGATGGAGGTGATTTCTGATGCATTCATATATTAAACTGGCTCACTGCCAGGAACATCTCGAGTGAATCCTAATGAGTGCATCGAATGCATGAGGAAATTGTCATGTTGGGTTGAATGGAACCTCTTTCCATTGCTGCGCTCCAAATTACATCTATATCTCTGATACAGAGATGGTTCTAATACACACCGAAGTCTGAACAGGCTGTCCAACAACATTTGGAAACCTCAGAGTAGAATTGTCCTAAACGAAAACATAAATGCAGTGGTGTACAATGCGTCTATGCTTGATATTTAAACACTGACATTCAAGGGAACTAACCAGAAACGACTGTGAGAGCATATAAATAATGAAATGGATGAAACGGCTTAGCGGAGTGCTTTGCGATCGATTTTTCGCAAAAGTTGTCTTTCCGAAGAGATACGGGAAAGCATGGAGGCTGACTGTTTGATAAGAGAGAGTGAGACATGTTTGAGCAGCAGTCTTCGCACCTCAGATGGATTTCAGTGGCAGAATAATCAGACGGTAATTGTAGATCGAGACGAGGGATATGTCTGGAATTTTAATGGGATGCTTTTATACTCTTTAAGACTTCATGTGAACCGAATGAAGGATAATTGCTGTGATTGAATGCAAAATGTGATGTTTGGTGACAAATTAGTTTTTGTAAAGCAGGGTGGCTCTTTAAAAAAAATGCATAAATGAAATGACAATGTTGTTTCTTTGCAAAATTCGACTCTAACAAAAACTGAGATGTTTTCTCTTTATGTTGCTATGTAAACCAGTCTCTAATAGGCAAGGACAGGCTCAGGGTCATTTTCTCAAAACAGGCTTTTGTTGCCTGTTCACCTGTATGTGTAGTAGGCAAACAATGGCACCCAGGTGCTCTCTTTGAACTGAACATTGGATTCAATATTAGATTACAACAGCAAGATCCAAAGAACAGTACAAATATAATGTATTCAGGATATAAAAAACAAAACCAAACACTTTTTCATGTATAACCCAAACTATTTTCCCGCCCAGATTGCCTCAAGACAAACTTCTTTCAAGTGACAATTCACCAGTCTCGGCACAAACCTTCAGACAGTTTTGTTTTCCAAGTAAATTATAATAAGTATAACTCACGAGTTCACACTTACAAATGATTCAGGTGCGGTAAATGGTACAGTGATCCTTCGTTTATCACGGTTAATGTGGACCGGAACACAAGCGATAGGTGAAAATCCGCGAAGTATCATTGCCCCTCCCACCAGGAATTTCCGTATATGTGTGTGTAGGTACCAGAATGTTTAAAATATGTATATTTATACTTTAAACATATTTTAATTAAATCTATTTAATTATAAAACCTTAATATTATACATTTACTCTCTGTCTCTCATACGATGCGTATTATGGTGCTCTACACTCATCAATGACAGTAGTATCTTGAGACTCCAGTAATGACGACGATGACAGACCTGTGCGGTTCCATGAATGATGATGATGATGATGGTGTTACTGCACTGGTATGAGGACTTTAAATCAGTTCAGGAAGCGCCTCATCGTCAGATATCGGCGCTGGATCGTCAACATTTGCTTCTGAGAGGCGAAGAGACTCCCACTCCGCTCGTGCTCTCATTGGTCGATCTCACGCCGGGAACCAATCACGTGTCTTGTTTGAGTGCCGTGGGCGTGTACAAAGCCTCTGAGAGAGTTTCTCTCTTTGTCTGGCATCCTGGGAAACCGTTTCTCTCACATCACGATGAAGCAACACTGCTTTCCCCAATATGGCTGCCAATATGACAGTAGTTTTCAATTTGTATTTTTCTATGAATATTTTGCACTGAGGAAACTTGAACCGCAAAGTGGCGAGGGATTACTGTATGCGTTTTTGGCGCGCTGTCCGAAGAGAGAGTTCCAAGCACGGTATTTAGCCCGAACCCTGAGCACTCCCTCCGTATCCCTGGTGTTATATGAACAATTAAGTGTGAGGAGTCGAGGAGGTGGAGTGATGCCGGAAACTATTTGAGAGGTGTAGGCAAGTTGAATATATCTATATATGTGCTTCCTCTCATGCTGATAGGATGAGGTGTAATCATTGCTGATGAGGAGTTGACTGCATTGATCCTTTGAACGTGCTCCTCCCGAAATGTGTTAATAAAACATAATTTATACTATAAGTGAATGTTCTGGTCACATGATCACGTCAAGATTGTTTGTTTTTACCTTTATGAGTTCTGTAGAGGGCTGCAAATGTGACCACAAAGAAGGTGGTGGAGTATTTCCCAGCATTCACCAGGTGAGGGAAGGCCCTTCTGGTGTCACGGTAACGTCGCAGACACTGAACAAACCGTAGCCAGGCAGGCAGACAGTGGATGATGGCTCGAACTCCATAAGAGTAGCTGTTACACCTCTCATCACCTTATGCAGGAGAAGAAACTTATGAAAGCATGTTGATATTATCAATATTATTCTCTCCATATTGCACTAGAGTAACATTAAAACATATCCCAACATACTGGATAATCTTGAAATGTATTTTTACTAATTACATGATGACTTTATAATATAGTTCAGGGCTCAACAATTAGGATTTTGTCTTGCAAAACAAACTGAAATATATTTGACATTATTAAATAAGAAAATTGCAAATTGTGCAGACAAAAATAAATGTCACCAAGGTAACATTATTTAGCTGGATGACATGGATGAGGTTTTAACACTCATAATAAATAAATCAGTGATGAGTAATGGGTGAAATATAATAAACAAATCTCTAATGAGTCATACGTTTGTATGACTCATAAGTAAAAATGAATTTAGAACAGTCACAGAGCTATATCTATTGCATATTTATAAAAACATTATTATTATCTTATTTTATTTCAATTCAATTTAAAAATAATAATACATTAAAAGAAAACATGCTCATTGTCATTAAAAATATTGTAAAATTATTTTAAATGATTAACGTTTACTAAACCTTAATTCAAAAATTAAAACATGTTTTTAAAAATACAAAGAGGCCTATTCATCATATTTGTGATACAAAACTGAACTCTCACTCTCGCTCTCTCACTCACTTTCCATCTTTTTCATTCTCAGTATTTTCCAGTATTCTTGATGTGACACATTTCTGCACCATTAGACAGCCGCTTATGCTCTGAATTTCCTGGTACATTTCACATGATAAACTCCACTGAACCTGAAGAACTCCTTTCTGTGTTGACATGGCCTGAGCAATCTTAATTCATATGCAAAGGCAACAAATCGTAACCGGCCATTTATCTTCTGTTACATACAATATAAGGTTTAAATTGGGATGGCTTAACACGAATGACTATGTCTGTCTGTCATGTCAGTACATGATCGGATGGCTTCATTCTGAATCAATTACCATATGTGGAGGGCAGTAAGCCGCTACGGTCTCCCCACTGCAGCTCCATGCTATAGTAACAGACAAGATACTCCAGATCTGAGAGCACAATGACCAGGGAATTGAGTTGATCCGCCAGCCAGAAGTCTGCAAACTCCACTCGGTGGAAGGGGGCGGTGAACACACGGAACTGAGAAAATACAAACACAGGAAATATGAAGCATAAATATTCACACTGTACACAGTACTTATGGAAATGTTGTGGACAATAATAAACGGCAGAAGTCATCTGAAGAGCTTTTTCTCTCAGGATGAGGTGCTCTATGTATAACAGCTCATCTCTGAGGCAGGGAGAACTCTATGAGACAGCGAGCGAGAATCTTAATGAGGACTCAGCAGGCTGAAAGCAAATCAATGGGGTTTTTATTGCCTGATGATCTGCATTATCAACTCATTGACCTGACCAATAAAACACACTTAACTGTCAGTTATATGTGAGGATTGAGTTATACGTGTTGCACCATTAATCCAGCAAACTGTGTGAAACATATGAGTACACATTTGGAAATCATCTACAGCTGCCTGAGATTGAGAGATAATAAACGTACAGTAATAAAGTATTTTTTAATGCTAAAATAGGTTTTATACCATGTTGAACTATAAAACCATACGACACATTAGGAAAAAAGATCTTGAATTATTAAAGTAAATATTTTCCCCAAGTGTGTCAGGTGCTTCAGGGTAAACTGCCTTAAAATGCAGAACATATTATTAATATTTCAAGTACTAAAAAAGTACATATAATATACAGATATATATATAAAAAAAAAGTCATTTAAGTTTGATGACAATTTTTATGCATGCACATACAACTATATAAGAGCTGTAAGTAAAATGACATGATGGATGGATTGATATAGTGACAGACAGAGACAGATAGAATATTTAATATATTCCAGTGTTGCCCTTGAGTTTTCTAATATTATTCTGTGGCACACTAACACTACCTATGAAATGTTACCTCTCTCAGCCTTTGGGGCAGAACTGACATTTCCCAGCAACACACTTTTGCACTACACCGATCTATACCATCATACTCTTGAGGCTCAAATGCCAGTGAAAATCACTTTCTCCCCACACAAACCCTGATCGGTTATTTTTAGCTAATGAAACAGGTGAAGGCAGTCCACCAAAAAATGCTTTTAAAGCATACATGTCTGGATGTGAGGTACATTTCAAGGTTATACAGCTGCATGTGCAATGCACAGCTTGAGTGTGACAGCGTGTTTGAGCTCTGGGAAGAAAGCCACCTACTGTTTGGCCATTAGTATGTGTCAGTTTTAATCTACAGGAAGTGTGTGTGTGTGTGTCTGCGTGTGCTCCAAGGAATAAGGCTCCAGTCTAGGTCAATTAGATGTAGGGAGGGCAGTGAGACAGAGGCAGGCGGCCACTGATGGCTCCATCCCAGTAATGATTGCACAGGCACAGTCTTCACATCCGCAGAGATAGAGCCACAATCTATTTTCCCTCACCTCACTGCCCCGTGCCTCACACAAAGACACACGCATAATCATCCTCGTGTACACACACACAGATCTCACTAAACACTTCATACACAGTTTTTTTTTTATTAAATAAATTGATACAGCATGATACAATTGATACAAATTGCACAATTGATACAAATAATTGATAGAAATGTGCCATTCAGCAATGACACATTTAAGACATTTATAATGTTATAAATAAATTATGATTTCGATTTCAAATAAATGTTGTTCTTTTTAAGAAATAATCCTGAAAAACATTATATCAGTTTCCACAAAAATATGAAACTGCTTTCAACATTGATAATAATAGGAAATGTTTCTTAGACTGGAGTAATAATGCTGAAAATTTAGTTCTGCCATAATAGGAATCAGTTACAATTTAAAATATATTAAAAGAGAAAACTGTTGTTTTAAATTGTATTAATAATTAAAATTATTAATAAAGTATTAATAATTCACTATATTACAGTTTGCACTGTATTTTTGATCAAATACATGTCGCCTTGGTGAGCATAAGAGACTTATTAAAACAAAAATTGTTACTGTTATAAAACAACAGCAACAGAGGATATGAAGATTTTAAATCTTGTTTGAAACCCACTTTACTATGTACTATGTAATGTATGATAATACTTGTTTACAATTTCTAAGTGAAATAGTTTATTTGGGGTGGAACTTAGGAAAATAGGAAAATAGTATTCCATGTCCGCATGGAGCCTGTGATGAAAAAGGCTCTTCACTATTTGTCTAATGTTTTGTTGCTATTAGAACTGTAGATTTGTAATGAGTAAAGCTTTCACAGCATCTGTTGATTAGTTTTGTCTCTCACCAGAAGTTTGATGAGCCAGAAACGGGATTTGTAGTAGCCGGTTTTGAAGGGGTTGATGAGGAAGAGCGCCATAAAGCCATAGAGGATGAGGGGGTTCGCCTGCATAGGGAGCCAAGTGAAGTCCGCAAACAGACAGGAAAGGATGCTGAGACACCACAACACTCCCAAAAACCCTGCGATCTACATCAAGAGAAATGAGGAAAAGATTAAACTTACACTTTCAAACCTTGGAAGTTTTTCTTTCCTTCCTTTTATTTTATCAGTCAAAATACTGTATATCTTATAGCTATACACTACCGTTTAAGCTTTGGGGTCAGTAAAATTGAAAAAATAAAATAATTAATACTTTAGTTCAGCAAGGATGGATTAAATTAATCAACAGTGACAGTAAAGACATTTATAATGTAAATTATAAATGTTACAAATAACAATTTAGATTTCTATTTCAAATAATAGCTGTTCTTTTGTATCATGGTTTCCACAAAATATGAATCAGCATAACTGTTTTCAACATTTATAATAATAATAATTGTTTCTTGAGCAGAACATCAACATATAAGAACGATTTCTGAAGAATGGAGTAATGATGCTGAAAATTCAGCTTTGCCATCACAGGAATTAATCACATTTTAAAATATAATTAAATAGAAAATAGTTATTTTAAACTGACAAATTACTATTTTGATCTTGGTGAACACAAGAGACTTCTTTCAAAAAAATCTCACCAGCTCCAAACGTTTAAACGCTAATGTACGTACCGTATTTATTCGAGTATAACGCGCAAAATTTTCTACCAAAAAAATAAATCAAAGTTAGGGATGCACGAGGGCTGGGCTGGGGTGGGGTTTGTTTTGACGGCCGGTCCTTTGAGGGCGCCGGCGAATTGTGATTTTGCGCTGCGCATTTTACAGGCTGTTTAAGTAGCAACATATGCATAAAATAAAAGGCAGACTCGTGAGTGCAATTCAGCAACTGTATTCAAACATAAACCGCGGCAACAACCGCAACATAGCCCAAAGCAATCGATTGCCGATTGCATGATACATTACATCCCGTAACACAGGCTGCAGCCTCTCTCTGTACGTGAGGGCGAAGAAAAAAAAAACGTCCTCTCGCCGCTTCATTTCCTCACCCACACGTTACAGAGAAGACAGGCATTTTGTGTTTTTTGTGAAGACAGGCATCAGCAATAAAATGGACGGACACTGATGAAAAATTAACTCCAGAAGAATGGGAGCAGCTTTAGTGTCTCTGATGAGGAATCTGACGTCGAAGGATTTTAAATAAATATTTTTACCGGTAATTCTCTTTCGGTATTGTGTTTATGTTGTCAATAAATATATGTTATATATGTTATATAAGTATATGTTATACAATAAATAAATGTTTTTTATCATGGCTGCACGTGTTCAACAACGTTTTTTGTCAATTACAATGCTTGGTGTGAAACAAAATTTTATACCGATTTTTAATCGAAAATTAGGGGTGCGCGTTATACACGTGTGCGCGATATACTCGAATAAATACGGTATATACAGACTTTCTGTAAAGGTTCCTTCTCCATCTCACCTCAAACAGATGTTGATGTGAAAGATTGTTTCGGGGGTTCAGCTCAAAGATCAGCACATGATTGACACCCGCCTGCCTCCATCCATAAGTGTTAATCCCCAAGAGGAAGAGGAACTGAATCAACAGGAAACCGCCACGGTAGATACGCACCAGGGGCCAGATGTTCTGATTACGAATGAAAAAAGCACCTGAGAGGGAAAGATCAGTAACACAGTTGCATAAATTACTGCACTGGTAATGAGTCATATATTAACAGAAGGGCTGGAATTTATACACTGGAAAAGATAAAGATCAACAGTTGAGTGTACAACAAGGTTCAAAAACTGTACCAGTAAGGACAAAGGCTACAGCCAGAACAATGAAGACCCCACAATACAGTCCCACACGGAAGGTGGTCCAGGCAGGTGCAGGCTGAGGTTGAGAAAAAACACAAGTAATGAATCTCAGTGCAGCTTTTCTATTATGATACAGAACTTTGCCTTAGCAATTGCACATGGGAAAATATAAAAATAAGGATGTATTTTAAGCCATGACAACTTAACATTTCAAGTTCAGTGCATTTTAAAACATAATTAAGAAGATGACTTCAACTCAAAAAACATTGATGCTTTCATTTTTAAAGTTTGACAAACGCAAAGTACATGGGGACAAATACATTCTTCTGATGAAATGTAAAGCAGTATTTTATTCCTGCAATGTTTTGTACATGATGTTCCAAGCAAAGGTGAATCTCTCCACCCACACTGCCTTTTGTATTATATAGTTCCTGAGGACTTACACAACTGTTACTGACCCACAACTAAAAGTGCATGAAAAAACACTGCAGATACATTTTTCACATATTTTTCTTGGCTATTATATTGTTTTTCGACTAGCATGTTCGTTGTTTCCATGCTGTTTTTGCGCTAGTATTTTGTATTTATCAATCAATAATATACATAGACTATATTGCAAGTCACTTAGGTACATAAAATATCTTTGATTCAAGCAATACTTAACTGTCCCAGAGAATTCAGTGATGTATGTAACCTCTTATTTTTCATTAAAATGCATTTAATAGGTAGAAAATTACAATAAAAGAAATCAAAACAAACAAGTGGTAGAACCCAAGAGTCTTAGCATGTGAAAACTGATTTAATTCTATGTTAGGAAGTCCTGTGAACCTGTGAAGCTCATCCATGAGATAAGCAACAATTTAATATTTTTTCAAGCTATTAAAATGGCCTAAAGCCATTGAAGATAAACAAATAGCATCCAGTCAAAAGTATGAGGTGGACAATCCATTAGTTACACAATTTCTGTCTGCATATGTACTATGTGAGTTTCTTTTGTCACCTGTGCAGCTCCAAGAGGTGGAACCCTCAGCCTCTTCATGGCCTTTTGACGGTCACCACCTTCCAGCTCTGTGGTCACCAGAGCCTGGACACACAAGGGTCAAACGTCAGACAGCACACTTTAGTTAGATCATTTCTGATCTGAAGCTTCATTCTTATGCACTCTAGGGGGTTTAAGAATCATTTATCACACGAGCAAGAAGTCAAAAGTCTAAACGTGGAGACAGGCAGTCTACCTCGGTCTCGGAGATGAGCTGCGTGATCTTCTTACAAGTGTAGAATGGAGCCACCTCCACGTGAGCCACACGCCAATCGGCTCCACGCTGTGTGTCCAGAATCTTATCATGTTTCTTCAGAATCTTACGGAATCCAGTGAAGTTCAGATTCTATATGAGGTTCGGGTAAATCAGAATATGAAATTAAGATGTGAAATTAAGCAAAGACACAGGATAGAGCAATCCTCTAGTTCTAGTTCATGTTGAGACATGTCCACTCCTTTCTTATTATTGGTATTGCAAAGTTATTTGGAACATTAGGAATTGTTTCATGAGTTGATAGACTTAAATTGTAAAAATTTAACTTTTAAATAAATCAAATAATTTTAAAATATAAACAAATCAAAATACGACACAAAATATAATTACTTTATTTGTTTTCCTGCATGTCATGTGATGATTAAATGACATCAGAGAGCCGTGAACATTGATTCAAATATTACCTTAAAATGTCAGGCTAAATCTTTAGACCAAAGAGGTTTGGCTGACAAAAAGGTTTTAAAATCATGACAAACATAAATTAAGTCAACTTTTGGAAGGATAAAGAAATATGGGCAAAAAAGAATGTGGAAATACATATAACATTTGTAAAGTGCACAGGAATTAAGAGAAAATGAATGAAACCCCAGCTGAAAAGAGCAGCATATCTTGAACTTTGAGTGCTCGAGTGGTGGTCTTGTCAAAAGAGAACAACAAAAATTAAAAAATTGTCAAAAGAACCAAAAAAAAACCAAGAGGGAGTCAGGAAAAGGTCAACATTCAGAAGAGGAGATGAACGACAACAAGCACATGAGAAATATCAGACCTGGTAGTTCTGCAGGAGAATGAGGCTGAGGTAGAACTCGCTGAAGGCCAGCTGCAGGTCTTTGATATTGCGATGTTTGTTGCGCTCCTTGTTGGACAAAGGCAACACAGTTTTGCGGCGACTGCGCAGCCCTGGAGCGTTGCTCTCCCGCTGGGCATCCAGAGACGTCTGCAGCTCATTCTGCAAAGTTGCGAATCGCCGCTGGGCCTCAGCCAGTTTCTCTGTGAAGATCCAAAAAGAGAAGGAAACATATATAATTACATGTTATTGACAATTCTATTTGATTAATGGTCATGGCACACAAAAAAACCTGGGTGTACAGCAGGATAAAAAAAAGAATGTATTAAGAACTATTTAACTATGCCTATTGAGAGTCATAAAGCCTGCTTGGCTTTCAACCCTGCAATGAGATGCACCAGAATCCATTTTACATGACAAATAAATCCATCACTCCACCCATCAACTTGAAAGTAAAGCAGACAGATTTCCTGTTAGAGATGAGCCTCTTCCTGTAAAGGCGATATCTCAGACAGCATTATCCGCACTGGCCTGCGTCCCAGCACAGTTTGGTGAACCGGAGCCTGCGCGCCCATCTCACTTTCAGAGGAAGGAAGTATAGGTATTAGGTTCGATGAGTAAATATTTGGAGCCCTGCTGGCATATGGGTTCGTGAGAGACAGCAGAGTTCAGGCTGAAAGGGAGAATGAGGAGGACAGCTGCCACACTTTCAAGGCTAATTTGTCCTAATCTTTCCTCTAGAACTGCCAATAATTATAAATGTAAAATTCATATGAAGAACCTTAATTTTATATTTTTTTAAATTTATATTTTGTGTATATAAAAAAAATTACACATATTTTACACAGTTAGTCTAAAACCTTTTCTTTCTTAACAAGAACAGCTGAAAATTTCCATAAGCTTTCATAAACACTTGCTGAAAAATAATGGTTATTAAATTGGTTTATACAGTAATACCTCAGTTTACGAGTTTAATTCGTTGCAAGAGCGAGCTCGTAACACAAAATGCTTGTACACCAAAACAATTTCCCCCATAAGAATGCACTAAAAATCAATTGATTCGTTCCACACAACCATAAATGCCCATTTTAAAAAATTTTTTTGGTTTTACCCTATTAATTACAGTTAAAATTATAACCATTAAGATCTCATATAAATACTAATTAATAATTAGCAAGCGACGCTGAGAGAATGAACGAGTTAAGGAGTGATAAAGGGGTTGGAACCGCGTGACTGTTTTATGAGAGGCTGTTGTTAGGATATTTCCAGTAAAAATGCACGCAAAGATGCTGAGCGTTAGGACTTTTCCACACAAAAATGCGAGTGGGTGAGGAAAAAAAATTCTCGCACACCGAATTGACTTTCCATGCTCGTACACCGATTTGCTCGTATACAAAGTCACTCGTAAACCGAGGTATTACTGTACTTTCAACCCATTTTTAATGATGCAACCAAGGCAATCACAGAAAAAAAATCAATCAATCAATTATTTATTTATTAAGCACTTTAAAAGCTATAAAAACAAAAAAAACTTCTGTACAGAAACATTTCAAATAATGAATAAAATAAAATAAAAAACTTCAACAAAACTTGATTTATGTAAGCCAATTTAAAAGCTGACAAGATTATAAAGTTGACAAATAGAATTTGCAAACAAATGTCACAGAAAAAGTTTGCAAAGAAACAGAAGATACAGCACTGGCTAATATGTCCAGAAAAAACATGGGCTGGGAATAGAAGACGTGACGTTATGATAGTACAACATATCAAATGAACGGCACAACCACATTGTCTTTCATAACAATCTAAATAGTAGTTTATTATAGTCTGACTAAGGTCTGTGCTTCTGCAGGCTGAGCGTGACTAAGATGGTGCTAAGAATTTATGTGCTTAGCAGATCTCATCCACTGGGACAAAGACTGCATGTACTGAAGGTTTAGAAGTTATGTTGTTAATTCAGGACCACTCAGCGGGGAGGCAGGGGACAGGGGTCTACGCCATAACAGTCTGAGTCAACTAGACAGAATTAGCTATAGTGCTGTAACAGCTGCTGGCATCCTAATATTTCTATTAAAATGGCATCCTAATAAAGTTTCTAATTCATCAAATATTATTATTTTTTTTTGATAATGTCCACATAAACCTTAAAAACAGGCCTTTTTATGTATGCCACATGACTTTACATTGGATAAATTAGCATTTGTTCCCCCATTTATTTTATATTTATACTATATTGGAGTGAAGGAAACTCTATCTTATTTTGCCCTTGTGGAAAAACATCCATGTGCTTTTCCAAAAGGAAAAAAATAAGATCAAGTATGGGCTCAGAGATTTTTCCAGCTTAATGGACTTGCCAGCTTTATTTGGCTGGGCAACTCGATTAGAGTTTATTTTGGTCCAACCGTCCAACCTGCCGCACAGAGGGAGTGAATGATTTCCATTGACAACTGGAGGATAAAAAGACTAAACCAGTTAATGCTTTCCTTTCAAGTTAAATTATTAATGTAGATCTGCTTCTTTGTTTCAGAATAAATGCGACCCTCTGTCGCATCTCATTATGAGATTTTAATTTAGAGTAGAATAAGCTATTGTTATATTCTCATTTATGAACATGCATTCTCATCAACATGTAAACAAAGCATCAATCCCATGTTTTCAATAGAAGTCTGTTGTTCTATCCACTAAACAACCATTAGAGGCAGTAGAGATCAGGCATTCTTGTTGCCCTGAAGTCAAGGCAACAACACAGCTTATGTTGCAGTGTGCATTTATTTTCAGTCCAAACATCGTCAATTCCCCTTGACGCATGTTAAAACAACTACAGCAGGCATTACATATTACATCATGTTCCCATAAAGTACTATACACCCTGACCTCATGCACAGGGAACCCCTTGACGGCATTTAGCAGGTTACACCACAGTTACACCACACACACTACAGGAAAGTTTGTTTCCACTTGTGCTATTTAGGGGTTACAGAAAGAAAGCAATAAGAGTAGCCAAACAGTTGGTATTAATAAAAGTTTACTATTAATGATGGGTAATGCTGAATAAAGTTCACTTTTGAGTCACAAAATATACACACACACACACACACACACACACATAAAAAATACACACACACACATATATATATATATATATATATATATATATATAAATAAATACACACACACACACATGCACACACAAATACATATATATACATACTCTGTGTGTGTGTTTATTTTTATATAGTATTTATTATTTTTAAGTATAAATTAATGGTAGTACATAAAACTTTCTGTATTTCTCAAATTGTAGGTCGCTTTGGATAAAAGTGTCTGCTAAATTAATAAACGTAAATGCAAAAACAAAACTATTTTTATTTCTATGTCATATTCTATGTCATTTCCATGCGTTAAAAACAATACCTGAATAGAATGTGTTGATCTTGGAAAGCTCCTTTTCGCATGTCTGAAAGAACTTCTCCTCAAACTTGGCATAGTACCTTTTGACGGTGTCTTCATCTGTGACTGAAAGAGACAAAACGTCAAAACATAAATCTGTGTTCATTTTCATATTCAGCATCCACTCACACTAGAGACTGATATATCAACATTAGCAGTTACAGCCTCCATCTTTTATACTGACAAGCCAGAGCAGGTAAAAACCAGAGCTTTGAGCTTAAAACAACATACCTTATTCTCAATTTCAGATTTCAAACGTAATATATCTATATGTTCTCAAATGTGAAATGTTTAAACATGTTTTATAGCGCAGATGTCTGTTTCTTTCTATCTGCTATCTTTACTAAAGGAAGAATGCCTGAGGCATCTGGCTGTCAAAGTTCACTCTCTCTATAAATAAATGAGAGTCAGGTAAAAGCTTTTAGCATCTATTACAACAAGATGTTAATCACATACAGACTGTGCATAAAATATTGCCTTTGCATATAAACTAGAAAAGTCTGGTTCATTAACAAACATGTCTGTTGGTTCTATGGTTACAAATCAGTAGAGTAGATTTAATCATTATCTCTGATAGGAGATCGATATAGTTTGAGGGGAAAAAGGCCTTAACTGACACTCTTCTGGCACAATAATGTAGAGGACTGAATATATAAAAAAGAGAAAATACATCACATAAAACAGTTGATTTGATTTCCATAAGAAGCAGCAAACATAAGAATATAACAGGCTTACAATTAACATATAGTGAAGGAGAACTTGCCATTTGCAACTTAATATAGTGTATATATTAAGTGTATATTATCACTCTTGCTTTCCCTGAGAATCGAACCCATGGCCTTGGTGTTCAAGCTCATTAAGTAGTAAACTCTACAGTGCTGTGGGCCTCCAGGAATGCATCCTTGCATGATTTAGGGCTGATATAGGGCAATTTCTTTAGCAGATTGATATAAGCTTCACTATGATTGCATCATCCATGACTTATAGGAAAAACAAGATGTAATTCATACCATGTATGACGCAATACCAGCTTCAGGGGCCAGTTGCATAGCCATTATGTTAGGACAGTGTCTTAAGATCTAGCATGACCCAGTCTTACTTTTCAGTATCAAATTAGACCAATCTATGTTATGATGTAAGCAATTCAAAACATTATGAACAACAAAACAATGGGATGCACTTGAAAGACTAGTTTTAGCGGCCTCAGATTGCATCAATCATTGTTTTGCCTAAAAAGCGATTCCTGTCCAAACCCAGCCAATGACTTATTCATAGATCCAGTCATTTCTGGTTTAAATTGAGATCCCTTTCCTCTACAATTCATTTATCCTATCATATCTTTAAAGCTAGAGCCAATTAATAATTTTAAGCACAATATTCATTCTCAGTGACCCAGAATTATTAAAGCTTGATTACATTTATTTCAGGCCTTGTACACACGTTTTCAATTTAAAACCCATCTTTTCTCTCCATTTTCTCTCCATTTCGTTTTTGTTTCACATTGTAGTGCAGACTGTGAAAACTGAGCTTGACGGATGTTTAGTCATGTGACGCATACTGAACCGATAGATATGTATTTACACCACATATATTTACGTGGTGATAAATATATGATTTAAATTTTGTATCCATTTAGTAGATTGTGTTTAACACAAAAGATTGATTATCATTCTGCATTGATTATTCTATATTGAATAATAATAAAAAAAAGATCTAGTATTGCATCGATATCGGCTAATACTCAGAAATTTTGGTATCAGAACACTTGCAGTGCATCCCTACATACAACACCAATGCAACACATTTCCAGTGTTTTAAATTATTGTTTAGACTTAAAACAACATGAAATAAAAATTCTTAACATCTTAATGCACATTCCTGGTCTTACTGTGCTGCAAAATTCCTCTTACTCAAATTAATAAAAGAGTTTGTTTTTAAAGACTTTTATCAAAATGTAACAGTCTACAAACATGTAATATCTGAAACTCCAGGGAAAAATAATATTAACCAATAAAATCAATCCAGTCAAATCCCCATGGATAAAATCCATTTCAAACTGACTGACTATTCTCACTTTACAACATTAAATAAGCCATGTATACAGTTTCATGTTACTTTTAACAAAATGGCAAGAAAATGCAAAAATATATCATAGCTTATTACAAGAGAATCATGTACACTCATTACGTCTGTTGTCACACAGAGGAAGCCCTGTTTAATGTCTTTAGATGTGTCTTCCTGCTGTTCACCACGCGTGTCCTCATTATCCTAACAATGTCTCTTTCCTGATCCGGACACAATGGAACATGACTTCAGCAAAAGACTAACTTCAGAGAGGAGCAAAAGACCACACCGGAAAACAGTATCACGTACTATGTCATGTCTTTCTTGCCCTTTCGCTGTATGCAAACACAATAAAGGTCCAAGCGTCTGTTAGAGGTTGCACAGACTTTTTAATTCCCATGCAATTACTCTCTAATTAGGCATTTATTTGAATTAAATCTTTACTATGCTACTTTATCTGCATTTTTTACTGATCTATTTGTCAGTAGAACTCTAATCGATTCATTCATTGAACAACATAAAATCATAAATGTTATAAACTAAACATATCCCCTATATATTGCATTGTATGTATGCATGTTTCCCCCTCCCCACAATACCAAGATTTTTTCATAAAACAACACATTTTAATATCATCTTACTACGGCATATTATTGTGAGAAATAGAGTGACGGTTGATATGAATATGCATTTTATGCAAGTAGTCTCACTGGTCTACATTACATTACTAGCAAGTCAGTATTTAATCTTACTTTTGCATATATAAATATAAGAATAACAAAATTAAGGGCTTTTTCCCCCTCCTCAAGCGTGAGCTTCATATAACTCATACTACAAGTGCCATACAAGACTGATGTATCAAATACGATACATGATAACACGCATGCAAAATTGTTTTTTAGATTTTAGATCTTAAGGTTTAATAAAATGTTCCATTATTACATAAGTCAGGCTTGGGTCAAACTCATATTTACATATTTGTACAAACATGTGTTTCTTTTTAAAATGTTTGGTTTCATTCATAAAACACATCAACTGTCAGTACTTTAATTCAAAGAGTGAAGTACAGAACACTGACATCAGCACACTTTTCCTGATTAAGGAACTTCCTGTGTGTTAAATCCCACACATAAATCCTTCACATCAATCGTATAAAGCTGCAACTAACACATTTTCCCCTCATCTAGGGTTATGTCTTTCTCTCCTGTCTCTATCATACTGCCTTGACAGGCTCGCATGAATATAACATTTTCCCTCTGGGTGCCTAGGTTTACTAGAACTGACTGTGCCCATGGATCAAGGGATCAGACTGTGTATTGTTTTACTCAAAAAGCCCTGCAGGAAGAGTAATCATCTGTCTAGTTTTTCGGAATAAAAAAAAGAAGCTTTTTTCAATTCTTTTCCATTAGGATTACATTGCAAGACTGGTAAATTTAACTGAGCATGTACAGGATTTTACGTCGCAGAGAACAAGAACGCAATGCATGTATTGTCCAAGGTGAGCGATATCATCTCTAATTAGAGGGCTACTGGTGACGAGTGTGTGAACACAGCGATTCCTTTACCGACAGCTGTATGACCTCTCCTCATTTTACAATCCATTTAACCGCCTCAATGCTGTTTATCGCCCTCGTCTTGCAATTTGCATTGTCGCCGCGCTGCCAAACATGGGTGCGAGTCCCTTATCTCCCCTCTACACTGAGATCTCAATCATCGCAGTTGAATTAAACTGTACGCCTGGCGGCAATAAAGAGGCACAGCAAACGCTCTGTTCTTGGAGGCTTTTACGAGGGCCCATCATCCTGAGTAAATTAGAGGGGGTGATTATTCGCTCTCGCTGGCATGCTCTATTAAAAGGCTGAAGTGTGTGGGTGGGATTGCAGCAGGACAGCCGTGCGGTGGAACCCGTTAAGCAGGAATGATGCATGCTGGGAAAGAGACACAAAGTGAAAACATGAAACGCAGCACATAAAAGCCTCTTACAACCATCCGTTCGCTCCCCCCTGCCCCCTTGCTAAGTTCAACCAGACCCTCAGAGATGAAGGAGAACCCTCGTAGCAGCCCCAGTCCCTCCACAAGCACTCTCGTCCCTGAAGCCACAATTAGCCCAGCCAATCAGAAAGCTACTAAGGTTGGGATGATTAGCAATGCACATGAACGAGTCTGGCACACCCAGAGCAACCTCTGAGTAAATAACATGTATAAAAGCAAAGTAAGTACGAGGGAGAAGATCTTTCGAGGTCTCAGTCTAGACTTATTCATCAGAGAGCCGCTCGGCACATTGAGAGTGTAAATCTTGGTTTCTGTAGAGTTGGGGGTGGGGGGTGAGGGATTCCCGGCAACATCCAGACCGGATGAATGCATTAGGAAGCGGGGTGGATGACACAGATGGGATGTGAAATGGTTGGTGGGGTATGAAATCTGAGCCGGTCAAAGACACGGATTTTGGTTCACAAAAATGACACTATAAAATATTCAGCTGTACATGTCATCCTGACAAGACAGTTTTAGCAGGTGTCTGCTAGTTCCTGTTCACTTCTAGAGTTAGCCAAAGCAAGAGATTTAGTTGGTACTTCACTAAATATATAGGCCAACCATAAAGCACAGTAAATACACTACTTAAATATACTTAAAAAATAAAACACAAAAATTTAGTCAAAATGTGAAATGAATGTTTATAAGGCATAAACACAATCAGTCAGTCAATAAAAAATATGTAAATACATGAAAATTAATATTACAACATTGATACCTAATAAACAAACAAACAAAAAAATAAAGACTGGAATACATGTACTAGAACAGGAAATCTTTTGCCTTTTGTAGCTGTCATTATATTCATGTGTATGTAAAACTATTATGCCTTTACAATAGTAGCACATATTTTCATCCAGTCTCTGAAATACAATTGAAAAAAAATCAAAGAAAATATAACAGTAGACAAAAAGACAATACATACCTTAACAAAAAGCTAAATTGAAAAATAGGCACAGAAAAAAGTGGGTTCCACTGTTAAAAAATATATATACAGTAGAACCCCGACTTACGAAACGCTCTACATACGGAAAATTCAACATACGATAAAAGATTTCGTTTTTTTTTTTTGCCCGAGTAATGACAAAATGATCGAGATGCGAAAAAACATTTCCGAGTTTTGTTTTGAAATTCGCGCTGATTTTGGTTCGGGTTGAATGAAGGCTACAGTTTGTCTGGTCAGAACAATGATGTCTCACTCAGGGAATAATCCAAAACTGGTGTTTATTAAAGGTGCATAGATGTGTGGTTACGCATGATCGATAAAACCTCAACGATTGGCACTAATTCCCTGTATTTCACTCAATAAACTATATACAATCTTCAGCCGATCTCTTTTACCTTAATCATCCGTCAGCTCTCTCAGATGGAAAGTTTTGGAATAGTCCATTTCGCACTGAATGACAGGGATGGCTGGAATAGTCCATGTAAGAAGGGGAACACTTTTTACAATCCTGCTCTCCTATTGGTCAGCATTGTGCCTAGTTAACAAACTTTTTTCTAATCACTCACCATGGATGTGAAGATTGTTGCTGAATTCAAAAGGAAGAAGAGGATGCTTTACATTATGTTGAAAAGGGAAATAATTGAGAAGTATGGAGCTTGGATGCGCTATATCCCATGCTAAATGTGGTGTTTTAGTAAGGTGTGGAACGGATTAGGCAATTTACATGTAAAAGCCTGACCGACATACGAAAAGATCGACTTACAAAGCCAACCTTGGAACGGATTTCGTAAGTCGGGGTTCTACTGTATTTTAAAGACAAATTATACTTCTTTGATCTTAGCGATGTAACGGAAGTTAGTGCGGGATGACGAAAGGCACGGACAGCAGGGTTCAACCAAAACTCTCTTTAATCAAACTAAAACAAAAGACTTTAAATATAACAAAAGGGCACACTTTAGAAGATAACACGGAGAATACGGAGCACAAGGAGCATAACCACACACAACGAAACATTATCAACAACTGACAAAGACAAAGGGATACAATAGGGCTTTTATACACAAGGTAATGGGGAACAGGTGACGAGACTAACAAGGGGAGTGGCTGACGTGACAGGTGAAGGAAATTACAATGGGATCACACAGAAGGAAACATGAAGTAACGAGACACGAGACATGACTGTGACAGGCGAGTGTTAATTTCATACCTTGGATAAATCTATTTATTAATTCTACATTTCAAAGTTTGGCAAGGTCTAAGAATCTCATTTTCCTGGCCTCATTTGAAAGCAGCTACACTCAAGTATGTGAGCTGTCCGTGGTTCTGAAACTGTGTTCCAATTCCAGAACACTCTCAAAAAACGCTGTTCTAAATTGTTTATTTAGAACAATAAACTTCTGTAATGCTTTAATGAGACATACCATTTCATTCTCAAAGAAAAAAACATTCATAAATCACTCAGTTTGACCTAAATCTTTCAAACTGCATCACAGGAACCCTTAAAATAATAAGCCTCAAAGTGCACAACTATTTCAGTCTAAACTTTGTTCTCAAACTCCCAACCATTATTCTCAAGATCTGCTCCATGTCTTCAAACTGACACAGACTCATTCCATACACCAAGAATATGACCTGACAGTAAATGACTGTAAAGAAGCAAACATAATTTGGTGATTTACCCGACTTAACATCTGCAGCCAGTTAGAGAGCAGTACAGACAGAATACACAGTAATTGTGTTAGGGGTTCCTGGGGTGGAAACATTGCATTGGAATTAATTGGGGAAGACTTTGTGACTAAGTGCCCATTGTTTTGTTTTTTTAAATACGTATACTTAATAGAAACCATAAAGACAGGAGAGCTTATTCTTATTGGCTGAACAGAGTTAAGGACACATTAACATAGAATCTGAGTGGAAGTTTAGTTTAAGAAAAAGTTTAAGATGGCAACTACATTGCTTATCTCCACATAATCCCTATAAAAAAAAATATTATTCAAAGACTGCAGCCAGAGATCTGTTTTATTCTGAGTTCTGTCTTAAAATATCTCTCTCTTTAGCTGATGTGGGAATGAAAAGCTGACTCTGAGATTGGCCGTGTGCCGAAACCCGCTGAGCATCTCGGCTGTGAAGTGTTATCAGTCCAGCTCACAGTCAGACACAGTCCAGACGTCTGCATGATCTGCCTTAAAACAGCTTCATCACAGCCCTGTGAAGATTTCTCTCTCTCTCTCTCTGACTCACAGGAAGCTAGAAAGGTCACTGATGAAACAACCACTGAAGATTTGTCTCATGTGTTCAGCTCAGATACTACTCAGATTTTAAATGCCATGAGTTTAGGTTCACAATAGAGTAAATGTCTAACAATTATACAGGTAGACTAACAATCCTCACTACGCTCACTGAATAAAATCATTCTCAAACTGCCTGGAAATACTCACTTTTTAAATAAAATAAATCAAATATGAAATAAAATAGAATGGAGTAGAAGAGAATAAAACAAAAATGAAATAGAATAGAAAAATTAAACAAAGTTCTCTTCATCATGTTTAATTAAATTGTATACTTGTCAGAAAATGTTAATTTTTAAATATTCAGTGTGCACTGCTTTTTAGTTGGGGAGCACAGTTATATTTAGTCATCTTAAAAAGTAATAGGCTTCTTGAATTAGTCATGACAAGAAGACACTGTCTACCTCAGCATGCATTCACAGCAAAGACATTTCACCGCACTACCTGAACCAAAATGTAGTAAGAAAGATACATTTAGTCTTGTTTCACTTGGTTTTCTTCAAATGCAAAGTTTGGAGCTGGTGATACAAAGGCAGGGTTCCTCTGTGACGCCACAGAGGTAATGTCACCTTTGAAAACAGCAGAAAGGAGCTTTCAATTATCTTCAGGGAGCATGTCTGCAGGCCAAGAGGCTTATGAAACAAAAGACTTATTAATCCTGTCCCCAGCGGTGAGCTCTGTCCTCGGAATTAGCAGGGGTGCATATTTTAACACTTCTGTGAGAAAGCGCTTCATCTCATCTCCGGTAAATGTCAGAGAATAGCACTCTAAAAAAAGAAAAAAAGTTTAAATACACTACAGAAAATGGAGCATTTTATGCTGATATTCTAAAACCTGGGTATATACAATAGAAGACTCTTTTTACCCTGGTATTATAGCCAATTCTAATAACACTTTAAGATTTCATGTTTAACGGCCATGTATATGATCATCTTAATTTTACAACCAATTAAGGCATACCTATTATCTTAATAAGCCTGCTAATTCAGAGATTACAATAATGAATAACGAGCTGATTTAAATGCTTTAGATGGAAAGAGCATGAGTGGGTGGTTTAAATCATGTGATGTTACTACTATAATAGAACTCTCCATTAACGCTCTATGTTCTCTCTCTCTCCTCCTCAAACCCAAATAACACGGCTCATTATCATCTCCTCCCTTAAGTATCTTTGCAAAGACAGTAACCTGTTTATGGATACATTCCACTGCTCTTTCAGACCCATTACACACACACACACAGGTGCCTATACATCTCTATTACAGGCGGGAAGAACGAACAAGAAGCATTTTGACAGGATTTTAAGATATGGAAGACCGGATACAATCATTCCTAAATTGAATCCAGATTTTTTGCAGATTTCCTACATTGTATGCATCTGAAACAAATTGAATCACTATTTTTGATTCGGGTAACTTCTGCGGTCTTCCGTAAAAAAGGAAAACGCACAATGCTCTTTATTTTAGTCTTGTTGTTACTGATGACAGTATTAAGCTGTCTCACATCTATAGGGCAATCCAACAACACATTCAAACAGCAGTTAATGAGATGTCTCGCATTTCTGCCTCCTCAGGCCCTCTCGAGACCAGAACAAGACACAAGGCAGCTGTTCCTTGCTTTCTGAAGACTCTCCAAATGTGTGTGGGAGAGAGAGAGAGAGAGAGAGACATGTGCTTGTGTGGGTTTTTTACAGTTTGTTGCATGCAATGTACAAATCAAATGTTGTGTTTACACTGCAAAGGTGACAAAGGATCTGCATTTGAAGTGGGATATAAATAAAAATGTGCATTTATATGTATGTGTATATACATTTGTGTGTGTGTACAATACATATACATATGTATGCATACACACACACACACACACACACACACACATATCCATACAGACCGACACATCGTTAGCAAGTGCAAAGTTAGAAGCACTCTTTCCACTGTTTTGCTGAGTTTTTCAATTTCTCATTTTGTCTGAAATAGACATATCCTACCAAAGAGCAATTTTATGCATTCTGCATTTGTGAGACTGGCATCGCTATTATTGATCCGTCACTAGGCTCCTGCCATTACCTTGTAGCCATTAGCAACCGCCACAAGCAAAATGGCCTTTCAACCGCCCAGCCAATTGCTTTCACATGAGTGTGTGTGCATGCATGCGAATGAGCAGGTGTTTGCTGTGTGTACATGCATTCCAGCATGTGTGTGTGGGAGTTGGAGCAGCAGCATTTGTTTCTTTTGTGCGTGCAATGGTTTTTCGTTTTCCAATTTTCCATAGGCGACAAAGCATAACTAACATTTATCCGAACACACAGAAGGCATACATTTCTAATTTCTTTCAGACAGAGCTTGTAGCAAGCAATCAGTAGGAAAACTAATCAATGCAGCTTTGATTGAGAAGGCCTCCTGCCTTTGTGCTGTCTGATATCCACCCCCCCCCCCCCCCCCCCCCATTGATTATGTATATCCCATAATCAATAATACACACAACTATTACCGTTCACAGCACCATTACACAGCAAAGCATAATGAGATCAGACAATATCTCCATCACAATGTGTGTGATGATATCAGTGAGTGGGCAACACGATTTTATCATTAATTTACCATTCAAAATGTTGGTGTCTAAGATTGTTTTAATGTTTTTTTAAAGAAGTTTCATATTCTCACCAAGGCTGCATTTGTTTGATCAAATATATAATAAAATAGTAATATTATTACAATTTAAATGACCATTTTCTTTTTTTATATATATTAAAATGTAATTTATTCCTGTGATGCAATGCTGTATTTTGTCACATGATCCTTCAGAAATCATTCTAATGGGCTAATTTGCTGCTCAAGAAATATTTCTCATGTTGTTTCTCATGCTTAACATTTTTGTGGAGTGTTTGATAAATATAACTTTTTGATAAAGAGAAACTTGAAGAACGGCCTTTATTTTGTAACAATATAAAAGTCCTTATGGCCACCTTTTTGGAAATTTCATGTGTACTTGCTGAATAACATAAATAAAATTGTGAAAAAATTGAAAGTCTCATTTCTGGTTTTACTTTTAACAGTTGTAGACAACAGTCTCTGCTGTGCTAAGTTTCTTGAAGATGCTGGAACACAGAAAACCTTTTAGCAATCCTCCTCTGCGGTGATATATGTGTGTGTGTGACTCTTCCTTACTGTAGGTCAGATGAAAAAAACAAGGATTGTGGGTAAAACCTGTTGTCTATGTTTCTTTCAGTGTATTGGGCTCATCTGTAATTGCTTGTGTTTTTCACGCTAGTAATTACCAGAAGGCCTTTGTCTACTGTTACCATGGATACCAGGTCATGTGATGGAGCTGGAAGGGTGTGAACTGCATATATGAGGACCTGTGGGATATGTATGTGTGTGCGTGGATCTGAATATTTATTCATCCCCGTAAAAGCTCTTAGAGTGATATTGGCCTCCAGAGATACACCCGCCCCTGTCAGCCCCACCCTCTCGTCTAGGCTCCGCCCCCACCTTACCCCACACTACATGAATGAAACCCCTGTTGAGCCGATGATCCCATCACACATTCACCAATACAATCTCCAAACATTTCTTGCTCATTAAAATCATCACCAACAATCCTGAATAGGCTAGACCCTAAACGTCAACAATGTGTTGGAGGAAAAACCGTTAGCCACGATGTTAAAAATAATAAGAACAGTAATTGATGTTTTAGAAATTACTAATCACTGTTTTTTTCTCCCAAAGTTTCTCCTAAAGATATTCAGATTCTTTTGTGTTCTGATGAAAATAAATAGATAAAAACAGTCTACACATTTCTGCTATTTTGTCCTTTAAATTGTTGCGGTATCATCGATTTCTACCTTCGAGATACACGAAAGTTACAATTCTGGACAATATAAGCTGATAACTGTTGAATGCTAAAATAGAAAACATAGAACACTAAAAAACTCAAAAAATTATTTTATTATCAGTCATTTAAAAATTCGACAAATAAATGTAGCCATCACAACAATAGTACGAAAATGAATATTCATTTTAGGATTTGCTAAAGATTTAACAGTGTTATTAAATTAGCGGCAAATGAAGGCAAAGGTAATTTAATAAAAAATATAGAAATACTGAAAATTAGCATACACATTTACTGCCCCTAAAACGTATGTAAAAAACAAACAAACAACAACAACAACGTGGTTGCTTACTTTACATAATTATCAGTCAACTTCCTTCTGCACAGGCCAGAATGAGCTGCAACGAGGATCTGACTTTATGCCGAGAGTCAAAACACTTAGAATTTGACATTAGCATAGATGAGGAAGACAGACCACATGAAACTCAGTCACCCTCAGAGCCCCATTATCAGCTGCATCAGTGGAGAAAAATGAACAGACAAACTCAGTTCCCCTCAATTGCTCTTGCTATTAATGAATAACAGAGAGACCCTAATTTGTATCAGCAGCTTTGCATTTAACTGTGCAGTGAACGGTGAAAATCACTGCCGACTGCTTATTTAACAGCTCCTACGCAAACAAGCTCCGACAAAGCTCTATTTTTAAATGTCATAACCTCATAAACTGTCTGTATTACAGATGCTCACATCACCACTTATGAGTCAACCATTCCACCAGCCAATCTAGCAGTTTTTAATATTTCAGTACAGTCAGGTGACTTTGTTGAGCATGAATGAAGAAGAAACACCAGATTATTCTGTTATAATATACTCCACTGCAAAACCAAAAACAGAACATTATTAACACAATTAGTGGTCATTGTGTAAAATGAAGTGGTCTAGATTAGTGGTCTAATCTATTTTAAATCGAAACAATTTCTGAAAAACAGAAGTTACGAAATGGAGAGTTTTCAATTGTTTTTTTTTTATCTGATCCATCAGCAATCCAGCATTATTAAGAGTGATCAACAGAGAAATAGTCGTGAAAAATGAAAATGCTAAATTATGGTGCAGAATGATTTACTAAAAATAAAGGTGAACTACAGGGGAAAAAAGGACATAAACTAAAGGTACGTTTGCATGATAGCGACGCACTAAAAATGGAAAAAAACGTTTTTTGCATACATACAATTGTCAAAGCGATTCAGTTCACATGGATCAGCAAAACTACTAATAATGTATCATGCATAACAGGCCAGTAGTTGAGCTGTGTAAACAAACTAAGATAGCTTAAAACTGAACACGTAATATGCAAGAGCATGACATCACTGTTTTCACAACTTCGAGGTTTTGTATCATCTTGACAGGAGATGGTAATGGTAAAAAATTAAAATTAACTGCACTTTGAAACCCATTTTCAAAAGTTAGCGTGTTCAGTCCCCCAAAATGCCAATGTCATGTAAATGAAAGGCCAAAATGGAAAAAAAGCTTTCTGTTTTTAAGTTGTTATGTAAATGGCCCCTAAACTCAGTCCAGCCTTACTGTGCAAAAGCAATGCTTTATGGTCACGTCCAACTAAGCACCCACCAAACAACCTTGTTTGACTAAGAAACAGTAAAAACCGGTTTAAAAAAAATGAAAGTCCTTATGATTTCTGTAATGTGTGCTGTGGCCTTAGAGAATGAAAGCAATGATTGGCTCTTGCCCCACAGCTGTGGTATAATGCTAATGCCATGACCTTAGTTATCGATTTCTCTGCTTGTAATGCCGACACACACACACACACACACACACACACACACACACACACACACACACACACACACACACACACACACACACACACACACACACACACACACACACACACACACACACACACACACACACACACACACACACACACACACACACACACACACACACACACACACACACACACACACACACACACTCTCTCTCTCTCTCTTTTGTTAAAGGCCTTACTCTCTGGAGTGATTTCAAAAGACTGCAATCCCCCCCACTCTGCCCCTTATTGGGCCTGTTTGGAGAGGAATAAATTTAGCTCATAAATTGGTAGAATGGACTGTAGTGAGTATGTATGAGCGTATTCAGAATGGGGGCAGAAAGCCAGCAAAACCATTGTGAAAATGTGTGTGTGTGCTTAAGCTTTCCCGGTGAGCTGTCTATCACAGGGATTCAATTATTTTTCTTATGTCCCCACTGGACTGAGCGTAATCAGGAAGTCCTTGAGCCAATCTGACGTTTAATTAGATCAATGCGGAACTAAAAAGAACAAGATAGATGGAGAAACAAGAGAAAGAGAAACTGAAGAAAGTATTATATTAAAAACAGAATGTTTGTGGTCAAACTTTTCTCATACAAAAGTTTGATCACATACATTACCGTTCAATGATTTGGGGTCATATATTTAAAATGTTTTAGAAAGATGTCTCTGTGTTCACCAAGGCTGCATATATAAGCAAAAAAAGGTTACACAGACTTGAATGAAGGATCATTTGACTTCAGTCAGTAAGCAATGCTCTAGCAACAACCAAGAATACCCTAGCAACCATCAAGAACAACCTAGAAACCATCTAGAATAACATAGCAACACTAACAACACACAAACATAAACACAGTTCAAATTTTCTTAATTGAACGTAAAAATCCCAAATATATTCCAATTCTAACAAATATAAATTCAATTTGAATCAATTAGCAGTGATCTAATCGTCCTTTTTCAATCTATGAGATTTGTGGAACAGAAGGTGTGAAATGGAGATGAGTGATTTCAATGATCTCTTTTATCTGGACCTGCATTAATAAGAGCAGTGATTCATCCAGATGTGGGAGGCACATTTCCCATCAACATATGATACATGCAATCATGATGTGAACTCCTCCTCTGGGGTATTTTATTGCGCTGAAAGGTTAGAAAGTCAGTTCTCTGTATGTGTGTGTGTGTGTGTGTGTGTGTGTGTGTGTGTGTGTGTGTGTGTGTGTGTGTGTGTATGTGCAGGAGTAAATAGCAACAGGGGATGAAATAAACATCACTGAACAATGGTGATGAGTGTCAGAAAAAGAGCGAGAGGAACTGAGAGAGAGAGACGCTTAACGTTCACTGCACTTCTACAGTCTGGACATACAGCAAAAACTCACACACAAGATGAAAGTCAAGGACTGTGAGAGGGGAGAGTTTAATCTACACGGCTATCAATACATCTCTGCTCTCTTTCTCTCCTACTTCCATGCACTCTCTCTCTCTCTAAACACACAATGCATGTACATACACATTATTTGCACATAAAACATGCACAATGTTCCTGCATAAACATCTTAAAGCAGGCTCGTTGAATAAACAGAATAATTTACTGTAGGCCCGAATCATTTGAGCTCTTCCAGTAAGATCTGCAACGTTCCAAGCATCTCACTATGAAGGGAACCAATGTAGCCTGTAACAATACGGCTGCATCCAAAATCACATACTTCCAATGTAAATGATGGGCATGAAAAAAAGAAGAGTATGTGACAAAAGAAGTATGTCCGAATTCATAGCCCTCATGAAAGATTAAAAAAAACTCGGCGCGATTTTGTGCATATGATGGACACTTTACTATCTCCTGAGACCACGAGAGAGGATTTGTAAATGGCAGTGAAGCGATGCAACTGACGCTGGTAGGTCACATGACAAGAGGCCGAATGTTGTGCAATTACAATCATAGTATTTACTCTCATATAGTAGTAAAGTAATTTATGAAAGGAAGTATGTGATTTCAGATACAGCCTATGACTAAGATGGAATGCACATATTGCGAGAGTGGTACGTGAAACAGCATGACGTACGGTTTTTGTGTGTAATTTGTCTCAACTTTTGACATTCCAGAACAGAAATGGAAGGTTAAGACAAGTAAATTGCATTGCATTTTTCATTCTGTGTGCTCTGCTGTATAATGCAATAATATAAAAGTAATGTATTTTAATTTCTCTCTCTACCATTTTGCTGCAGGTATAATACAATTTTTATTTTTTTATTAAAAACTCAAAATAAAAAACCCCCTGAAAATATGACAGTTCACTCTGGTTTGGTAACAGACCCCTGCACGACTAAAATAATAGGAGTAGTTTAGCAAAATGGCATTCCAATCATACAAAAGACTTTCAGTGTTGTCAAACAATGAAGATTCTCCATCTATCAATCTAAACTCTATCTGACTATAACAGTTAGCAAAAAATAATAATAAAAGATGATAGATAAAACTATTTTAATGATAATAGGCCATGTGGGAAAAAATAAATTACATCCAGAACCAGCAAACTGTTTCTCAATTAGCAGTATAAATGTTAGTCAACTCCCAATGGATATTTCCTTGAAAATGGATGATAATTTAAAAAAATGAAACGCATTTGGCTGCCAGGTGCTTTGAGACTCGCAGAGAGACTTCATATAGCTAAACAATTTTCTTAATGTCACACAAGCTGAATCAGTGAGTAGTTTACTCTCCTCTGGGTCATGGATTTGCACCGTGGACAGAACACAAGAGTTATCGACGAGAACCACTCTGCTCTTTCTACCCGGGCATCTCAATGCTCTCCTCAGCTGGCATGAAGCCCAGCATTTTGCATTGAATTAACACACCAAATCCCAGCGAAACAAGAGCCAACATTAAAGTAAAGACTGCTCTCCATGTTCTTGTCCCAAACATGGTGGAGATTGTTTGGCAGTGTATTGCATTGAATTTCAGCATGCACAGAGATTGTGATTTGCTTCAAGTTCAACAAGAGTACCGTGTACAGACATTAATTATGCTAGAAATGATTGGCCAGAAGGGATTGCAGAATGCAGAAATTTACATACATAATTAAACTGATGCTACAGGTGTGATACTGATTTGAGGTCATTTCTGTCTGGGGCACAAATGTTACGGGAGGAGCTGCGCACCAAAGTTTAACACTAATGAGTTTGTTCGTATTTGTTCGCATTAGTTACAATTTATAAGAATGGCAGTCCCATTATATACAACAATAGTTCTCACGTTTAGCAATTGAAAAAAAAGAGTGACAGTGATGGCTAATTTTACAAAAGCTCTTTGCTTTGGCTGGAATTTGCATAATTGCAGCACTTATCACGCCATCACATGGAGAGTGAACAGTTTCGCCCAGAGAGGACTGTTGGCATGGCAACAGAGGCAAGAGTTCAGCAGGGACGAGGCGAGGGAGGTGGAGAAAGGGGTGGAGAACTCTGAGGCGTGGCCGTGCGATAACAGAGGTGATTTCAAGAGAAAGAAAGACTGCCGAAACCAATAAAAAGGCCACTTTTACATTAGAATTTGCTATACATTCACTTACATTTGTACTTAAGGAATTATGTACCTGTTTAGCTGTGAAAATTGGTGACCAGCTGATGACAACAGGAAAAGATTGCTGATTTTAAATGCCATAATGTCTTATTGGCTCTATCCCAGTCGAGAAAATTTCAAGGAGACGAAGGAGAATGTAGTGTATTGTGTTTTCCAGGTATTATATAGACATCCTTGTTCTTGAGCAGCAATGAGAAACTTTAAAGGGAAACTTTAACGATGATATTTTGAAGAATGTTGGTAACCAAAAAGTTTTGGTTCCCTTTGACTTCCATTTTATTATTTAGCTTTGCAGAAGAAAAATCATACAAGTTTGTAACAATATGAGAATTTTCAGTTTTGGGTGAACTATCTCTTTAATGCTAATAATAACTCTTACAGACATTAGTACGGGTCAAGTGTATCCTCCAAGTCCAAAATATCACATAAGACAACTTCTATTTCCGTTAAAAAGTTGGGCAGTGGCTGCGACCTACATTTCACCCACAGTTCTTAGTGAGAGACTATAAACATAGTTTATAGCAGACCACCAAAGCTCAGTTTACTGTCTAAATACTGGAGAGAGGTGAGTCATCCATCCAGACTGTGAACCAGAGAGCATATTCTGGGCCTCTGTATCAGTACACACTGCCTACATAACTAATACCCATAAGAGACCAAAACTCCCCATAAAAAAGCACATAAATCAAATAAACACAGTTTACACTGACAAGTGAAGCACAACACTGATCAAAATATAGAATTACAGGCTGCTTTAAGACATGAACTCCTCTTTCCTCAACTTTGAATCCCCATGGACATAATGTTCTGAATGTTAGAAGTATAAAACAAAGCATAAACTATCACTGCAATAATATTTAACTTATGAATCTGACCATTGACTCAATGACTCAGCTTATGTATAGCTGCCTCTCTACATTAAACTGGATAGGAGAAAATATTTTAACATTGATACAAACTTTAACTGGAAAAGTTTTCAGCAGCAGAAAATATTAGCTTCAGCCCAGGTAAAATCAGTCCGATCCGTATTTTATCCATCTATTAATTTGGACATTATATTATAATTTTACATTACATTAAATGCCAGAAATATGTACTTTGACCCATCAAATTATTATCTATTTATCAAAACACAAGAAAATCCCTACAACACAACACAATGTTTGCTAGGGATACCAATCACCAAAAAATAAAATAGCATTAATGATAAAAAGTCAAATTAATTTGAATGAATGCAAAAACTAATGAAAAAGACTCACTGATAACCTGGTGAGTAATTGTTAAAATTCAGCTTAATTTATAATCACATAAAATGAAATAAATGATTGAAATAAAGTATTTTGGTTCATTTTAATATATCACAGAGAAAAAGCCTTTATTGTAAACCGGTGATTAATCTGCACAGTCAGTCTAACTCAAACATGGCACAAGACGGTAAAAGGGAATGAAACGCAACACTCAATGCCATTTGAACTTAAAAATGTATTGTTCCTGTAAAGGTCCTTCATCCTTTTCTATGCAGATACAAAAATAATGGAAACCCAAGATCACATCGAAAGACTTTGAGTGAGGTTGAATGTAAATAAAAAGTGCTGGCAAGAGAGAGAGAGAAAAATAAAGAAAGAGTCAGGTGAAGACAGGAGGAGGTGGGTTGCTTTTTTAAAAGCATTTACGATGTCAATCACTTTCAAGGCCACTTCCACAATATGTGAAACTGCTGTTACCAAGCAACGCTCCTGATTGCCTGGATACTTACAGTGGCTCTCATCCATCAGCCAATCAGCAATCAATGCTGACATCCGCAGTCCCAGTGGACCCACTGACCTTTCAAAGCATATCTGCTGCACTGTTACCCAAACATCCACACATGACAGCGCTACCTGTGCAGAATTTTCATGTAACAGAGCATCCATCTCAATATCCGATGAAGGTTCTAGCCATCCATCCATCCATCCATCCATCAGTCAGTACATCCAACTGTCAATCATCCATCAATCCAAACACAAGACCATCTCTACAGATTAGAAAGCAAATTGACATGTTTATAATGCAATGTAATATGATACAATATATTTCATTTTGTTTATTTTTAAATCACAACAGTATTCACTATCTAGAATATAAAATATAGGCATACAAAATATAATAAACAGTAGAAAAAATTGATAACTGTTAAATAGCTCGGAACTAAAAAGATTAAAAAATAAAACTGGAAAATATTGATATGATCACAGATATATTAGGAATCACTTAAATATGTATGTGAACATGAAGATAATTCATGAAAAAAACTATTTATAAACAAAAGTCCAAGCATTATCTCATTTGATTACATTTTTCTCTAATTAATAATTAAGCTTCATATAAGTAATCTTTGAGGTACCATACTTTCCTGGGATATGCTTCAGATTATTTCATCTTTCTATCGCAACAGATGCGGTGAGAGTGCGGTTTCAATGAATAAACACGGGGAGAGTTCTCAGATACTTTCTCACCGACAAAAGAACAGAAACAACCCTGTCACTGCTCATCTTTGTACTTTCATGCTGACAGCCCTCTGCTCTGCCACTTTAGCAGAGTAAACTGTTCTCTAAACAGCCTGTGACAGCCTCTGTGATGTGAGCTTCAGTGTGCGTTTGATCCGGCAGGCAAAAGAAAAATTGTAGCTCCGGAGGAAATTCTATCTGTAAGCCGTATGAGATCCGGAATATTAACACTGATACTGGTGTAAACTTCAGAGAGCCGTTAGCATTAGGAAGGGTATCAATAATGCAACGCATTAGCCCAGTATAGCAGGTGAAACATAGAGACCTGCCACCTGCTGCCGGAGTTTTATGAGGAGATATGACTGCCCCATACAGCTCAGGGGTCATAAGAGCTACGCTAAGTGTTGTGTCAATAACCTGACCAGAGGACATTAATCTAAACCAAAGTGTCTTGGCTACAGTTCAGCGAAGGAAAATTCACAACCACAGCCAATAATAGGAGAGAATACACAACTCAAATGGTAGTACATTCAAAAAAACTGCTAGACTGAAGCATACACAACTGGCCAAAAGAGTTCAACATTTTTTAAAGTCTTTAAAAGTCTCTTATGCTTACAAAGGCTGCATTTATTTGTTCATAAATACAGGACAAAGTGTAACATTGTAAAATATTATTACAACCAAAAGAACAGTACTTACTTGATATAGAGTAACAAATGTAATAGTAACTTTTGATAAATTTAATGTAGAATACTTTTTTTTTTTTTTTTTTTTTTTAAAGAAAGTGTAAGCTACAGTTAAATGTTTAACGAGCAATTACTCATACGTAAATATACATGTAAATTCCCAGCTGACCTTGCTATAAACCAAGAACTTATTGGTAAATCCAACAATTGTTCCTGGGAAGTATTTATTGTAGCCTTGGAAACTTTTATTCCCACGGTAATAATAATCACCTATGCAGCCTGACTCCTGAAAATTACATGTAAGCCAGACAACATTATTGCAGCTGGCAATTTTAGGCTTTCTTGTGCGTCTGAGGCTGAGAACACTGCATAAACCCCCAAACTACTATAACACTGACTTATTCATAAAACATTTAAACTCTTCTCTCATATACCAGTTTGATAATTTGATTCCCAAGTTTCCTCAAGTTCTCTGGACTTGTTCAGCCTGTGACTTCGGAGATGTTTGCAATGCTAGTGTCTGCCCATTGCCAGCTGCAGGCTGTTGATAAGGAGTGAAACCCAGGGCTTTTCTTTGAGGACAGTAATAAAGTGTGTAACGGACACGCTCACACAGGACTGTCTGAGCTCTTTGTGTGACAGACAGATAGGTGAGCATGCTGCCCACAACAATAGATTAACAGGCATAAAATGCCAACTTTAGAAACATAATTATTTGCTTTTCTAGCTATTTTTTCTCTCCAATTCACCTGCAATATTAGGAACTTTTCAGAAATAGGGTGAAAAATATATGCAATCCGATACCAAATGGTTAGATGCTCAGGGCAATCATCTTTCTAATATGATGAGTTGATTATCAAAAAACATGCTGAATAAAATTAGTGTAAACTACATTCAAATGCACTTACCAAATGTATAAAAAGCACTTTTTCAAATATAAATATTAATGCAAATTCCCAGTTGACCCTGCAATAAACCATGAACCTTATATAAACCATAGGTGTCAAACTCAAGGCCCGCGGGCCACATCCGGCCCAGCGTGTAATTATGTCCGGCCCGCGAGAGCATTTTATTAATGGCCCGCGAGATGTCCCGTGCTCCAGCTGACCCGCCGAACACTTCCTGTATTAAACAGGAAGTGGCTAATGATGCTTCGCGCTCGCGCTAGTACCGTGCGATTGTTATTGTCAATTACCCATAACTGTTTAGGCTCGGTACACAGTGCTTGTGCGCGAAATTCAGGTGTTGATCATCGGATGAGAAGAGCCCGCACTCATGGCAGAACGTCTTCTTGCATGATTGACAGGTCAGACAGCATATCAGCGCCAGCTGTCAGAGTGACAGTATAAGCGCCAGAAAGAAAATACAGCGCAAAAAAAAACAAAAACCATTACGTCCTTAGGAACGTAACAAATATATTGAAATATTATATACGTGTAAAAAAAAATTGTGATATAGTTTGTAAAATCTGCTATAACCCATGGGTTATATGCGGGAAAATACAGTATATGTTTATACTGCCGGTATACCCGTGTGTCTCATTTGTGAAGCTAATGTGGCAGTAATTAAATAATTTAATAAGAAGGCACTATAAGACAAATGACATAAGAGCAAATTCAACTGAATGATTTGATTTGTTATTGCTGAAAAGCAAAAATTGTATTTAGATTTCCAGGTTTTGTTATGCCTATGGATATATTTTTATGGAGAGCAAAATCTTTTATATATAAATCTTTTTAAGTTTTATATAAAATGACATAAGAGTAAAGAAATTTGAATGTTTGTTCTTTTAACTTTTACTTACTTTTACTTTACTTACTTGTTTACTTTATTTCTAACTTGTATAATTTAGACAGGATATATTTTTATATTTTTAAGTTATTTAAGGTATAAGTTGATTTATTCCAGAATAATATTTCTGTCTGTTTTTATTCACATCTAATTAAAAAAAAAGGTAAGTTTTAAAAGTTTAGTTTTAGTGTTTTCAATAAATGTTTATCCTGTTCGGCCCGCGACCTAAATTTTTTTGGGAATTTGGCCCCCTGTGCAATTGAGTTTGACACCCCTGTTATAAACACTGGCAAATACGTTGATCCTTCCTTGGAAGCATTTAATGGTTAGGTGCCAAACCTAACCATTAAATGTTGATGGTAAACCTCAGTAGGACAAACTAAATATTATATGTCCTCTTTTATTTTAAGGTGGCAGCTAGAGATTTTTAATGCATTTACAACTAGTTTCTTTTCATGCTGTGTTTATTTAACGTTATATAATACTGTATTTAATTAAATGCATGATATCTGTGCAGCTAATGATAAAAAAAAGAAAGAGAAAAGGTGTACCCTCTGTTCAGAAAGTTACATTAATACTGCAAACCGAATAAGTGCAAACTAAATTCCAAATTCCAAGTTGAAATGTACCCATTTTTTAGATTTTACATGCACCTTGACACAACGTCCAAAAATAAATTTCCTTGCAGAGAAATAAAATGAGCTTCCCAGTGATTATCATCCTGTCATATCGCACAGAATTGTTCCTCTCTGGATGCAGTTTACAGGGGTGAGAGATGACACCCATTGACACAAATCCAGCTGTGTCTTGACATGCAATAAAAAGCACCATCCAATAAAAAGCACTCATTATCCAACATCCACATGAGCCGGGATGCAAAGCACATTGGGCTAAGTTGGGCTAGCAAATAAAACTCTGAATTTAACAGGTGAGTCGACATGGCAGAAACACAGTTCATAAATTAAACAGCCGCCACTAAAAGTCAAGTGTAGTATATTTAAGAAGTAAGAACAAAACGATGCAGCATCCGATACAGAATGATAACTAACATTTGGTTACTGTTATTGTGCAGAAGAGAATAATCCTATTAGATGTGAAGTGGATTGCTGTGCTAGAGGAGGCGGCTAATTTTAGCATTCTTAATCAGCATGGCTGTTTTGCTAGCTGTCTCTCTCTCTCTGGGAACTAGTATGAATCTTGTTAACCACGTTCCATGATTCCAGGAAGTCATCTCATAAAACACTTCAAACATTTTTATCTTTTAACAACTCACAGGTTCAGTTCTACCCATTCTTAACGAGACTTTATAGATGACCTATAAACAGCACATGAGCGGAGATGCAAAGCTCTTGTCCGGTGTCATTCCTGAGCTTGTTTTGACACAGTACAGAGACAACCTGACTGCCTGGTGGTTTGACTCCCTCTGCTAATGCCCTTAAGAGTTCCTCTTTCATCATCCTGACGCAGGGCCCTGTATACGGGAATGCTTTGCTTGGCTTGATTTGATTATGAGCAATTTCCATGCTTGATTGAATAATATAACATTGACCTTGGCAGCTTAATTTATTTTTTCCCAATGATTCCCGTTGCTTGGTTAATTTTATAATGCTAGAAATGTCCAAATGGAGTAGCTGTCTTTAGCACATTTATACACTACCCCACTTAAATGGCTTACAAATGCACATATTTTTAATACATTTCATATAGCTAGCCATTTCATATATTACTGTTTAATTGGGGTAGTATAGAACTGAGCTAAAAAATAAAACTGCGTGCTTTCTCCAGTTAGCTTCCTAGCTTGATAATTAGTTTTACACACCTGTTCTGTTTTATCTTGTCTACTCTCTTCATGTATTTCAGCATGTGTTTTCTTAGTTAGGTATTGTCAGTGACAATGTTTATTGTTTCCTCCACCAATCTCCTGAGTTTTCTGTGTGGATCTACTCCTTTTGTTGTGTGTGTTACTTACTACAGCCATACGTGACAACTATACACATAAGAAACAACTGATTAAGACAACAAATGACTCAGTTTAATTACTATCCTTCTTCGGGCAGACTGAAAAGGTCACTTCAGGAATATCCCTGCAAAATACAATGGCTCTATTAATCATGACAGTATTCCTGACTAAATTAACATTTCATTTGCACACACCATGCATATTAATGCACTCATACTTGTAATCATTTAACAAGTCATTAACATTATTTACCCTCCTGACAAGAGCTTAATTTTCAAAAACAGTATGAATGTCATATTCCAGACATAAAAAGGTCAGACGTAATGTCACCTGTTACTTGGGGATAGTGTACATGTTTCTGCCATAACATTCCTGAAACACAAAGCACACACATACATATATACACACACATATCACACACACATATACACACACACACACACACACACACACACACACACACACACACACACACACACACACACACACACACACACACACACACACACGCACCTCAATGGACAATTCTTTTTTTACTGGAATACTGCAGTATTTCTTAGAACTGATTTATCCGTGCAAAATATTGTCTTTTTAAAATGAATGTTCCCTAGTAATCTTTAATCAATATAACTTCCCCCTCCTTGCAGTGACATGCAGTATCTTCTCCTCTCTGATGACACGTTCACTGGCGCGAGGGCGGGACATCCTGTCACTCACAGAAGATTACATTTTTTAAGCTGTTACAACAAGAAATGACTGACTTACTGGCTTTGAAAAGAGATTAAAAAGACAAAAGGATTTTATTCAGTGTTTCATTTCAAACCATCCAACAAATGATTCTCTTAAATCTCTTCACTGGGAAGCTACAAGCTAGACTAAAGTAAACACATCGCAGCCAAGCGAATGATGCTACTCCTTCATATCACTGAACCCGCCCCCACTCGTCTTACCATCAGATCTCTCCTTTTATCTACTTCTCCAACTCCCATCTACTTCCACCCCGTCTCCATCGTTCCCTCCCCAGGGCTTACGTGGGCCATCTGTACGTAGCGCAAGACACTCTGGTGTTGGATTACAATTAGGTTACAGTGGTAATTGGTGATTATTAATACTCATCACGAATATATTACCCGCAAGCCGAGGATACTGAAATATGAATGCATCCTCAGGCGAGAATGTAAATTGCGGATAATCACTGCATACTGACTAAAAAAGAATTACACAGTCACTCTCTGAAATCTTTACCAGCAGATGTTAAGGTGATCTAACAGTAGATGCATATATAAAACATCTGGCTTAATGAGATCAGATAATATTTACTTTAAATAAAAAATATCCGTAATCAATCACTTAAAACCCCCAAAAATCTGGTCTGTTAAGCTATGGGTGATTTATATACTGATGCCTAAAAACAACAACAGATCAACACTGACTAACAAGAGCTATTAATCACAATCATAAAATAATAGCATAATAAAATAAGATAATAAAAAGCTTCAAAACACATCATGTCATTCTCACATCTTTACTTGGTGAATAATTCATCATTTAATATAAATCAAGCAGACCAGGAACAATAACCATCAATAATTCATACAGCCATTTCCCTCAGAGTGTCTGGCTTTTCAGAGAGCTCCTATATGATTTATATATCTGAAGAAAAAATGTTTTTTTTAAAAGATAACATCAGACATTTATTTGAGTGATTAAATGAAACGATAATAATATGTAAATTAAAAGGGGAAAACAGTTTTTGTGATCTTTGTGTCAGAGTTAGCTAATGAGAACTGTATTGTGGGTGTTCATGTGTAAAGAAATGATCTCCAGGACTCTTCCTTCTTTCTTTAATGTCAACCAATGCCTGTCAATGTCAACAGAGTTTCTGCAGTCTATGCTTTGCTCTAGGCAACAGTACGGCATAAAAGGATCTAAGCCAACATGGGAATACACACACACACACACATTCAACCAGAGAGGCAACACCTAAATTAAACCCACCTGCTTTAGCCCACAAATGCAGCAGGATATATTTAGCCCCTATTAAAAATAAATAAAACTACAATGTTTCCTACACGGCCACTAAATGGGTTCATGGTAAAAAAGGCAAATAGGCCAAGGTGAAAAAAAAACAGATAGTTGCATGAACACACCGACTAACAGGAAACCCATAAGCCTCTGAGAAACACAATCAGACAACAAAGGAATTTTTTTACTCTACCATTTACCATCAAAATATAAAACTACTCTTGTATTTCAGCGGTTGCAGGACATCTCAGTTGCTCTGCTCAATTTTCTCAAATTGCTATGGGGACACCTGTGAACTCCCTGGAGAGAAAGGCCATTAGAATATAGATTAAAGATGAATGTGTTGAAGACAGCAGACCTCTCAGCAACACAATCAGTTTTGCTGAGACACACTAGAGACAGATCGACCAATCAGATTGCAGGTATCGAAGTGCTAGCGGAGATGTTTATGGATATGGTCTGTTTTTTGTAGCATAAAGGACTAGGGATGTCCCAGGATGACCTCACAGGGATGGAAACACTGAGTCCATATTAAGTTTAATTGCTAAAATGTTACTGAAACCACAATGGATGATTCATATCAAATTAAAAGTTTACAAATAAACAGCTCTGTGAGTGTGTGTGCTGGGGTCGGGGTGTCCTGATATTATCCCAAAGTTATGGATACCAAATGTCAAATATATATATGTATACACACACACACACACACACACACACACACACACACACACACACACACACACAGTGTAATCAGAGAACAAGCGAACAACACTAAGTAAACAAAACAAGAGGAAAATGTGCTTTTGTATGCTTATAATTTGAAATACCTGAGCATATGGTATCACGGCCGCCTCCTATAGTTTCCTTCAGACCTCCTCCCTTAGATACTGCACCAGCATATGTGCATGTGCATATAAATGAAAGGGAATGTGTGTGGGAAACATATATTACAGAGCAGATTATGTCTCTATTCCCATTTGACATATATTACAGAGCAGATTATGTCTCTATTCCCATTTGACATCAAAAGAAAATAAAACATTTCTGTTTGTTTTAAAGAAATAATTAAGGTGTCTACTCCATAGTTCCTTTAAGTGGAGCAATAAAATAAAAATCTAAAGACAAATGTGTGATGATATAAGTGACGATTCTGTCCCTTGGGTTTCCAGATACTGCTTCACTGAACCTGTAGTTTCTATGCTATGCATCAAGCGATGTCTCAAAAACCATTACACAGAAGAATAAGTATGTGCTAACTCTTTTAATAACATATCTTTTCATTTATCTCTATGGCTAACATTCTGCAGCTTCTGGGTATTGAAACGGTAAGTCACAGATGCATCCATCACATGCTGTCTTAGATGTATAAAAGCTTAAGTGCACATTGTCAAATAAGACCTTGACTCCTGCTGCCTCCCATAACCTCCTGTCCTCCCCTCCCCCGTCCATCCTCAACCGCTGACAATCCCCCACACTGTTCGGCCTAGATGTAATTCACAGATGAATAATGGATGGACTTTCATCTCTCCTGGATTTGGGGTTCACTGCTCTAAGATACTGTAGCTGAAGCAACTGCATTTAACATGAGATGTGGGATTCTCCTACTGTCTGCCTGACTCTATCAACTGATGAAATGTTTCTGCTCAGTATAGGAAGAAGGGATTTGTGATATCTTACTACACAAACTCGTTTCACTCTATTACCAGTAGGTTCTTTTTTTCTTTTAATAAATACCTGTCCCTCAGCAACCATCATTTCACTTAAATGCATCCAACTTTTCCTCTTTTAAAATGTTTTTAGTATAAAAGCTAATAGCATTATTCTTAACAGACAACATGAAATTAAAATCCTATTTTTTATGAAGCAAGTGTCCTTGATCCTATTGTGCAAGATCAATCTACATTTCAATGTACATTGTTCTACAGGATTAAAATACAATGTACTGTGTATATTTCTACAAAAAAAATGCTTTAATAATTTAAAACATTTTCCACCTCTGAAACTATGCCAAAGATGGGGGGACATGAAGTTGTTGCATTAAACAGAGATTAAATAAAATAAAATAATTAATGCATAAAATAAAGATAAAATATATTAATAAATAAATAGAATAAGAAAACATTAATATAAAAGAAAAAAGATGAATCAAAGAAAAGAAAAAAATATATATAATAAAATAAACCAAATCAAATCCTGATAAATAATAATAAAAAACAAAAATCAAGTACCACTCTACATTATTTTCCACTGAATATTCAGAAATTCCAACTAAAATATGGTCACAAGAAATCAATTAAAGGCATGGAACGCAGGTTTAACACATATAACATTTGAACATTGCAAACCACTCATGTTTTTCTATCTTATAAACATCCCTCCCTAGAGTAAATGTTGTCATATACAGAACAAATTGATGACAGTTATAACAAACGTAATCCATGTTTATTTATGTCAGCGTCTACGCATTTCTTTCTCCACCATGAAGTAAAAACAAACCAGCTAGTGCACAATTATCATAGTGCTCGACATCTGAGTGGCAGCTTGTGATGAAGTCCATCAATAATGCAGAGTATGGGGGTCTGGCGCCGTGCTGATTCTGCCAAGCAAGCGGAAGCCTTGAACGTGGCCCCTGCCTGGCCTTGTGTCCTTGGGCCAGCACAACAGGGGAACTATGCACTCCCAAAGCTCCCCGATCGGAATCTGTGCTAATGAGAGCTTCTGCACCTCCACACGTGTGCCGAATAATAACAACAACAAGATCTCCTACACTTAAAATAGCCCACCGCATGTCTGTCAAAACAAGATGGAGGGAGACTAAACTGAAAATACACCTCCACAACACAAAAGTAGTGAGAAGGAAAACAAGCCTCTATTATTTGTGCTACAGCTTTAATTAAATGGGTTACATGAACCTTGCATTCAAAAGCTTTTAGGAAGGTTGTTCAGATGGTCAGTAAAATAGCTTATTCATACCTGATTAATTAACAAACAAAGTGGAAAATAAAAGCATTGCATTCATTCATTTGTGCATCAAGTGAATAATTGAAGTGGACAATAAAAAAAGCCTGAAAAGCAGCCAGTTTAGTCCATCATGATGCATGTGTGAACTGTATCCAGATTCAAAGTGGAAGTAAGAGAATGACGCTGTTTGCTTTGATCAGAACGGGCCCCAAACACTAATTACACTGACTGCTTTGTCAGCAGGCAACAAGCTGTTCACAGCTCCCCATGACAAGAGCCATGCTCAGCTTTAAATGAGCTGTGTGAGTGGGGTACATAACACAGTAAAGAAAAAAAAGAAAGAAAAAAATGACATATACATGCACACGCACACACATACACATTTATGTCGACGGCCTCGGGGGTTGCAAAAAAGCATTGAGATAACCGATGATTGAGATAACCAACATTCAATATGGCGATTTATTTGATGAAGCGATTGACATGCTATAAAAATGTACATACACTGTATATGTTTGCTAACAACAAAAGGCATATGTGCACCAACTAACAGCAGAGATTTGCCAGTATACAATAAAAACCACCTTCGATTCTCAATACAAACCTTTAATTATATTCTCCAACATTGCAAACACAATTTTGTTCATAGCGTAAACAGTCAAAACATATTCGTGAGGTCATCACGCTGTACTAGATTGCATACTTTCTTGTGTTCTGCCTGTCTAATTCTCAACAAATTCGGCTTCGTCCCGGATTTTAACAACAGGGTTCTTCAATCCGCAGCGGTGCTGAGCAAAGCACGCGTCAGAACAGAAGCAGGTGTGTGTGTTTATCTAAGCCTCACAATCATTGGTCGGTAACCGCTCGTTACCGACCAAAGTCAAAATATTTGAGAAAACCAATCAAATCAGAGAAGGCGGGCTTTATGTGCACACAGAAGCAGATGAGGCTTTGGGATAGGTACAAACTAGGTGCGATCATTAGTAATGAGATAACCATGTGAAGTGGTGAATTTGTCCCTCTTTTGTGCTCGAGATATTAGGGTTCGACGACATAAAATAATCGACATTACCGAAAAGAAAATGCTAAGACAAATAGGGAGTTTGGCGGTTCCACTTCGAGTTAACCGTGAGTCGAGATAAGTGAACTCCACTGTATGTATATATATATATATATATATATATGTGTGTGTGTGTGTGTGTGTGTGTGTGTGTATGTGTGTGTGTGTATATGCATGTATGCATACATATATACTGTATACGTACGTGTGTGTGTGTGTGTGTGTGTGTGTGATATATACACTAGAGAGGCAACAGCAAGACAAAGACAAAAAGACAAAGATTTTGCAGCTGGTGGCCATGCTGCTGTCACTGTCTGTAGCATGAGACAGTAACTCGCAACCAACCAGGTTGCACAGGCAGTCCTGATCCTCCAGTATTGCACATCCATACGTGCCGCTGTAAAGTTTGGTGTGTCTCCTAGCACAGTTTCACGAACATGGAGAAGAAGAAGAAGAAATGTTACATTTATATAGCGCTTTTCCAGAGCTCAAAGCGCTTCACATAGTAGGGGGGATCTCCTCAACAGGAGGAGATTACGGGAGACAGGCTGTTACACAAGGAGAGCTGGACAGGGACATACAAGGGCAACAACCAAGCAGCGAGACTGGTATCTGCTCCTTACAAAATGACCTCCAGCAGGATACTGGTGTGCATGTTTCTGACCAAACTGTCAAAAACAGACTTAATCAGGGTGAAATGAGGGCCTGACGTCCTCTAGTGTGACCTGTGCTCACAGCTCTACACTGTGCAGCTTGATTGACATTTGCCAGAGAACAGCAGAATTTAAGTTCACCATTGTGTCCCATTCTCTTCACGGATGAGAGCAGGTTCACACTGAGCACATGTGACAGACGTGAAAGAGTCTGGAGATGCTGTGGGGAATGCTGCATTATCTGGAACCTCAGGAGAATCACTTGTTGTGCAAACGAAAACAGTCGAAAGTCTGCTGGCAAAAAGAGAACGTGACAGGGCTTGTAATAAAACAAGAATAAACACTGGATTGGCTTTTCAGAGATGGTGAATGTGTTATGAGGAGTGTGATAACCATAGTCATCCATACAGTCACACAGAGCCAAAGCACAACCAAAACAATGTTCTTACATAAAACATATGCAGTTTTAAGCGGTATAATATTATTTTACCAATCATATTGAAATATCTTGATTAAAATTGACTGATAACCACCATGAAAATCTACTGTAGGTTGCAGACCATGTAAAAATCCACATGATGAATGAGTTTATATTACGTGGCCCATCCATAAAGCATGGCCTACATTTATATAGAGACATGCATAGGATCATATTTAAAGACAAAACACAATCAGGGTAACATACATGACACTAAAATAATGAAAGATAATTATTTAAATGACCTCCACATACAAGATTCAAGGTCACCCAGTGCCTGTTTCTTGCTCTATACAGAGCAGGACTCTATACCAGATGGTTTCTTATGTCCCTGTGTTCATATCCACCAGGAAGATAATTTCGCCTCATTTCTCTTATTCTATTGGATTACTGGAGGTGTGCCCGAGCAGCCAACCAACTGAAAGCTTAACCTATAGAGCAGAAGATGCACACGATTGCTTTTCTGCCGGTATTGATTCATCATCATTAAACCATTCAAGACATGGGAATATGTCTTGAATCTGTCCATACAAAGGTGGAGACATAACAAAGAGATTTCAGATACTGTAGTGCATGAAGAGACATGCTAAACCACCGGATACTGTATATTTAACTGATATTCAATAAGGAAAAATCCAAGAACTTGATTCTGTCCATCTGGAACTGACTGGACTGTGAAAATTGATCTCAATATGAAAAGTGGTTGAAGGGATTGAAAAATAAATGTGCCAGGATATAATAACAAATATTACTCCAAAAAATAAATAAATAGAAATTATATTTTGTGTGTATGTGAGAGAGAGAGATAGAGAATGGACTGTTGATGAAGTGATTATGTGAAATGTCAGTCATACAGCCTCTTCCTGTTTATGGGCAGTTCTTGCCCAAAATAAACTCCAGTATACCAGAGAGCCAGTTTCCTAATATTTTCCATTTACTCCATGGCCATAAACAGTAACACTATTTAAATCAGATATACATGATATTATCAGATATACAGATATAATAATAGATTTTTAAATGTGATAATTTGTAGTCTTTTTCTGGCCAAAGCGAAAGAAAGACAGAAAGAAAGCAAGCAAGCAAGCGCTCTTATTTCCTTCACTGCTGTCTCATCTTTAATTAAAACTGCTGGTCTCAGACAAAAGGCCCACAGTGCAAGTTAAATACACCAAATCCATAAAAGTCTTGGAAGAAGCACACAAAGGCCATTTAAATGCACTCACCTCAATTACATCTAAACTGATGAGTTAAGCAGAGAGACATGACTACAATGTTATGAATCGCTCGCTGGTGGGAGTCAGATGACCTTTAGGTAACCATGGGCAAACCATTAGTATTACAAAAATAGTGTCCTGGCAAACCCCTCTGGCTCAAGTTCATATTTAAACGTTAATGAGCATAGTTTAACAAAAAAACAATCTACTTACAAGTGATTATGTTAGCATGGTGTTCAGCGAATGACCCAAAACTCAAATATTAAATACCGTAAAAAGGTTTTATTACCATTTTTTAATTAGAACGATTAACTTGTAGCAATGATTTTTTTGTATTAATTCTGTATCACTGACCTTGCCATGTATTTTGGGAAACCTCTCTGTATGCTTCCTTTTAAAGTGTATTGAAATTGTAAACTTCTTTTAACTTGATTGTCATGTTTTTCGCATGTTTTTAGCCGTGTCATGTATGAGACACTGCAAATGATAAGATAATATGCTTTTACGACATCCGTCTAGCGCGTTAACAATGGTAAAGAAGAGAAGTGGGACAGAAAAAAGCATTCTGTGTAAACGGCCCCTCAAGTTAGTCACAAATAAAGTGGTTTTGCATAAGGGTCAACAGCAAGTTTTCAGTGATCTTTCATCCTCTGTCTTTTAAAGCATTTACTAAAACACTCACGTACATCAGTCCCGTTAGGAACCTCAACTCCTTATTTCCATGCCTGAACACTTTAGCATACTGAGTTGATCGCTGTTCCTGACAGTGTACAGGAATGCTGACACTCTGAACTGCCTCTTTCTCAATATTGAGCTTTCAATATGACTCTATCAGATCAAGCAAGATAAAAAGAGAAAGAGGGCCGTAATAACCCAATAAATTGCCTCCCTGGGGCACCAGTGTGTTCACAGAATATCAAAACTCCTCTTTCTTACACTCCACAGACTGAGGAAAAAAGGTTCCTCATAAATCTAGCAGTGGTAATTAGTGTTCTAGTGGAGGTTTATTTAATAAAATCATCACTTGATCTCAACAGACTTTGACATTGCAAACCGGTATGTGAAAAACTACTGCGTTAAGCTAAATCATGTTAAGAGTTTTGATAGACATGAAACTTAATATAAAAGCCACATGACAGATGCTTGTATAAGTATGTCTATTCCTCAGCTCTATTTTCCTATCTTTCATTTTCCATCAATCCACCTTCTCTTCAGAGGGACATCAAAGCGGTTTAAAAAAGGAAAAGAAGAGACCGCACCACAGCTGTGGCGATACTGGAAACTGTGGCTTCAACTGAATGCTGGGAAAGCGAGAAAGCCATTGATCTTTACAGATTAGTTCTGATCTGTAGGGTTTAGACAGTGACACTAGAATGCCATATGCTGGCCACATTATCATTAAGATAATTATTAGCCTAATCCTATGGTTGTTTCAAATACTGAGCCCCTAAAGGGATATGGTGAAGGAATAAAATTAAATGGTTGAAATGAATTTCTTTCTTTTGCTGAACACAAAAGTTATTTAGAAGAATGTCTGTAACCAAACCATCAGCCGATTGCACCCTGTAGAGCAAGACTGGTTGCCCACTGAAGCTAAGCAGTCCTAACGCCCCAGTATAGAGATGGGATACTGTAACAAGCACCATCCTTCAGATGTTAAACTTAAGTCCGAAATTTCTGTGGTTATTAAAAATCCCAGAACATCCTTCGTAAAGAGTAGGGGTGTAACCCCAGAAACCTGGCCAAATTTGCCCACTGGCCTCTGTCCATCATGGCCTCCTAATCAGCCCCATATGCTGTTTTGCTGTCTCCTCTCTACCAATAAGCTGGTGTGTGGTGACCATTCTGGCGCAATGTGGTTGCTGCACATTGGTGGTGGTTGAGAAGATTCCCTCCTTCCAAATGTAAAGCGCATTGAGTGCCAAGAAAAGCGCTATATACAATTAACTATATTCTTCTTCTTCTTCTTCTTCAAACAGTTCATGTGCCCCATTAACTTTCTTAGTACGGAAAAAAATAGCTTGAATGTAACTTGAGTCTACACCCTTGCTTAATTTAGTATACGCAGATCCATTAATATGCAAATGAGAAAACTTTACTCTAGTAAACGCTGTACACATTTCACTTTTATCCAAAGTGACTTGCAACTTGAGGAATACAGAAAGCGATTTATCCTGAAAAGTCAAAAGTGCACAAGAGTGCACACAATATAAAGTTTAGAAAATTGCTTGAAGTACTATAAGCCTGGAGAATGAAGGGACTAGAGGAAAGTGAAAGCAAGGAAGGATTTTTTTTGTGTGTATTATGTTAAGGTGCTCACGGAGGAGATGAGTTTTCGGCAGTCTTTTGAATATTGACAGGGATTCTGCATTCCAGATGAAGGCAGGGAGATTGTTCCACCAGCAAGAAATGCACAATGGTAAATGGAAATACTACTGGTTTAATTCAGCCATAAATGATCAAACCAGCAACTGATTCAAAAGAAGTGGAAGAGGGAATTCGTATACAAGTCAACCAGGGGCGATTCTAGGATTTTGATTTTAGGGGGGCTCAGTCCCCAATAAGGGTATGATTAAAAAATATTATTTGACTATTAGGGTAGGGTGGTATGCTACTAACCTTAATGCAATCCACTATTCCATGATTACATTATGTAAACTGCAATGCATTTATGACAAAGAACTGCACCGATGCAGGTGTAATATCATAGCATTAGCAATCTATCAATAAATGCACGCACACACGACACACACCTTGATGTTCACTCTGCTCGGCGCCCCTGCAGATTGAAAAATGCGCTAAAACCAAGCAGACTCAGATAAGGGGAGGAGCCGAAACTTGACGCAGCTTGCCGCCGTTTCAAATGAGTTTTTTTTAAAGGGGACTGAAGCGATCAAAAATTTATTAATCAAATATATTTTTTAGGGGGGCTGGGCAGAAGTCCCCCTAAAAAGGGCCTAGTGACGCCCCTGAAGTCAACGTAACAGACTGGTATGTACTTTTAATATATTATCTCTACAATATCGGACACATAACAGTCATTAATATGATTAGCCTTTTGCTTGAATATGTTACCGAACAGCTAATAATTCTTCAGGATCATCTCAATGTATCCTTAGAAATGCTCTGAACATCATAGAACGTCAGTGGAGAAAGACGTAGTTCATCGTAATATACGTCATATACATAATTCATCCGTTAGATTGCTAAATGTACCGATTTTTCATATCAATAGAAATATATACCTGGATAACCTGGCTTCTCTTGAGAGTCCCGTGTTTTGCAGCATAGTAGTGACATCACAAGGTAGTTTGTGATGTAAACATTTGTCATTAAAGCAAAGTAAAAACACCACATAGACAAAAACTTGATTTTAACCACACAAAGGATCATTAAATATTAACTTTAAGTGAGTATTAGATGACGACAAAGGTAGTCTAAATGTAAAAAATTGAGAAAATAGGTAATAAGCATGCACAACTCAATTCTGAATATTGATCAATATATCTATCCAATATCGATAAAACAAAATAAAATTTGTAATATTGGCCTATAACCAATTAGGTATAAATACATCGTGGGATTAGTTTAATACTTCAGGTTAGGGTTTTAATCAAATGTCCAACCCTAAGTTTAAGGTTCTGACCATACAAAAATAAAAACTAAAATAATAATAATTCATGTGTTTGTATTGAAAAAATCATGCTCACAAACAACCTGTGTATTAAATTAACGTTAAACCAGGGTAATTATATGTACAAAAGAGTATTTTGTATGCCAGTAAGTAAAACTCAGTTAAAATGCAGCACAGGCTTTTCCTCTTTTCCACCCAAAACGTTTTAACACAACAAATCTGTTATCCCGACGAACAGACATGCCAACTTTTCTTTCATTTCCCACCTCAACAGAACCCTGAATTCCAAAAACAAGGTCAAAGTGGCCTGCCAGACACACACACACACACACACACACACACACAGAGTCTGACAGAGACATACAGAAGCACTGACTGGAAAGAACATCTCTTCTTTAGTTTGACAGGACCTTATAAACACACACACACAATCTCCTGAGGGCTGTTAGTTGTTAGTTCTCTGAAAGATGAATGCTAAACAGTGTGGACCTTCCTCAGGTGTTTGGCACTGTTATTAATGGCTTGCTCAGTCTTGTTTCTGGCAAAATACTCTGTCCTATCGCTCATGACCAAATTAACTGTCTCGTAGGACACTTTAGGCTATAATTCGTACTACTGGTATCATATCATTTCATATCACACAAAGCCTGTTGTGTCATGCTTTGTCATGTAATCTAATGCCACATGAAACAAATACATGAAACTTAAACTGATACACTGCTTAGAGAAGCATATTCAAAAATTACTTTAAAGATCATCAGTACCGCCTTTCACCTTGACATACAATATATGTTACATAGGAGGCAAAAAGACTCATTTAAAAGTACTAGAACAACATCATCATTAAGCCACTTTAAGACTAAATGACCTGAAACCTAAGAACTTTGTTTACTTCTTTGCGACAGTGCTGCAGATAAACCATTTCCCCACCACACCCAGTCACCCTCACGCCTCGGCGGACATCTGACGTTCTGTATTAATTATAGCTATGCCAAGCTGCCCCACTGTCTTGCGAGAGATGTGGCAGTGCTGAAATTTCCTCTATTTATAGAAGGGAGTTCGTTCTAGGGTGGTGGAGACGAGTACGGGATGGAAAAGGGGTTTGTTCAGTTACATGTTCAGAAGGGAGTTTCCTTACCTTCTATGGATGGGGCCTGGTCTTGGGCTGCATACAGCATCTCCTTGAAAGCCTGTGTCAGAAAAATAGATATGGTAATGATGAGATCACGGTCTTGTGGTACAGGCCAGGGGGGAATGATGTACACACCCCATTAAGGCAACTTGTCATGGCAGAGATAGTTCACATGGTTGGATATGAAGCTAATTGAGGTTACTTCAAACGTTGATCTAGCATGCTATAAGCCCACTGTTGTTTCTTTCAGCATGGATATTAAGCTCTTTGTGTGAAATGGTGTCTTTCAGTGTCTGGGAACATGATTACCTACTTCTGTTAGCATGTCATTAACCTTGAAGATAATGAAAATCTCTGGACAATTATGCATGATCTTTATTGTATTTCTAAAAACATATGACTTTATCCCAAAGGTCTTTGATAGATTCACCTTTAGGGCTGCCCCAGTCATTTCAATGCATTTCATTTCATGCCAGCAAGGTTATTCTCAGTAATGTGTGCGGGTAAATTCAAGACGGAAGCTGAATTTTTTTCTTTTTACACAAATGAAAATGCAGCATTATTTAAAAAAAGGTTAAAGCATTTTAAAGCTGAAATGTACATTTAAAACAATGCTAGAAGTTTATTTTTCCCCAAACATGTAAAATGTGGAATTATTGCAAAGTTAAGGGCAATTAAATAAAATATTTCCTGAATAATTTTTATATTCATTTATTAATAGAAACACCACACTAATTATACATGTACAATAAATTATATAAATACATTATATGTCATTTAAATAAATACATAGGTATTTTATAAAAGAGTAATAAAAAAAGAAGGAAAAGAAAATAATATATATATATATATATATATATAGAGCGGGGGAGAGAGAGAGAGATTTTTTTATCTACAGGACAGTAGGTAAACAATAGAAAAAAGGGAAAATAACCCAAGCTATTATTTGAACATATAAAATAATATTTATATAATTTTCACATGATTTAAAGAAGTTCATTTAGCCAAGCTAATTTGCTTACCTGCCAAAACATTTTACAATGGAGAATTACAGACTCCTCTAAATAAATAAATAAAAAGATCTATCGGATATAGCCCACATAAACCCGTATCAGCACTCGAAACAGAATCTGGCAATTTTCTACACAATGCTCATGTCAGTGCAGGGAACTGCTCAGTTAATAAATTGAAATGCATATCTGACTTAACACACCAAAAGACAAGTCACAATCAAGAACATTTATTTGCTAAGCAGCAGACATCCATCAGGCTGAACACTAATCAAGACAATTAATATAGGGATCTATGGATACTATGAAGACTTATTTTCACTATAAACAAATCTCACACTCAAGGTCAAAGCCAGTGACCAGTGTGTCAGCCAATGAAATATGAGAATCTTCAAGATGGCTGCATTGCCATGGCGATGATGATGATGACACAAAGCCTAGATGTGCTCTCTGGAGTATTCAAGCTATACAACCAATAACTGCAACCAGGATATATATGTGCACTTTACATCTGCTCTTCCCTCAGAAATATGTGTGCATGCATCTTGTGTGAGATTTGGGCAGATCTCTGCGTCCAGTGAGCCTGGCAGCAGATGTCATCCCAGTGGGAGATGAAGCGCAAGTTGATGTGTGTATATGTGTCTGTGTGTGTAAGTGTGTGTCAGTGCATGTGTGAACAGCAGGTCTGTGAAGTCACCCAGCAAAGATCCATACATCACAGCCAATAAGCAGACCTGCTGCTTTGAAGAATATACAATGTGCATATTCAAAATAAGCCGTATATGCAGTGTGTGCATGCATTATATATAGGATGGATGGATGGATAGATAGAGTATCTATGGTAGCACTAGTCATATTGTTCATACTTGGGGTTAGTGATTTACTCTAAACCCCTTTATTTAGGCATAAGAACTGAGACATGAATTATTCCTCAAATGATCATACTAACATTTTCCATCAGTGGACAATAAAATAGCCAAATTAAATACTATAGACGTACTTTAAAGGAAAGCTCAAACTCATATTTTGGCATCACAAATGCTTGTGGGTGGGCTCTACTGTTTTTGCAATCTGCAAGAGCCCTAAATGTCCTAACAAAGCCTTAGCAACCACCCGAAACACACTAGCAGCCACATAGGTACACACACATTTATTTTCTTCATAAGGAAAGATAACTTGAAAACCTTAAAGACAGACCTACTGTGAGCTACGAGATTGTTAATCCATTGTATCAGCCTGCATTATTTCAGCTTTTTTTTATTTTTATAATCATGCTTAACACCTCATTTTCAGGTGAAAGACTACATTACCCACGATGCTGTACAGAAAATTACACCAATCAGAGAGCAACAAACTCCAAAATAACTCCTTAGCTCCGCCCACTCCCATGAATCACCAAATAAAGTAATCGAGTTGATCTCCCTATGCTTTCAAAACACTGAAATGTTCGTATACTTGCATATTTTGCAATAAACGTAAAATGTTTATATACATATAATCAACGTTCGTAAATGAGTCATTTTATATTTCTCCATTGTTTTTAATTTGATCATGCTGTTCCCAATGCTTCATGGGATTGTAGTTCGTTCCCTCATTAAAGCCGGTACACATTCTTCTATCTTGTACCTAAAAAAAATTTTTTTTCAAAGTTTTAGAGTTGTGATTCACCTCATAGCTGATAGTCCTGGTTCATGGCTTATAACTCTTAAATGAAGACATTTGTTAGACAAGACATCCGCTCAGTAAGAGGGCGGCCATTGTTGTACTCCATCAACGACTGCATAGCAACGTCCATAAAGACACCATCTTCCTCTCTCTCGCTTTCTACCCTCTCTCGCTTTCTACCTTCTTAGTCAGTCTTAAAAGTCAAATAAAAGCTACTACAGCTACTACTACTTTTCACCCTTCTTTTTTTGCAATGCTCTTTACACAAATCAATTAATACGTCATGACAATTTTCAAGGTTGTCCTATTTTAAAGTATGAAACAATAAACATCTGGTCTTGATCAAAGTTTTAAGGAAAGGTAAGAAAGTTTGGCGCATTAGGAAATTCATTCTTTGTACGGTTCCCAAAGCCAGTTTTATTGCATAGAGCCTGTGCGACTGGTTCCTATTGACTTTCTGTGGCAGCGTCAACCGTAAGCGGCAAAGCAATAGATGAGCAGTGACCGAGTCTATAGTATGTAATCATGGCTTAACAGCTCACAGAGGGACTTCAATGACCAAACATTAATAAATTCTACTTTTCTTTGGGATACACTCTATAAAACAGAGCTGCAATGCATCATATTGTATTGAATTCACTAGCTGTAAAAAGATGCACAATCCATCACTGTATGTAAACAATAGAGTCATTGATAACTATACATGTCATGGAAAGGATATTGCTAATCATCTATCTGTGTCACATAAATCCAGCTCCAATTCCCTGGTAGTGTTAAATGATAGGTTGATCAGTGGAAATTAAACTTTTTTTTTTCTTGAGTCCTTTGTCCTTGACAGATCAAGCTGAAATCTCACTGCAGTTTGTTCACACATGCAAATTGGCACAAGCGGCGAGTAACTGAGGTTTGACAATGAAAGTCCCTCAGAAAACAACTGAGATTAATGAATCAATCTTATGCAAAACAGATGCAACATATAAAGAGGTACCATGCCGCTTAAGAACCTGAGAATATCTGCATGTATTTTCTATTAAATGGTCAGACTAATTATTCTACCAAACTATGTGAAAACAAAGAATTACTACAAAATAGATAAATACAATAATTTACAAGTCACAGTGGTTCACGTTTGTCTGGGTTTTCCGTCTGATTACAGATTCAGTGCTCCAGACAAAGGATTTCTCCTCCTTTGCGCCAAGACACATACTGAAGCCCTGACCATCCACCATCACACAACAAATACCATCTGAATGTACAGTCAATCATTTCAAAGCACAGAGACAAAAAATAAATAAATATGAGATTAAAATCTGGCTTGAAATCATTCATTATTCAACAGTTTGGAAGACAACTTCAACATTTTTCCATTCACTGTTCAGATGTCACAAATCAAAAATAATTGCACATGACAGTCCCTAATAATACTACAACTAATAATAATAATCCCTCAATTCATTTTAAGTGAGAATGTTCTTCTGATTCAATTGAATTGAGAATGAAATTATGTTTTATTCTCCCGAAGCAGAGGCTTGATAGTGGGGTTATACTTGGCAATGGAAATATCTTGAATCTCTCAGAGCTCTTTCCTTTGTTCATAATTCATAAAACTAATGGTGGATGAAAACCTTGGAAACCATGGACTGCAGCTATATTAAACCTTTTGTAAATGAAGAAAATTGAGTGGTGTGAAATGAATGCTATATTATATTTAATAAAATTTAATAACATTTAATAAAATAAACAGAAATCACGATTATGTCCTAAAATGTCATTTGGAAAGAAAGAAAGATTTCTCTGCATAAATACTTTGAACTCCGACATTCAGCAAATGAACTGATGCAGACATAAAGTGGGCGAGCAAACTAATTACACAGAATGACCTGTCTGGCTTAATTCCAAAGACAAAAAGAGAGGGGAAATTATGGAAGAATTTAGCTTTAATTAACATAACATTGCAAATCTGTTACAATAATACAGAATTTATTATAGGCTATAGAAAGTGTATTATTATAATAATTAATTTAATCAAATATTGTTTGTGTCAAATGTGCAGGCAGGTGTTTGGCAATGCTCCAGACCTGTGAGAGTGTTATGAAACCAGAATAAAATACCTAGTTGAAATGTTTAAAAGGAACAAAAACCATTAAAATATACAAACATAAATAAAACTGTCCAGATGTAAAAGCTGCCAAAGGGCCCTTCATTAATATCAAAGATTATGATGCAGTCTCATAGTGTGATTTAATACAAAAAAAATTAAAAAAGTGAATTTAGCAATTTATTATTTTTCATACACATCATTGCACCACCTTAGGTCTAAACATTTTTAAAAATTAAAAACAATAATAAAATAACAGTGCATTTAACTTAAAAGTGTAACCCATCTTTAATTGCTTCCACGTAATATTTACACTATACAATATTCAAATAAATATCCGCTGAAGTTTTGCTCCTTGAGTCTGAATATATGTCTTTAGGACACATGCAGCATGTACAATTCATAAATGAATCTCTCACCTCGTACTGAATATATTGTTTCCTCCATTCTGGAGTAATATGTGCGGACAGGTGCTCCGCAAACTTCATGCTGGCGGAGCAGATATCCACAGTCGGACTATAATAGTATCCTCGGCTCGGGCAGCGGCTTCTTTTGGGGCTTTTGTTATTTCTGTCACTAAGTTACGGAGCTCATGCGTTGCGCTCTGCCTAAATCAAGTCCGCTCTATTACACTCCACTATTCCCCGGTCCCACATAACACCCAGTTCAAAGCAAACCCCGCAACATAAGGGACTGAATGCAACCTCGTCCGACTCCCAAAACAGGTGCCTAAATGACGGCGCGCGCGTTTCTGGGAGTGACTTTCTCTCTCCGGACTGTGTGCGTCTGTGAAGGAGCTGCTGTCCGCCATCAGCGCGCGGACTGACAGACGTGTGTGCGTCACAGCGCGCGCGAGCGAGCGAGCGAGCTTACGAGCAGAAGAGATGTTTGTTATTCATCTCATCGTGCTTTTAGCGTCATTTTTAAAAATAAAAGAAAAACGCGTAACTTTTTGTTATTGATGTTGGCTAAGTGTTTCATTGGTTTAATATAGTTAAGCTGTAAAAGCAATTCAAGTTTCAATAAGAAGGCTACATTATAGCGCATATAATTTGTAATCTATTTTATATATTAACTTTTATATAATCATATAATGATGCCGTGTAAAACTAATTTGACATTTTAAATTGTTACTGTGTCGTCAAATGTAGGTCAATGTGTTTTGTCAAGAACAGTTTCTTTAGACCAAAATTAATCAAACAACAGCACACCTCCAAAACCAAAAACTGATAGTTATTTGTTTGTTTGTTTACTTGTTTGCCAATTGAACCCGTCCCACGAGTGTTACTGGCCAATCCTGGTTTGGCAACTGTTGACAAGCTTCTGATTACAATGAATCAATATACTATATATATATATATATATATATATATATATATATATATATATATATATATATATATATATATATATATATATATATATATATATATATATATATATATATATATAATTATTTGTATTTGCTATAATATGAATATATGTCCGTATTAATATATTGATGCATATGTTTATGACATAATTATATAGATTTATTGATAAGTAGCCTATGCCAACAGTCTATGTTTTGGCCTACGTGTTCCTTCATTTATTTCTTGGAAAAATAGACATTTTATGAATTAATAAAAAATTATTTCTATCTATCTATCTATCTATCTATCCATCCATCCATCCATCCATCCATCCATCCACCGATCTATCTATCTATCTATCTATCTATCTATCTATCTATCTATCTATCTATCTATCTATCTATCTATCTATCTATCTATCTATCTATCTATCTATCTATCTATATCGCTCTAAGTTCAAATTTCCTTTACTATTATTTATGTTGAATTTATTTACTTGCATTGTCCTGATATATTGTTTACTGACTCAAGGCCTGACTAGAGCCTGATTTATGCCTGATAAATGGTGAAATTACATATTTGATCAAATCTGTAATTTTAGTTGGAAATAAGCAAGGGTCATTGCACGGAGTGGGAAGAATAACAGCGAGATTCGCTCAGACACAGTGAGATTTGTGTGCCATCTAGTGGACAATGTTTGCATTGCAAAAAATCTGCGCATAAATTCTAATAAACTTGATGAAAACCAGGAAAGGACCACGAAGAACAAAGTTAGTTGTAACTATCTATAATGTTAATTTTATTTTTGTGGCCCTTCCGAGTTTGAGCTGAACTCCTAAATCCTGAAATTGCAATGGCCAATACTTTATTTTACCTCATATAACAGTAGAATATAATATAGTACAGCAAGATCCTAATTAACTGTAGTAGATGATACGTTTATAAATCTCGGGAATGACTGTAATATTGATTTCTATTTCATTGCATGCGTCTACTCTACTCTAAAACGGTAGGACCTAAAAACCGGTCGCAAGACGCACTCGAGCTTATTATTGTGACGTACAATTCACGGACCAGCTCTCAAAACAAGTCCGACTGATTCGGATTACGGATAACGTACTGTAGCAGTTAACAGCCTCCGTAGTTTTTATTAGTACTTAACAATAACTAAAGCAAAAATACTATTAATCACCCCTATAAGGCATCTTCGTTATCTTCAATGGCGTCCAGATCTCCGTCGTCTTCCCCAGACTCAGCGACAGGCTCCGGTACCGATCCAGCCCGGCCTGACACCGGAGAGCCGCTCGGTGGGGGATCCGACTCGGATTCAGATTTCGGGTTAGGGAAACTTGATTGTGGCGCTGCGGATACAGCGCTTCGATTAGAAGGAGCGGATCTGGAGAGCGAGTTTGAGGCGGCGGCGGAGCGGGTCAGAGATCTCGTGCAGACAGCCAGTAGAGAGCAGCTGCTGTATCTCTACGCCAGGTTCAAACAGGTAAACTGCGCACTTTACTTTACTTTGTACCCTATGTGACGCCGTAAAATCATCATACATTCAAAGGAGATCTCCCGCAACACAACACGAAGCGTTGAGATTATTTGTGGTGTTAGGTGTTCTTTTATTTACTTGGAAATTGATGGCTAATATAAAGTTAACCCAAATTGAATGTATTTAAAATACCAAACAGTAACAAGCTTAAACAGTAGAGCGTGGCGCTTGCAACACTAAGGTCATGGGTTCGATTCCCAGGGAAAGCAAGAACTAATTAGAATGTCAATGTGAATCTTGAATGCAATGCAAGTCGCTTTGGATAAAAGTGTCTGCCAAATGCGTAAATGTAAAACATTTGACATTGGGATCAGTTATTTGAGCGTTTTTGTTTTTTAAGTGAATGTTAATAAACTTATGTTTGACAGGTCAAAGTTGGAAAGTGCAATACGGCAAAGCCTGGTTTCTTCGATTTCGAGGGTCAGAGAAAATGGTAAGACTCCTAACAAGTCATGCATTTCATGTTACATCTGATTTTGAATTTAATTTCATGGTTGAACCCCAGTCACTTGATTAGTATTATAAATATTGTTGGCTTTTCGGACAAATTGCTTGTGATTTTCCTCAGTTGTAAGTTATTGGATAAAACCATCGGCTAAATATATCATTATAAATCCACTTTGTGTCCAATAATATGAGCTCTTTGGGAAAAAAGGAGAGTCTAACAGAGTGCTTCCTGTTCTCAGGTCAGCGTGGAAACAGCTGGGGGACATGAGCACGGAGCAGGCCATGCAGGAGTACGTGTCTTGTGTAAATGCCCTGGATCCAGAAGGCAGTCAGAAGGTAAATATTAAACATACTGTAAAGGCAATTGCATACGGGGATGGAAATCAAGTTTTTTATTTTGGTCTTTTGCAGTAAAATAGTTTGATGTACTATCAGTTGGTATTTTACAAGTGCCAATCCACCCAGATGCTATAGAGATTTTGCATAGTATCTTTTTAGGAAAGCTTCTCACCTGTCAACTTGGAGCTGGATGTGTGTCATTAAGAGTTAATTGCTCTTAAATGAAGCATGGTGTTAATCAGTGTTTTTATTTTTTTTATGCAAATAAACTATACTAGTGGATCTGCCCTTTGCCCTTCGCTGTGCTGTGATGTTACTGCGCTACTGAATAACATGTCCAGAAGAGGGCAGCCTCTGATTGTGTAGTTGTGGTTGTGCATCCTTCTCAAACAGGTACAGGAGTGGAAATCCCTTTGTGTTTTTGGATTATGCTCAAAGGGTATCAGTTGCTGAATTGAATTGTGGTTTTTTTTTCTGTTGGAGCTGTTGCTGTATTATTCATGTTTATTGTATTATTCCTCTGGAATTTACACCACGATGTTCACGCAGACTTTTGAGTGCTTCAGATCTGCACATGCTGCAGGATTGTTGAGTCCTTGTGCTTATGTGGGTGATGCAGGTTTAAGTCCAGCCTGCAATGTAACTTTTTCTCTCTTTCTTGTACAGTTCCTGTCACTCTCTACAGTCTGTGTAAGAGAAGAGAAATTAATGGATTAAAAATAATTTATACAGACCAGCTCCACCTACAAATAAATATCCATCCATCCACATTTATGCATTTAGCAGACGCTTTTATCCAAAGCGACTTACATTGCATTCAAGATACCATACACATTGCCATTTGAATCAGTTCTTGCTTGCTCTATCTATCTATCTATCTATCTATCTATCTATCTATCTATCTATCTATCTATCTATCTATCTATCTATCTATCTATCTATCTATCTATCTGTCTGTCAAGTTCAAATTTCTATCACTCTTATTTATGTTGAATTTATTTACTTGCATGTTCCTGGTATGTTTTTATATCACAGTTTTTCTCAATTGCTTTGGCACATTTTTCGAAACAATCTTAAAATTCTCTAAACTGTGAGTGCAAATGTTTGCTGGAACTTCAGAACTGTTTTGCATGTCTGGAAAAAGTCATAATTTAATTCATGCTTCAAAACCAAGTTATAGTGTCAGTAATTTGGCCAAGGCCACCAAAATATAAAGTATTTTTGTCACAATGTGTTTGTGTATATTCTATCTACCTACCTATCTGCTTTTTACCCATAATCCGCATGTCAGAGCAGATACTTACCTCTTTATTGATACTACTGCAAGTAACACAATCTGACTGCCGTCCAGACCAGCACGAAAGCACATAAACAAATTCCCCACCTTTCAGAATGAACTGATTGTGTTAGTGTGCTAAAAAACAGTGCAGGCGGCTCCATTACAAGATAGACGGAGAGCCCGAGCGAGGGAGGAGAGAGGTTGGTGTTGACCTCCTGTGCACTTCTGTTGTTATGTACTCCTGCTGTAAAGGAAGAAAAAAAAGTGCGCAAATTTACAGTATTTTAATAAAAGCCTGCTATTCAAACAGAAGTGCTTTTCACAGCACTTTTCTGCTCTGAACTGTAATATTTTGAAGTCATTGAATTAAAATTGCTGTATAATAGAGCTGGCTGACTGCACAAAGCCATTTTAATCTTTTCCTCAGAGGTTAGTCCACCAGTGGATGAATTTCCAGAGCCCTTTGTGCTCTACCTCTCTCTCTGTGCTCTGCCGGCTGGAAAAGCAAGAATATAACAATGTCAAAAATACAAAACCTGTCAAGTCTAGCAACATGTGCAACGTATTGCCAGTTTTCTGTCATGTTTGAGTGTGATGGAGGCGTATTGCACCTTTCTCTTAAACCAAACTGAGAGTGACTCCTGTGCTTCTGTCTTTTTATATAGTTTCATGTCCTGTTTGTTCATTTTCACTTCAGTTTGGTGTCTTTTCAGAGGTTTAAGACCTCTAATTTGATCTCATTTGTGGGCATTGTGACAGTTTCCTGTTTCTTTTTCTTTAGTCGTCAGAGCGAAGGGGAGGAGAGAAGCGAACCGGATTCGGTGGGCCAGCGGTTAGCTCTCTATACCAGGAGGAAAAAATAAGGTAATGCTTATGAATATGATGATTTTATTCTCCTTTTTCATTTGATCCAGTGATCACTCTTGCATCAGTGATGCATGATTCATTTTCCCGCTCATGGATCTCGGGGATACCAGACGCCCAGTGCTGCTTTCCCCTTTAACGAGACAAGTTAAGGGCTGAATTCACAGGCTTTTACCTCTTAAATTAATAGTATTAGTATGCAAGCATAGGGGGTGAAGAGGTCTCAAGAAGCGGTAGAGTTTAATTATTTTTTTTATGATTATATCAATGATCGGAATGTAAAATGGATCCAGGCATGGATGGATGAAAGAAATATATGGAAGTATCAATGCAACAGGGTTTCATTCCCCAAGTTGGCATGTCCCGGGAGAATGCGAGTTGTTCATTGGGGACGGAAAAGCAAAGAGGCAATTAACATCCCTTTCCCCCTCCTCTCCTCCCATTTGTCGCTCGCTGAGCGTCCCGTTTCGGGCGTGACCCAATCAGACTGCTTCGCTGCGTTCCAATTTCCAAGCTCTGTGATTGAGAGCCCTCCTGCATATTCAAACCTCTCATTAGCATTTGATTAGAGAGTCTTAATGGATTCTGCATTGCTTTATTGCAAAACCAGATGACCTGTAACTCCATGACCCTCTGAATTTTGTTGTTGTTGTGGCGCAAACTCACTTGAGATACAACAGCCAATAAACTGATCTGCCAAAGCTGCATAATCCTGTGCGTCTGCATTTGTGAATGAGGAAGCTTTATTCACCGAAGAATGCGTGATAGATGAGTTGTTCTGCGAGGACGCCTTGAAGAGAGATAAATCAGATTGATCTGATCTGATGGATGGGAGCAGAGGTGTCAGTTTCAGAATATCGGGCTATTTTGGAGGGCAGTGTGTATGTGTCAGATCTGCTCATCACTGATTGATGTTGTTAAAGGTATAGTCCACCCAAAAATTAAAATTCTGTCATCAGTCTATTGTCGTTACAGAGTTTTTGGGGACCAAACAGTTTTGGTTCCCATTGTCTTCCAATGTTTGATCAGAAACGCAATGTAACTCAATGGGAGCAAAACTGTTTTGTGAGTAAATGACAGAATGTTCATTCTTGGATGGACTATCCCTTAAACATGGCCTGGTGATTCAAGCAGTAGACTTAAGAGTTTTTTATTATGATTCATATCTTTGTTTCACCACCTTTTTCACCTGTTTAATCGGCATTGAGGTCTGTGTGTGAAAACATGGACAAAGCTCTTTTGTTTGGTGTTTCACTCGTCAGAAAATGTTGATCAAGCGTTGTGGATTGACAGAGTAGCCGGTGACCTTCCCAGCATGCTCAGCGGCATCGCTGATGCCATGTCGTTTATCAGTGGGCCATTAATCAGGAGTAAGCGTGGGCTTGTGTGCTTGTGTGTACTCGAGCTTTTGGAGCACAGGCCAGCATCGGTCTGACGAATGAGCAGTTTTATTGATTAGTTGCCCCGGGAGACGGATGATGCCCACATGGCACAGACACACTGGGTCACAGTAATACCACAAACACTCACATATTCATCCTTATTTACTATGAGTGAGATAAGGCCAGGTTTAGTGCACGCATATATGGGCATAAGCCATTTCCCATGAATACGATGGGCATTGGTGTACCGTTAATTCTTTATATTTTAAAGCACAGATTTGTTATTAAATTTGTTCTGAGAATTATTTGATATGAATGACAAACTCATAAATGTATAAGAGAAAGAAATTTAGCTAATTTTAAACTGCAAAAAAATGTGTTCACCCCTTAATATTCAGATTTGGGCCCGTCACAAAAGCCATGTGACCATCATGAATGCTATAAAATGGTTATGTCATAATCTGATGCCATAGTTCATGTGTTATAAACTATCTTAATATAGATAACCATGATTCTCATTCAGATTTTTTTTTGGGGGGGGGTTACATATTTTTATTTTTTGCTATTTTTTAAATTTATTTGGGCTCTTCTGTAGCTCAAACAGAGCGTGGTGCTTGCAACGCCAAGGTCATGGGTTCGATTCCCAGGGAAAGCAAGAACTGATATATTATGATTAGAACTGATTACAATGTGTATCTTGAGTGGAATGTAAGTCAAATAAAAGCGTCTGCCAAATGCATAAATGTAAATTAAACTTTGCATATATAATATTTTGCATATTTTAATGACCAAGTGTCGGATACATTTACAACCCTCCTCTTATCATTGATATAGTAGTTTGTTTTTATTTCTCATTCATATATATATATATATATATATATATATATACATAATAATATATATCATATATATATATAACTTTAATTTTGAAGAAAAAAAAATTCAAGCCCTTTTTAAACTTTAATTGTGGAAGCTTTTGTCCTATTGTAAATAATTAATTGTATTGTAGGCCTTTTTCAATTCGTACGTTCAGCCAGACCTACCCAGATCAATTTACCAATCAAGAGAAATTATCCTTCATCAATTAAATCTGTTTTAATGTGCTTAGATGAGGTCAAATCTTGGTTAGCTCAAAATATTTGGTCTTTAAATCACTTTCGTGATGGCTGTTCATGCATTTATTACTTCTCACTTTGATTACTGAATCGATTTTAAAATTCTCTCGTTTACAAATCCTTATATAATCGGGCTCCAATCTATCTATTTGAACTGCTACATCCTTAGGTGAAGGTCAAGTGACCAAAACCACCTTTTAATCCCACATTCTAGACTGAAATGTAGAGGAGATTGAGCTTTCTCTGTGGTTTAGCCATGGCCAAATATAACCTGCTTTTAGAAACTTCCCCGACAATGTTTATGTCTGTTTTAAAAACATATCTTAGTGACTGTTTTTAAATGTGCATTATAAATAAATAAAAAACTTTATCTTAAAATAAATGAATGAAATATGCATTGTAGATGAATATGAAAATTGATATTCTTGAGGCATATGAAATATAAGATGCTCTCAAAACAGTCCAGGCATAACATGCATCTTCAAGTTTGGCACAAAATTAATGCAGACTTTAACAACTGTGTGTATGTATTTAGTATTTCTATTTTGTGTCATTCTGTTGATTCTATATAATTGAAATACTCTCACTGATCCACTATCAGAAAGTAGTTCATTTAAAGTTGGCCAGTGTGTCTATTTTCTATCTCTCAGGCACAGAGGTCCCGTCCGCTGCTAGTCACATCTGCCCTGCCCCTGTAATGAGAGTGAGGGGCGACCACACAATAGAGCTCCAAATGCAATTAATCTGCCATCCTGCATGGGCAAGAGGGGCAGGGGTAAATCTCTTAATGAGATTTCTCCAACCAACTGTACCTCTTCC